>JAVJIX010000083.1:1052500-1375000 GCA_036785185.1 Paratrypauchen microcephalus | reverse complement strand
GGGCGCCTGAAAGACGAGCTGCCCACTGCTCCTGAAGAATGGGTCAAATGCAGAGAAATAATTTCCCTACGGGGATGAATAAAGTCTGTCTTCTTCTTCTTCTTCTTCTTCTAGAATAACTTTTAGAAAATGTGCAAGAACTTTTCTTCATGTTTCTCTTCATAGAGCTGCTCGGCTGGTGTAAAAGTATGATACATATTACCATGTGAATTATTCTACCAAACGAAGTAATCAATGAAAAACATGAGATCCAATTTGATTTATTTAGTCTGTATGGCAGCGTATGTGACAGTTTCAAACACACAAGAGTTCATAGTTGAAGTAAAAGCCGAGGACATAGCTACAGACCTGATCATCATTCGATCAGATCAGTAGGTGACATTTATAAATGTAATTCCTTATATATACAGTATATATATAAAACTCTTCAAGATTATTAACACATTTTAAAGTGCTCTTAGTTCTATCTACTCTTCTAAACTCAAACCTGATGAATAAATGATCTATAACCCTATAAGGTCTGGGAGAGATCGCTAGGTTACTCAGACATGCATGGAGGACATCTTAACCCTCTTCAAGTATGTTTTTGATGAGGGAGCAACATTATAACAAATAATATATACATTTACATATATAAAAAAATCCATTTTGTACAACATCTCTTTAAACACCTTATACTTGGTGTAACAGAGGAACAGAATTTGTCATTGGACAAGTTTGTAGTTAAATAAGTCAAATAAAAAATTGTTTACCTTGATTCTTCTTCTCACCTGACCCATCTGTTCCTTTATGATTTAAAAAAATATATTATATACTTATTTTTTATCTGTTTTTAATGAGTTTTCATTAGCAAAAATACTTTTGCAGTTGTGGCTTCATCAGCGCCCCCATGGTGCTATTTTCTGTCGATTCGTATCACTGCGCGCCTATTACTGTTATTAGCCTGTTCACTTGTAAGCGGATGTTTACGGCGGATGCGGTATGGCGGTATGGCGACATCCGCCGTAAGTGAACAGGCTAATAACAAGTCATATTTTCGAGAGAAAATAGCACCAATGCGAATTAGGCTGCTGAATTTTTCGCGGACAACTGTATCACTTTTTGGACAAATGTTGTTTTGAGAAGAAAAACAAGCTTTATTAAATGTCCCCGTGAACTTACCGAACCTATTTCCATGAGCTCCAGAACCGGAGCAGAACCCGGCTCAGACGACGCGGTCAGCGGTAAAGCCAGTGTTAATGCACAACACTGTTAGAGGGGAACTCATACAGATTCACATAAAAAACAAAAAAACAACAACTGCATTATCTCTTTATAAGTGTATGAGACAAAACTGAAAACACGTCATTTGCTCATAAATTTATTTGAATGTTTTTCAGTCTGTACTAACATTTGAATCATGGTGAAATGCGCCACTTATTTGAGTCTCTCTTGATAGTGACTAATTACATGTACTATAAGAATGTACTTTTGTACTGCAATTAAGCAGTGGTATTCCACCATATTTTACAAAGATAATTTGTTCATTTTGGATTGGAAGGGAACATCATTTGAGAGTACAGACAGATGTTTTTACTCACCTATAACTGCCTTGTACAGTGGTACCTCACCTTACGAAATTAATTCGTTCCAGAAGTGGTTTCGTAACGTGAATTTTTCGTAAGTTGAGTAGCTATTTCAATGGAAAAAGCCTGATTCGTTCCAAGGCCCCGATCCAAGTTTTTTTTTTTTATAATGTAACTTTTTTTTTATAGTGTAACACTGTGTTCTGGGTCCTGATTGGTTAAGAGACTAGACCTGGACTAAACATGGACTAAACCAGGTCTAAACAAGGTCTATACCTGGACTGGACCAGGAATAAACCTGGACTAAACCAGGACTAGACCAGGTGGATTAAAGTGCCGCGTGCGGGTCTATTTCCTGGTTTCTCACGAGTCATGGCTGAGGCGAGCAGCGAGGAGGGGACCGCACGCAGTCCGAGCGCATGAACGAACGCAGGTAAGAGCCGCGGTGGTTTAATCCTGGTTTAGACCTGGTTCAGACCTGGTTTAATCCTGTTTTAGAGGAGGCACGGTTTGAGCACGGGTCTCGTCCTCTCAGCCCCATGCCGGGTCATGTTGCGCTATCACACACGTGTCCCTGCCGCGCACACTTCCCCACTCTCCCCCTTCCCCCCACGCTTCACTATTAATAATTTTGTTGAAAAAGAGTGTTTAAACAGAGACAAATGTGAGAAAAGTTTAAATTCAGTCTGAGAAAAGCGTATAATGTGTGTGGCTGAGCGTGCATTATTTGAATTTTTGAGATTTCGTGTTTCGCAACTTGAATTTTCTTTCGTATCTAGAGACCAAAATTTACCGTGAAGGCGTTTCGTAACTTGTTGGGTCTTTCGTAAGGGGAGGTACCACTGTATGTGTGTAATGGGTTTAATGTTTGACTCTTCACATTATGATAAAGTATTTCAATTCCTTTGTTTAATAAACCATCTTTTCTCAAAGGAGAGATGTCTTTCTTTATAAACTGACTTAAATGCATTCCTGTATAAATGTAATCCCTGGTCAATATAAAAATCCTTAATAATGATAAAAATGAATAATGCAAATCTCATCACTGTATTTGAAACTTTTAAGGTAATTTAGCCTATTTTAAATGTATCCCAGAAATATAGCCATTTTGTTTTGCAAAACTTAAACACAAGTTTTCATTTTAGCCATAAGATTTGGATGAGAATTATTAGAAAAACTTGGTCTCAAAAATCTGTCAGTTTGATTACCTGTGCATAACCTTTTGTTATTGATCCGTGCGTGTAATTTGCATGGTGCGTGTTGTTAGCATTAGCTTTAGCAGCATGTCTCGGTTGCTGGGGGACGGGAGCGGCTCCGTGGGCTGGACCTGTCCCATTTCACCAATGGCCTTGCGGTCCACGGAGGCTAGTTGGAGGGCCGCAGCCTTCACCCAGCCTTGCAGCCTTCGGACGCTGCAGCCTTTGAACTGGGACGTGGCTATTGTCTCTCCTCCTCATCATCCCTCTTCATTGTCCCTCTTCAGCTGCGCGACTCTCAGACTTGAGCCGGACAAACTCCTTGGCCACCTCGTCGGTGGGCCTCTGGGACAGGATGCGTATGACAGTGGTCCCAGTTTGGTCAGTAGTGACGCGGGCTCCGAGGGGACACCAGCACACACAGCTCCGGCGCTCAGCCAGGTCACTCAGCTGCACCACGGCCAGTCCCACCACGCGGTCCGCTCGCCCAAAGCAGTAGTCCTTCACCACCACCTGCAGCTCGTAGCAGTCGAGACTCTCCTTCCCCAGAACACTGCTCACACACAGGCAAGAGAACAGAACAATTTGTGGTGTAAAGGGAATAGTACTACAAGTAGTGTAGTGTCATGATATTAAAATTTCAAACTTGATATCAAGATACAGATACAATACTCAATATCAATTCTGATACCATAATGATTATTCAAAAGCAAACAAACAAACAGAAACATCTTTCGTTAGACAACAGAATGTGATTTTCAACATTTAATGGTAGTACAGTGGTACCTCACCTTACGAAAGACCCAACAAACGAAAATTTCAAGTTACGAAACGCCTTCACGTTAAATTTTGGTCTCTAGATACGAAAGAAAATTCAAGTTACGAAACGCGAAATCTCAAAAATTCAAATAATGCGCGCTCAGCCACACACATTATACGCTTTTCTCAGACTGGATTTAAACTTTTCTCACATTTGTCTCTCGTTTAAACACTCAAACTTTCATAGATTTTCAACAAAATTATTAATAGTGAAGTGTGGGGGGAAGGGGGAGGGGGGAGAAAACTGCGCTCTGACACGTGTGATAGAGCAGCATGACCCGGCGCGGGGCTGCCAGCAGGTCTAGACCTGGACTAAACCAGGACTGGACCAGGACTAAACCAGGACTAAACCTGGACTAAACCAGGACTAGACCAGGTGGATTAAAGCGCCGCGTGCGGGTTTATTTCCTGGTTTCCTTTCGAGTCACGGCTGAGACGAGCAGCGAGGGGGACCGCACGCAGTCTGAGCGCATGAACGAACGCATGCAAGAGCCGTGGTGGTCTAGACCTGGTCTAGACCTGGTCTCTCCTGGTCTGGTGGAAGGGCAGGGCAGAATTAGAAGGTACTTTGTTAATATGGAAATGCTTTTATAACTAAAAGTCCATCATTCATCAGTCATCATCCATCATTCAATAATGCACAGGATAATATGTTATCACACACAGTCTTGGTTTAGTGTTGGTTTAGTCCTGGTTTAGACCTGGTTTAGTTTTGGTTTAGTCCCGGTTTAGTCCTGGTTTAGACCCGCTTTAGATCTGGTTTAGTCTTGGCTTAGTCCTGGTTTAGTCCTGGTTTAGTCCCGGTTTAGTCCTGGTTTAGACCCGGTTTAGATCTGGTTTAGTCTTGGCTTAGTCCTGGTTTAGACCTGGTTTAGTCCTGGTTTAGACCTGGTTTAGTCCTGGTTTAGTGTCGGGTTAGTCCCGGTTTAGTCCTGGTTTAGACCTGGTTTAGTCTTGGTTTAATCCTGGTTTAGTCCCAGTTGAATCCTGGTTTAGACCCGGTTTAGACCTGGTTTAGTCTTGGTTTAGTCCTGGTTTAGTCCCGGTTTAGTCCTGGTTTAGACCCGGTTTAGATCTGGTTTAGTCTTGGCTTAGTCCTGGTTTAGACCTGGTTTAGTCCTGGTTTAGTTCTGGTTTGGTCCTGGTTTAGTTCTGGTTTAGTTCTGGTTTAGTCCTGGTTTAGTCCTGGTTTAGTTCTGGTTTAGTCCTGGTTTAGTTCTGGATTAGTCCTGGTTTAGTTCTGGTTTAGTTCTGGATTAGTCCTGGTTTAGTTCTGGTTTAGTTCTGGATTAGTCCTGGTTTAGTTCTGGTTTAGTGCCGAAATAGATGCAGAAATAATCTGATATGACTCAGATGAGTGCGTGAGACTGTAATTTCCGAGTGCGCCCCTCTCAGTGCGCGCTGAGAGGGGCGGGGAGGAGGGACCGGGGCGGGGGGGGAGCGGGACATTTTTAACGGATTCATGTAAGAGTCTGGTTAATGCACCGGGCCCGCGTCTCACCGCGTCTCACCGCGTCTCACCGCGTCTCACCGCGTCTCACCATGGGCAGTTTGGGTCTGGGCCGTGCGTATTCCGTGCGTAAGCCGTCGGGGGGGACACGTTACGCACAGACGGAGACACCGGGACCGGAGTCGGTGCGTTTCAGAGGAGACGTGGCACCAGGACTGAGGCTCAGGACGTGCCCGGGGGACGGCGCATCTGCTCCGGCCTCCGCTCAGACCGTGCGCCCGGAGCAGGGGGAGTTTTTTTCGCCGAAAACGCGCGGAGCCTGCATAAACTAAGCCACACAGACTGATTTTCTGGGCAAAAAAAATAAAAAAAAAAATAAAAAATCAGCGTGAGAAATGCCATGTGTGGCGTGTGAGCGTGTGAACACGTCGAATTGCGTGTGTCACACTCTCAATGCGTGAGACTTGAGAGCCCTGCTCATCACTGCAGACATTGCTAGTTTCAGAGCTATTTCAGAGCAGTGAGCTCCGCCTAGGGCTGAATAGAGATGCTAAACAAGACGCCAGAGAAACAAAAGATACAGATTAGTTGAGATAGTTTCAGAACGATTTCAGTGTAGTGAGCTCCTCCCTGCAGCTAGATATAAACAGGGTCTAACCACCACTAGAACCAGAACTGAAGAAGCCTCTCGGATGAGCGACGAAGCGTTTTCGACCAAACAAACTTTGTCCAGTTGACAAATTGAACTTCTCCTTTTATCATGGATTCTACCTGGACGACTGAGGGACTTTTCCCGCATCTATACAGTGTCTTTGTCAGCCAAAATATGCAGGATTTTGCATGAATAAAACAAAACAACTCAAAGGGTATATTTGTGATGAGGAAACGACTTTATAACATAGATCACAAAATAGCCTAATATTAGACCTTAAACATTTGTGGAAAAAATGACAAATCCAAAATCTAGACTGTTCAAAAATCCTTCTAATTTATTTAAAACGGCCACAGAGAATGGAACTGTGATGGAGGACTTACAACTGGAAGGACTCGTTGAACTTGGCTGTCCAGCTGTTGTTTTTGGATTTGGTGGTGAATTTTCGCTTCTTGTCCGAGAGGTGGGGTCCCACCAGAGTCACCTCCACAAAGGGTCTGAACATGCCCGACGTCTGCCACTTCAAATCAGTCACAGCGATCACTGAAAGAAACATACAGCCAGAACAACAAGGGTCACAAAGATACCATATTCAGTCAGGTACATTTAGTCTACTTTTACTACCAGTTGTCCAGTTGACAAATTGAACTTCTCCTTTTATCATGGATTCTACCTGGACGACTGAGGGACTTTTCACGTACTTTTACTACAGTAACTTAATCAAATTGTACATCTTGGAGTAGATTTCATACACCATATTTTTACACCTACTGGAGTAATATATTGTACAGTGGAACAAACTCACCCATTCACACATACATTCATACACCAGTGTTCTCTACTTTACACTCATTTACCAACACTCTACCAACTGCTACTGTTTCCCACTATAGTTTGGATTAAAGGAGAATTAACGTTTTTTACAATCTGAGCCTTATTTCGGTAATAAAACAAGTTGTTTTACTCACCCATAGCACTTTGGTGTCATTTGGAGCAGTTTGCGGTCTCCAAATAACACAAACTTTAGCACTTTTCAAATCATAGAAGCTCAATGTCTTAGTCTACACTTTCGTTTGAGTCAAAAGTGGCCTGTAATCCGAGATTTATCCATAATTTTGAGTAGATGAGGAGGACAGTCGCATGTGCGGAGTCACAGCTGATTTCGCTCTCAGCTCTCGGGACCCAAACATGAAACGCAAAGCTGTAAGACGTTTGGACCATCGTGTTTGCAGTACCCACTTCAGTCAGGACGATTTTTTTACCAGCAAAGGAAAAGAAAGAAGGCCAGCGGATTCTGCGCGCAATTCTGAGAAGTAATGCGAAACCGATGGCTGTTCTCTGCTGCTCTTCAAACTGTCTCCGCTTCATTCTTTCCGTATCCATTCTGTCTCCTCATCTGTAAACTCAGGGACAAAACGACAGGGACGGCCATCACACTCAAATAACTCCTCTTCAGTCTCAAAATCTGAATCTTCAGCCGTGTCTCGCTCGCAATAGAAAAGTTCAGAGCGGTGTTTATCTGCGAATCAGATGGGGAATTCGCACATGCGCGCTGTCCTCTATAATGACATCATCAGATGAAACTATAGCTGGATATCGGGTTTCAGGCCACTTTGGACTCCACTTAACGTCTACGCTGACACAGCGAGCTTCTGTGATTTGAAAAGTGCTAAAGTTTGTGTTATTTTGGTGACTTCAACATTGTGTCCCGATCACTCACGTTAACGGATATCGCTAATCTAAAACATCTCCGGAAATGCTCCAAATGACAACCAAAGTGCTATGGGTGAGTACAACAACTTGTTTTATTACCGAAATAAGGCTCAGATTGTAAAAAAAAAAAGTTAATTCTCCTTTAAGTCTACAAGTGACAAAAGCTTTATGTTGGCAATATGAAACTGTTTGAACATTTGTGTTTCTTGGTGTTTGTGTTCTAAGGTTTTCAAGGTGTTTTGAGCATGTTTAATGTCATAATGTGCTACATTCCAGCCAAAGCTACATTTGCAAGGAGACAAGCGGGGGGCTTAAAAAAATATAGTCCACTTTAAACTCCATCCATCCATTTTCTTCCACTTTATCCAGGGCTAGGTCGTGGAAGCAGCAGTCTGAGCAGAGAGGCTCAGATTTGCCTTTCCACACACACTTCCTCGAGCTCTTTCATTACCCAAAGCTATTGACCATAGATGAGGGTAGGAATGTAGGTTGACCGGACTCAGCTCATTCTTTACAAAAACGTGAACCTCATCACAGCAGACACTACACTGATCCACCTGTCATGCTCCATCCTTCCCTCACTCATGAACAACAACGTGAGATACAGTAATCCCTCGTTTATCGCGGGGGTTAGGTTCCAGAAATAACCCGCAATAAGAGAAATCCGCGAAGTAGGACAACTTTATATTTAACAATTATTCTACATGTTTTAAAGCTGTAAATGCCTCACCACACACATTATACGCTTTTCTCAGACTGGAATTAACCTTTTCTCACATTTCTCTCTCGTTTAAACGCTCAAACTTTCATAGATTTTCAACAAAATGTATTAATAGTGACGCGTGGGGGGAGACACGGCTCCAGAAGCCCCGCCGGACACGCGAGGGGAGCGGAGACATGAGTCACTTGATCCGCAGGAAGCACCGCGCTCATCCAACGGCACTGCCACGTCCCGGGACGCGACGCGCACTGACCCCTTGGAGAAATGCGCGACACGTGCACCCCTCATCGTGGTCAAATCCGTGAAAGAGCAGCACGACCGGCGCGAGGCCGCGTGTACACCGGGGCTGTGAGTACGAGATCGAACCGCGGCGCCCGGACCGCGTCCTCTCAGCCCGAGCCACAAACCAACCGCACGAAACCAGCAAAGAGCGGCACGTGGTGGTTTAATCCTGGTTTAGACCAGGTCCAGTCCAGGTTTAGACCTGGTCTAGACCTGGTTTAGTTCTGGTCTAGACCTGGTTTAGTCCCGGTCTGGTCCCGGTCTAGTCCCAGTCTGGTCCCAGCCCCCCCCGCGTCCCCCATCTATCAATCGGCAAAGGTCTACAGTCTCTTAGCCAATCAGGACGCAGAACACAATGTTACACTATAAAAAAATGTTACACTATAAAAAAAATTGAAAAAAAACCAACTAAAAAATTGGAGAAAAAAAATCCGCGAAACAGCGAGGCCGCGAACAGTGAACTGTGATAGAGCGAGGGACCACTGTACTTGAACTCCTTTGCTTGAGACAGGGACTCTCCACCCACCTGGAGTGGGCAAGCCACCTTTTTTCCGGGCGAGAACCATAGCCTCGGATTTAGAGGAGCTGATTTTTCAAGTCTGACTTACGCAGCTCACGCTCTGTTCACACAGGGAATGGACAGCCCTGAGCAAGGGTCCCGGACCCCATACTTTTGGAGCACCCCCAAAGGACACCACGAGACTTGAGGCTCAAAATGGTACAGAAAAGTATAGAAATGTTATCTAAGTCAGTATCACACATTTCCCACTCATTCTCTCCCTCACTCTCTCAATTACAGTACAATCAACGCGGTAAAACTGTCCAGCAGGAATTAAAAATGGTTCCACGGGTTATATTGTTTGAAAGCAGAAGCACACGAGTTCAGGTGCAGCAGCAGCCAACCACGGTTAAGACAAGGTAGCACTCACTACGGTGCATTGGGTCTTTTGGTCAGATATAGGCGAGCAAGGCCAGCACGCAGTGGACTGGATCCAAGCAGTTCAGTGCCACCTTCGTGCGCGCTTGTTTCCGAGGTCCAAGCATTTGGACAGTAGCATGGATCCAATCCAGTATGTTAGATCTTGAGGCAATGCCCTCTGAACGCTGGTTCTGGATGGGGAAAGTGAGAGTGCGCAGAAGACTATAGGTCTGGTTGGGTTCATCAGATTGTTAGCTGTCCTCCGTGCTCAAAGGCCGTGACTGGTTCCTATGGGGAGCAAAATATCCGTACAGAAACATGGATCCGATCGGCCTATTTTGTTCTGAGCAGCCTGTGCTCCGCGGACTTGTTTTTTCCAGGAGAAAACACTGCTCCAGCTGAGGCGCCTATAATGCCACTCCCCGCTGAAACTCATCTGAAACTCGGCCTGAACCAGAGCTGCTCTCCGGTGGTTCAGGCGTCTGGGCTTGGATCTAGTCCGACTGTAGCATTTCTCACACTTATACACAGAGACATAGCAGTCTAAACTACAGGGTTTGCAGCTATTACACAGAATAAGATGAATAAATAAACTACCGCTTCATGACATCACAAGGTTGAACAGAGCATTTTGAGCTTTGGAGATACAGACTAAAGCAGGATTACTCAAACGTGTGAATGAAACAAAACACAACTCCAGGTATGTTTTTGAGGAGGTAACATTATAACATGGCTTAAAGCTCACAAGAGTCAGTTTTGTGTCATAATATAGGACCATTAAAATGATGCCAGTGCATGACCTCTCCCTGTGCTTGTGGCCTGTGTTTGTGCAGTGTGCTCAGAATGAGAGACCTTTGACGTTGAGTTTGCGTTCTTTGCTGAGGATGTCGATCTGCAGCTGCACGTCTCCAATGGGTTTCTCCACACCAGAGCCTGCACACAACACAAGAGACCTCAGTCAGGACACCAAGGTTAGACAGGGAATCCATAGTCAGGATTATTCAAATCACAGTGGAATTTTAAGAACTCAAATAATCTGGGGGTCAGACTTATCTCGCTCTGGCCTGGTGGGTGAGGGGTCAGACTTACCTCGCTCTGGCCTGGTGGGTGAGGGGTCAGACTTACCTCGCTCTGGACTGGTGGGTGAGGGGTCAGACTTACCTCGCTCTGGCCTGGTGGGTGAGGGGTCAGACTTACCTCGCTCTGGCCTGGTGGGTGAGGGGTCAGACTTACCTCGCTCTGGCCTGGTGGGTGAGGGGTTAGACTTACCTCGCTCTGGCTTGTTGAGTGAGGGGTCAGACTTACCTCGCTCTGGCCTGGTCTTCTCGTTGGCGGTGATCCGGATGCCCATGCCGTCATGGACTGGGGACACAAACAAAGTAGAGTAAATCTGCTGTGAGGAGTACAGTGAGTAGTAATAGAATTCTGATGTACAATGAATATGTAAATTGCTTTGTAAATAGTATGGTGCAGTAGCTGGATTAGTACTGAGGTATATTACTGTAGTGTAGTACTGTGATGTAGTACTGTGAGTAGTAGTGTGAGTAGTAGAGAGAGTAGTAGTGTGAGTAACACGGTGAGTAGTAGTGAAAGTACTGTAGTACCATACTACATTTACCATTTACCATATACAATATATTGCCAAAAGTATTCACTCACCCATCCAAATAATCAAAATCAGGTGTTCCAGTCACTTCCATGGCCACAGGTGTATAAAATCAAGCACATGGGCATGCAGACTGTTTCTACAAATAGGAGCTCAGTGAAGTCCAGCATGGTAGGATAGACTGCCACCTGTGCAACAGGTCCAGTCATGAAATTTCCTCACTCCTAAGTATTCCACAGTCAACTGTCAGTATTATAACAAAGCAGAAGCGATTGGAAATGACAGCAAGTAAGCCACAAAGTGGTAGGCCACGAAAACTGATGGGGCGGGGGTCAGCAGATGCTGAGGCACATAGTGCGTAGAGGTCACCGACTTTCTGCAGAGTCAGTCACTACAGACCTCCAAAGTTCATGTGGCCTTCAGATTAGCTGAAGAACAGTGCGTAGAGAGCTTCATGGAATGGGTTTTCATGGCTGAGCAGCTGCATCTAAGCCATACATCACCAAGTGCAATGCACGTCAGATGCAGTGGTGTAAAGCACGCCACCACTGGACTCTAGAGCAGTGGAGACGCCTTCTCTGGAATGACGAATCACGCTTCTCCATCTGGCAATCTGATGTACGAGTCTGGGTTTGACGGTTGCCAGGAGAACAGTACGAATGCATTGTGCCAAGTGGAAAGATTGGCGGAGGCGGGATTAAGGTGTAGGGTTGTTTTCAGGAGCTGGGCTTGGCCCTTTAGTTGCAGTGAAAGGAACTTCAGCATACCAAGAGATTTTGGACAATTTCAGACTCCCAGCTTTGTGGGAACAGTTTGGAGATGGCCCCTTCCTCTTCAACATGACTGTGCACTAGTGCACAAAGCAAGGTCCATAAAGACATGGATGAGAGAGTTTGGTATGGATGAACTTTACTGGCCTCAACAAAGTCCTGACCTCAAGCCGATAGAACACCTTTGGGATGAATCTTTGGGATGAACTGACATCAACATCAGTGTGTGACCTTGCAAATGCGCTTCTGGAAGACTGGTCAAACCGTCCCATAAACATACGCCTAAACCTTGTGGACAGCCTTCCCAGAAAAGTTGAAGCTGTTATAGCTGCAAAGGGTGGACCGACATCATATTAAACCCTATGAATTAAGAATGGAATGTCTTAACTTCATATTCGAGTCAAGGAAGGTGAGCAAATCCTTTTGCCAATATAGTATACCTAAAATGTAGTACAGCTCTTTACTACTTTTACTTCGTTACCTTCCACCAGTGCTGAGTAGGAGTGTGAGTTGTTGTGTGAATAATAGTAGTAGTAGTAGTAGTAGTAGTAGTAGTACCTTGTGACCTCTGGGTGCTGACAAAAGTCCGGATTAGTGCGTCAGTACTCTGAGAGTACAGGGACAGGGCGTACTGCAGCGAGGCCAACTCTGGACTCTTCTCCACAAAGGTTCTCTTCAACCCACTGCCCCCAGCATGGAAGAAGCTCTACACACACACACACACACACACATGCATGACACACTCACAACTGACCTTAACCATAGTTACTACCCTACACCGCCTACGCATATCACATGGCATGTGTTAAGAAGGGTAATGAACAGAGAGCAGCTGACCAACACTTTAGTAGAGCGGACAAAAAAGAACACAGCGACGCAGAAGCTTTGAACATCTCCACACTTGGCTCTCACCTTGAGGGTCTCCAGGCTGGCATCAATGATCTGGCACTGTTTAAGCGTCAGCGTCCTGGGCTCTGCTCCACCCTGTGAACATACACACTCTCAATCATCTGCTCAGCTGCTGACCACACCAGTTCAGGCCAGAGCAGGGGACTTACCTTGAGGTTGGACAGTCCTTTCGCTGCTGTGAGAAGCTGGGTACCCTGCACACAATGGAAACAGAAGTGACTTTTCAATAGATTTTTGAATTTTAAATCATTTTTCTGTTGATGTATTTATTTCTATCTATCTAAGACACATACTTTATTTGGTGATTAACTTTTACATATGTAATAGCAGCACAGTGACTGTGTCTAAACCAAAGATGTTTTCTTCTTATGTACTTTACCTTCTTGGATTCTTTTTTAAAGACAATACAGTAATGTGTATTTACCTTGTTGACATGTTTCGGCTGCTAGCTGCAAGCCATCTTCAGAACTGTCACCGGGTAATGCTGTCTGTGCCTCGTTTCCTGATTTCAGTTTCAGTGTCCTTACTACTGAAACTACAATTACTAAAAAATTAAACTAAAAATTAAACTAGAATTACACTATTTGAACGGGCCACACTCATCACAGACCATACCGACGGGGAAGAGGAGGAGAGACACATCATGCAAGCACTCAAACAATGTCAATATCCCAACTGGGCCATAAGCAAAGGCAGACAACAAGTCAACAATAAAACCAACAAACACTGGAAAAAACACAACAAACCAATAGAGGGCAGCAGGATCACAACAACACAGTCACACTACCGTATATTAGAGGAATAACAGAACCCATCCATTGAGCCATGAAAAAACACAACATAAGCACTGTAGTCAAACCCTACACAAAATTCAACAACAGCTAGTACACCTCAAAGATAAAATCCCACAAGTACAAAAATGTATTGTCATCTACAAAATCCAACGCAAATCAGTAAATCACACATGGGGAAACAGGCTGGGCATTTCACATCCAAAAAAAGGAACACCAAAACGAATGTGAAAAAGAAACATCTGGGAGACTCAGCAGAACACAAAATCCACCATATCAGACCACTGTAAAAGAAACAACCACGTTATGAATTGGGACGAGGCGCGGGTCATTGGATCAGAAAACAAGTTCAAACGCTGGATCACGGAGGCCATTGTGAAATCAAGAAACAAGGCATTAATCATACAGCATTAAGAGTGTTCTTCCTTTCACACACGTGGGACACCCTCCTCCAGACAGCACTGGGCAACGGGAGGCGTGGTCAATCTGAGCGACCTGCCAGGTCAGTCAGGCTGACCACGCACACAGACTACAGGAAGTAGCAACAACTGATATACGACACGTCACCACCAACACTGGTGACCAGGGCTCTCAAGTCTCACGCTTTGAGAGTGTGACACACGCAATTCGACATGTTCACACGCCACACATGGTATTTCTCACGCTGAAATTTTGTTAAGCAATTCAAAACTGTATCCACCGTTCACAGCGCTTCTGTGCCCAGAAAATTGGTTAGTTAATGCAGGCACCGCGCGTTTTCAGCGAAAAAAAGTCACTCCCCCAATATAAATCTCACTCCTACCAAACTTCAAAACTTGAGAGGTCTGCTGGTGACAGTTCTGAAGATGGCTTGCAGCTAGCAGCAGAAACATGTCAACAAGGTAAATACACGTTACTGTACCGTCTTTAAAAAAGAACCCAAGACGTTAAAGTGAGGTCTGTGGAGTTTGTATGTTCTGTCTGTGTCTGGGTGACTTTCTTCCTGGCACTCTGATTTCCTAACCTTGTACAGCAAGATGGATATTTGTGACTTCACAAATAGTCACATATCAATCTGGCGTGAGCCAGGGTACTGAACCATAACCACAACATAACCATATGAACCACTCAAAATACAACACAGAGTGTGCTACTGATAAGGGAAACATTACAATAAGATAAAAAGCTACTAACTGTTGTTTTGCATAATATGTCTTCTGTAAGCACTTTGTAGAAGTACTCTGCTTATGTGTGGTGGAGTATAGGTACCAGACTGTCGCTGCTCTGCGGCAGGACGATGGTCTTCTCTAGACAGCTCAGCACCAGTTTCCACAGGTCCTTGAGAATCCTCTTCAGCACGGCCTTCTCGCACACATCTGCAAAAACACTCAGACTACAGGAGAACACACACACTGCTGTCAGAAATACTCCCACAGCCACATGCTCTCTACACCAGGGGTCAGCACTCACTTTCTGTCCAGGAACTCCATGAGGGGCCGGAGGGCAGTGTCAGCGTCGGCCTCCAGGGTGCTGGGGTTTGGAGGGCCCCTCATCTGGTACAGGACTTCAGCCATTTGCCTCATGCAGCCAGTGAGGCGGCCCTGAAAGCTGAGCACACAACATCTTAATCTATTTATCGTAGTTTTAAAAATGTGAAAAACAGAATTCATTTTAAATACATTTCAGTGGTTCAAAGTTATTAATCACACACCATGGTAAATGGTCAGATTTTTAAGTCCATGGGCCATACCCCTAAATTTGATGGTGGTCTATCACACCAAAATACAGTACAAAAATTACACCTTTGAGTGATACTGAAATTTTGTCTGTCCCATGGCCTATATGGCGCTTTTCCACCTTCAGAGCACTTTACACCAAGGAACCACAAAAATACCACAAACCATGAAATAGCAGAATGAAAAATTCAGGATCATATAGAACGGGATAATACAAACAATTTAAGGCCAAAATGACGAGGCTCACAGCAGCAGATACAGAGAGAGGGGCGACAAGATTCTAATGCAAGTCAATTGGAGCCAGGGTCAGAGCCCCTGGCGCACTTCCTATTTGGAACGCGGCGGCTAGCGTGTTAACTATGGCCATTCATATACAGTGGTACCTCACCTTACAAAATTAATTCGTTCCAGAAGTGGTTTCGTAACTTGAATTTTTCGTAAGTTGAGTAGCTATTTCAATGGAAAAAGCCTGATTCGTTCCAAGTTTTTTTTTATAGTGTAACTTTTTTTTTATAGTGTAACACTGTGTTCTGCGTCCTGATTGGCTAAGAGACTGTAGACTAGTGTGACCATTCGTCCGGATTTCGTCCGGACAGTCCGGTTTTAGAGCTGTCTGTCCGGCCGTCTGTCACGTGTCCTCCTTTTTTACATTTTGTCCTCCTTTCGGACCCTCGTCACCCACCGTTGCATAAATCGTCATAAATCCCCACCCATTATTTACACTTGCTAGTAGCAAGTATTCTTATTATTTTTTAACATATCCTAGATGAGATCTATGGTTATGCGGTGGCACAGAGTCAGACTTCACACAGAAACATCAGAGCGTGCAGCATGACACAATATTGGTTAAATACACGGAAGCAGCTCGAAGCGCAAAGCAAGAGTACAGAGAGGAGAGAAGAGAAGAGCGCTATAATGAGCGATATAAGAACGCTATAATGTTTGGCGAGTATGTCTGGGTCTGGAAATACTATAAAGTTGATGACAACAACATTGCCATAGCAAACGGTGGGATATGTAAACTTGGGATTGTGAGGGGTGGAAAGGAAAGGGCGACATTTAACACAACAAACCGATACGGCACCTCAAAAACAAACACCCGACACAATACAGCGAGTTACAGGCAACCCAGCCAAAGACGAGTCAGCTCACGCTGCAGGAGAGTTTGAAAAGGAGACAAAAAATGCCCCTTGACAGTGCGAAGGCCCAGGAGAACACAGCCAGGAGCACAAATGATCACAATGAGTGACTTACCATTCGCCTTTGTAGAGATGGATTTCTTATGCTTATGGAGCACGTTGGACCTCGTTAATAATAATAATAATAATAATAATAATAATAATAATAATAATAATAATAATAATAATAATAATAATAATAATAATAGGCCCCGCGCCGGGTCATGCTGCGCTATCACACGTGTCCGCGCGCAGTTTTCTCCCCCCTCCCCCTTCCCCCCACACTTCACTATTAATAATTTTGTTGAAAATCTATGAAAGTTTGAGTGTTTAAACAAGAGACAAATGTGAGAAAAGTTTAAATTCAGTCTGAGAAAAGCGTATAATGTGTGTGGCTGAGCACGCATTATTTGAATTTTTGAGATTTCACGTTTCGTAACTTGCATTTTCTTTCGTATCTAGAGACCAAAATTTAACGTGAAGGCGTTTCGTAACTTGGAATTTTCATTTGTTGGGTCTTTCGTAAGGTGAGGTACCACATTGGTGCATTGAACTAGTTCTGCTTTTCAGGTTTTTAAAGGGATAGTGCGTTTTTTTATGTTAATCTGTATGGGTTTCCTTCTAAAAGTTCCGTGTGTTGACATTGGCTTACCTCTGACAGTCTCAGCTCATCCCGGTTCGGCTCGCTTTCTGGAGCCCACGTAAGTAGGTCCGGTAACTTCTCTGGAACATGAAATAAAGCTTGTTTTTCTTCTCAAAACAAAACATTTGTTAGAAAGGTGATATATTTGCGTCCGAAACAGTTGTCCACGAAACATCCAGCAGCGTATTTCGCATTCGCGTATTGTCTCTCTCCACTCGTATCACTACGCCCATGTTAACTCGATCAGCCTGTTCACCTTCAGCGGATGTCTACGCCGAAGTTTACAAGTGAACAGGCTGATAGAGTTAACATGGGCGTAGTGATACGAGTCGAGAGAGACAATACGCGAATGCGAAATACGCTGCTGGATGTTTCGTGGACAACTGTTTCGGACGCAAATATATCACCTTTCTAACAAATGTTTTGTTTTGAGAAGAAAAACAAGCTTTATTTCATGTTCCAGGGAAGTTACCGGACCTACTTACGTGGGCTCCAGAAAGCGAGCCGAACCGGGATCAGCTGAGACTGTCAGAGGTAAGCCAATGTCAACACACGGAACTTTTAGAAGGAAACCCATACAGACTAACATAAAAAAACGCACTATCCCTTTAAGACAGTAGTATTCAGGTTTAAATGTAGTGTTAAAGGCAAAGTAACGTTATTTTACAATCTGAGCCTTCTTTCGGTAATAAAACAAGTCGTTTGACTCACCCATATCACGTTCGTGTCATTTGGAGCTGTTTGAAGAAAGTTGTAGCGTAGCGTAACCATTAGCATTTGTTTTCGGGGCATTACTTTGCGGTCTCCAAATAACACAAACTTTAGCACTTTTCAAATCATAGAAGCCCGATGTCTTAATGTAAGAAATCGTTTGAAGCAAAAGTGGCCTGTAATCCGAGATTTATCCATAGTTTTCAGCTTTGCGTTTCATGTTTGGGGCCTAGCAGCACTCCGCGCATGCGCACTGGCGTCCTCATCTACTCGAAACTATGGCTAAATCTCGGATTACAGGCCACTTTTGCTTCAAACGATTTCTTACATTAAGACATCGGGCTTCTATGATTTGAAAAGTGCTAAAGTTTGTGTTATTTGGACACCGCAAAGTAATGCCCCGAGCAAATGATACAGCACCATGTTAAAAGATACGGGATCATTAGTAGAACAGAACGGCTCAACATAAGTTCTGCGATACTGCTCCAATTGACAGAAAAATGCTATGGGTGAGTAAAACTACTTGTTTTATTGCCGAAAGAAGGCTCAGATTGTAAAAAAACGTTAATTTGCCTTTAAGTAGTGATTGTGCTTAATAATAGGACCAGTCTGAATTGAAAATTAACCTATGTGGTGTATGTGTGCTACTCCTCGAAGGGGGCACACCAAAAGAATACCTTTTGGTGAAGACGGTGCTGAAGTTGTCCAGGACAGTGCTGAGCTGGAGCTGCAGCTGGTTCAGAACATTGGCGGCCTCCTGGTCCATCTGTGACACACATTCAGAGGTCATTAGGAACAAAGGGGGAAACATACTGCTCCAAAAGGCATCTGTTCAATCTGACCCTCTCCTCTGCACCTTCTGACATACTCTTCCAAATCTTCCAGAGGAAACACTTTGAGGGAATTAACAATTTCATCACCAGCCGTACATTGCTCTACACTGCTGACCCCAAATCCTTCAAGAAAGTGTTAGTAGAAACCATAGCTCTAGGTATGTTTGAGCTGATCCAAAGAGGACCCTTTGAGAAAACATCACCCAGAAGAGGCCCAGCTGTTATGCTATCTCTTCATAGTTCCCACCAAATTATCTTCTGTTTTAATGCTGTTTTTTAGTTTAAGTTTGATATAGGAGTTGACCATATACCTGATGACTTTTACTGTCCTGTGGCGCAGAGACGCACAGAGAAAGACAAAAGGCAGGACACATGAATTAACTTAAAGGAAAATTAACGTTTTTTTTACAATCTGAGCCTTCTTTCGGCAATAAAACAAGTAGTTTTACTCACCCATAGCACTTTGGTGTCACTTGGAGCAGTTTCTTAGAAGTTATGTTGTAGCCGTTCTGTTCTACTAATGATCCCGTATCCGTTAGCGTGAGTGCTCGGGGCATTACTTTGCGGTGTCCAAATAATACAAACTTTAGCACTTTTCAAATCACAGAAGATCGCTGTGTCAGGGTAGACTTTTAGTGGATTCCAAAACGGCCTGAAACCCGATATGCAGCTATAGTTTCATTTGATGACGTCATCAGTTCATGCGTGAACTCAGCTGTTTTGTAAACACCGCTAGTCCGAAAGAAGCAAACACCGCTCTGAACTTTACTTTTCTGTTGCGATATCGGGTTTCAGGCCGTTTTGGAATCCACTAAAAGTCTACGCTGACACAGCGATCTTCTGTGATTTGAAAAGTGCTAAAGTTTGTGTTATTTGGAGATCGCAAAGTAATGCCCCGAGCACTCACGCTAACGGATACGGGATCATTAGTAGAACAGAACGGCTACAACATAACTTCTGCGATACTGCTCCAAGTGACACCAAAGTGCTATGGGTGAGTAAAACTACTTGTTTTATTGCCGAAAGAAGGCTCAGATTGTAAAAAAACGTTAATTTTCCTTTAAAGGGCCCATATTACTCTGGTCTATAATGTTGTTTTCTCATCATAAAACATACCTGGAGTTATGTTGTGTTTAATTCACACGTTTAACAAATAAACGCTGCATATTTAGGCAGAGTTCTTCTGAAACAGAAAATACTACCTACGTCATGTGACAATACAGACAATACACTGTTTTTAAACTCCATACACCTTCACTAGAATCATTTGAATCATTTTAGCTCTGGAGTTTCTCATCTCTACTGAACTAAAGCTAAAAGGCAGCTGTTAGCTTGAAAACTCTGCTCATGACATCACAAGGTGGAAAAAAGCATTTTGAGCTTTGGACATGTAGACAGACTAAAGCACTTTGTGTTAATTTTTTTTGTATGAAAAGTGCTTTATAAATAAAGTTTGATTTGATTTGATTAATATTAATTGGTTACTCAAACATATGTGAATGAAATAAAACACAACTCCAAGGTATGTTTTTGAGGAGGTAACAAGATTCTAACATGGCTTAATTGACAAGAGTAAATTTTGTGTAATATAGGACAATTAAAGGTCCCATGGCATGAAATTTTCACTTTCTGAGGTTTTTGAACGTTAATGTGAGCTCCCCTACCCTGTTTAGGCCCCCCCCCATGGCTAAAAGTTGCGAAATGTCTAAACTGAGCATTTGCGATCCTTTTCTGCGTTAGAAAAAAACACAGCTGAAACGGGCGATTTTGAACAAGGCACCTTATTGATGTCAGATCGAAAAATGCAGCTCCACCCCCCCGTCTGTGTCTACTCAGCATCTCTGTAAATCACGCCCAGAGAGTTTGGACTGCGAATGCGCTAGGCAATGCGAAATGCGTTTTTTTATTTGCCTGGAGGCACGTCCGAGTGTTTCTAGGCTCGGAACTCCTTTATCTGAGCCTCT
This sequence comes from Paratrypauchen microcephalus, assembly GCA_036785185.1. Lineage (NCBI taxonomy): Eukaryota > Metazoa > Chordata > Actinopteri > Gobiiformes > Gobiidae > Paratrypauchen > Paratrypauchen microcephalus. The sequence continues at coordinate 1,354,563 of JAVJIX010000083.1, read as the reverse complement.
GGACTTTGAACAGCAGTGGTTTAATTTTATTTTCTGTGGAAATGTGTTTTTTTCATTGAAAAGGCTCTCCTTTCCTCCTCCGCTCTTAAAACGCGGAAATGGGCACAGGCACAGCTGAGAGCGGAGAGCGGAGAGTTTGGCCACGCTCCCACCCTCTACTATAGGCCATCTCTTTCCTCCTCATTTGCATTCAAGCAACAAGTCCCATAATGGACTGTTCAGAGACAGAAAAATTACTCTTTCTCATCTTATCTGTTTCTCATGCACTGAGTCTTGATTTTGAAGAAGGATTCATTTACAGTATTAGGGAACCATTAAGGAGCCATATAAAAGCATCAAGAAGTACCATGTCATGGGACCTTTAAGAAAGAAAATGTGTGTCATATGTTCTGATTTGTCTCCTGGTCCTCTGTAGACACAAAATATCTGACTAAACTGCACTTGACTGCACTTTTCTGTTGTTATTCCTTACATTTATTTAGAATCTGCATCAAATCTTTATATAATTAGTCAACTAATACACATTTATAGGTCAAGTAATTCACTAAACTACTACAGGACTACAGCTCTACTCTTGTCTTTGCACCACTTTGAAAGTGGGATGCCCACTGAGGCACTTTGGTCTGCACCCACCTGATTCTCTGGATTCTCTGGCTCAGTCTTCTGTGTGTCCCTGGTCTCCTTCTCCTCCTGCTTACACACACACACACACACACACACACACACACACACACACACACACACACACACACACACACACACACACACATTAAAGGATTTCTGTAGAATTATGTCTCAAATACCAAACTTGGTAACATAAAGTGGGATCAAAGTCAATTTTGATAGCACATTCCTACCTTCAAGGCACTCAAAGCACTCTACACCAAGAAACCACTTACCCATTCACACACCAGTGTAGACACACACCTGGGTCAAGTTAAGTTGCCCAAGAACACAACAGTATTCATCTGTGGGTCAGTGGATCAGGCCATTTACATATTGCGTTTATGCAGAGGGCAGGATTTGAACAACTAACCCTCAGATCAGAGTACGAGCACTCTTCTTACATGGAGGACCACTTCAGATAATAGTACAAGTTATAAAGTTTCATGGTCATGGTAGATTAATGCTTATAAATGAAAATTAGCCTACATTAGCCAACCAAAGTGATCATTAGGTTGAGTTCATGTTCATGTCATTACAATATTGCAGAATCCCTATAGTTTAAAGGTCCTATATTAGTGTGTGTTTTGTTTCATTCACACCCTTTATTACCCGAGTGTGAAGCGGCTGGGATGACGATCAGCTCTTCCAAATCCAAGGCCATGGTTCTCGACCGGAAAAAGGTGGTTTGCCCTCTCCGGGTGGGTGGGGAGTCCTTGCCTCAGGTGGAGGAGTTCAAGTATCTCGGGGTCTTGTTCACGAGTGAGGGGAGGATGGAGCGTGAGATTGACAGGTGGATCGGTGCAGCGTCGGCAGTGATGCGGTCACTGTACCAGACCGTTGTGGTGAAGAGGGAGCTGAGCCGAAAGGCGAAGCTCTCAATTTACCGGTCAATCTACGTTCCTACCCTCACCTATGGTCATGAGCTCTGGGTAATGACCGAAAGGACAAGATCGCGGATACAAGCGGCCGAAATGAGTTTCCTCTGCAGAGTGGCTGGGCGCACCCTTAGAGTTAGGGTGAGGAGCTCAGTCACACGGGGGGAGCTCGGAGTAGAGCCGCTGTTTCTCCACGTCGAGAGGAGCCAGCTGAGGTGGCTCGGGCATCTGTTCCAGACGCCTCCTGGACGCCTCCCTCAGGAGGTGTTCCGGGCATGTCTCACCGGAATGAGGCCTCGGGGAAGACCCAGGACACGCTGGAGGGACAATGTCTCCCGGCTGGCCTGGGAACGCCTTGGGGTCCCCCCGGAGGAGCTAGAGGAAGTGTCCGGGATGAAGGAGGTCTGGGCGTCCCTGCTTAGACTGTTGCCCCCGCGACCCGACCCCGGATAAGCGAAAGAAAATGGATGGATGGATGGGATTTCCTTGGTTAAATAAAGTTATAATAAAAAAAATCCCTGCCCTTTCTCTGAAAATACGACATCAAATTGTAAAAAATGAATGCAACCTATTCCCACAGCAACTAACAGCTTGCACCACAACACAAGACAAAAATCTATAGTGTTGACCAAACCTGCTCCTCCTTTTCCTTGTTGTCAGTCTGAGGAAGAAAAGTGCTCATATGAATATGAAAAGTGAAAACCCTCTGGTTCTACAACTAAACACCGCCACCAAAGCCATCTGATTCTCCACTGAAACATCTCCACATGACTCACCTGTGAGTTGTCTGAGTCTGAGCCACTCTGCTACAGCGTGAGACAGACACAAAGATCTGGAGTCAGACAGAGGATGTGCAAGAGGGATGCTATAGGGCAGGGGAGGGGACGTTTAGGACACTAGAGGTGAGGTCTGAATGGTGGAAGAGGCGTTTGGATGGTGGAGGTGACGTCTGCAGGAGACTGCTGGCTAGCGGAGGGACAATCAGAACACAGCTATAAGACAGTGGAGGAGAAGTTTAGGACAGTGGAGGGGACATCAACAGGTGACTGTAAATGGTAGAGAGACATTTCCAGGTTACTGGGGAGACAAATACAGGACAGTGAAAAGGCAATTATAGGACATGTACACTGGAGGACATTTACAGAACACTAGAGGTGGTGTTTAAAGGACCGTTTAAAGGACATTGGAGGCACATTTCAGAGGAGAGTAGTGGGTCCCCACTAAGGATAGTAGCAAACACAACAGGACACTGGCACTGAAGGGACAGTATTGGGACATTCACCATGTCCTCGTCCCCATCCTCTTGTTGATCACTAGCGGCCTGCAGCAATAAAGGAATCAAAGAATATGGTCAAATGGAAAATAAATATGTGACAAACCAAAACTTAGTAGATTCATCTCAGAATTTACCTCAAACAGGGACCAGAAAAAAACAGAAAAAGGAACTATTCACTGCAAGCACAGCCCCCTTCATTTACACTAAAGAACACTGGGAGGGTTCTTAGAGAACACAGGAGAGAGGGAACTTGAGGTGACATCACCAGATCAGGTTACAGATCAAATTTGTGGAGAGGACACTCAGCTCACAGTCAGAGTTAATATGATTAACCAGCTGAACCACGCCTCAATCTCCTCGCCAGCTAACCACAGCTCATCTCAACCATGCCTTCAATTACCCAGAAGCCCTATTTATACAGCCTATCCCGACAACATCGTCCACAGGCTGCTAACAACCCATCAGATTCAAACACCGAACTGTCACACGTTTCCTGGTTCCGTCCAGTTCGCAAATTCCTCATGTCGCGACAGATCCCACAAGGATCCCATCCAGGGATCTGCAGCCGTCTCACGTCTGCTCCGTGATAAGAACTGCTGACTGGCATTCCAGCCCATGGCCAGCGCCACCCAGCCGTGCACACACACAGTGGACCTCTGCCTCCAAGGAGTACTGGCCGTCCACTGTCAAGATCTCTATAGCTGGCGGTATCTAGGTGGTTATCCACGTTGTCCTCCTACTCCACCTCCCCCTCCTTGTATAGGCGTGGCCTAATGTGGCCCGGCCTCCAGCAACCATGGCGCTCGGCACACCCCTGCCCTGGCAACCACAGCTTTCGGCACTGCCCCTTCAGGCTGACACATCAAGACAGGACCGTCAACAGTTTAGATCAAGAACATAACACTGGCGCTCTGTAACGAGACAAACAAGCTTCCGGCTTCCAGCCATGTTTCCCACACGCAGCTGCAGATGTCAGCACTCCCACCTCTCCTCTACTCCTCTACAGCCCTCCCTGCTGGAGGCTAAGTAGCATAATCACCACTCCAATGAAGGCCCACCTCCTCCGTCAGGGGAGAGATCCTCCACATCACAGTCTCTCTACATCGCTCCTAACTCATTCTTCTCCATCGCATCTTCACAACGCAGTTCCAGTTCTCCAGCGTTTAATCTCCAGCAGTAGTTGGCTTCCGCATAGCTCCAGAGCCCTCGAGTTGCACAATTTGTCTTCGGCTTCATTAGCACTCTGCCCTACCATTCCACCATTCTTTGGAGGTCTGACTAATCCAGAACGAGCATTCCCATTCATTCTAACAATAATAGATCAGTCAACACCGCCTACAATGTAATACCTTTCCTCCAGCAATTGTAGTCCTGCAACCCACTTCAATCTCCTTGAACAATCCGTCATTCAGGACACTCCAACTCCAGGACACTGAAAGCCTACGGCCTTCTGCCACCTGCTCTTATGAAATCAAGATTCGTGACATCAAACTCTAACTTCCATCTCGTTCCGCCCCCGCGGTTTCAGCGATCTCCTTCATCTACGTGTCCACCAACATGTATCCGCCTAGCAGAAAGGCTTACTCACCATCACATGTCAGACACTATCTTCTCGAAGTTTTCACAAACATCAGCTCCTAATCCATTCATTCAGCACCAATTTGACACAGTTTTACACTCCCTCAGTCTGCATTGTGAACCTCATCCTCACGCATGTTTTTCCAGTTCTTAGTCCTCCGCTTCATCATTTAGACATCGTCCTTCTCTCCTTAGTCAATCTCACTTCACTTCCACCTCTCAAGGAACGTTCTTCAGGCAACATAATTCCTTCCGCCAGTCCACGCAACCTTGTACTCGTACCTCTCCTCCCGGTTCGCATCCGACTCCTCCACACCTTCCGACCAGTCCACTAAAGAGAATCCTTAGCCAAAATCTCCTACTATTCCCACGATCCGTGTCCAAGCTGCCTCATCCGGCTGGTCAGCCATTCCTAATCATCCACCTTCTCATACTTTCATCAGTCCTCTACCAACTCCTTAGCTCATTCCTCATTCACTCATCCATTTTTGGGGATTCCGAATCAGCTGGGTGCCCATTTTGGATTGGAGACGGAGCCCCCACCCTAAATCTCCCCCAGCCATCACGTCTACCCCCTGTCAATCGTCAATAAATATTTTATCGTATTTCATTGATCTGGTGTGGTCCTTGCTAGTGAAGTGAAGTTAATATGATTAATTTACATTTAGGATCTGGACCACGCCTCAACCTCATTGCCAGCTAACCACAGCCATAACTTATTGCAGTTTACATCAAGGAGCTACTCACCACCACTGTATGAAGACAACCACAGGCAAGGCAGGTGTGCCAACCCTTTGGATATGCAAATGCTCTAAACTGAGCTAATGAAGCTATGAGGACAGGGGAAAGGTGAACAAGTGTGGAACACACACAGTCTGAATCTGACCTGCTTCATGTTGAGGGCTCCTGCTACAGGACATCTTTGACACTAATTCTATTCTCTCCATCTAATGAATTCTTCTTGCTGCTTTGTTTGTATGAGCACCATAAAGAAAGCTCATTTCCTCTGATGTCCTGTACATACTGAGCCCTTGATGAAGGCCATTAGACCAACCTCTTCTTCGTCTTCCTCTTCCTCCTCCTCCTCCATCTGTGCAACAACAGCAGCAGATGATTACAAGAGCTTCTCCATGTGCCCGAGAGATAAAGGGAAGGGGAGAGCTCCTCAGGAACCACAAGGGGACAGTGAACTAATTGTACACCAGAGTGCTTAATTTCAAAATAATCGTAATTTCAAATAATCGTAAGCCAAAGGTGGGTATTTTACTTTTAGCCACGTTTTTACTCCTATTTAAGTAATATTTTACTGAGGTAACAGTACTTAAATATTTTTGGTGACTCTTGACGGTGACAGTGAATAAGTCTACAAGTGACAAAAGCTTTAAGTTGACAATATAAAATTATATGAACATTTCTCTTATATGAACATATCTCTTTCAGATATGATATGATTGAGTTTGTCTCATTTTTGGGTTTATCCTTTGAAAATACCAGATTTTGTGGAATATTTAATAGTTTGTCCTTACATTTACATATAAACCAAATACATTAAAGAGTACATTTTTTTTACTCTTACTTGAGTAATTTCTTGGACTGCTACTTTGCATTTCTACTCGAGTAATATAATTTTGAAGTAATATCACACTTAGGCTACGTTTATACAGCGACGATCAAAACAGAAGACGCAAAAGTGGCGTCTCGTCTTCAATTTTTTATCCGCGTTTAGACGAGCGTTCTCAACAGGAAATGTTTGTTTATACGAAAAAGTGGGCGAATTCGATTGAATATGCATATGCCAGGCCGCTAATAATATAATATAATATATATTAATAATATAATAATAATATAATGCAGGTAATATAATATCAGAGCTACCTTTTTCAGGACACCGACAGGGGCTCTCATTACGGTTGTTTCGCCCTCGATGTCGGGTCGGAGCTCTTCGCTTAATGCAGAGGTCTTCAACAGGGGGGTCGCGGAGGTACTGCAGGGGGGTCGCGAAATCTTTTGATTTCACTTTAAAATAATATAATTTTATATTTTATAGTGTAAAATACAGTATTAACCTGTGTATTATTTCCTTGTATTGGATGTACCATAACAGAGTAGCAATGTTTATACATGACACTAAGCTCAATTTAATATAAAACACAATTCTATGCCGTATATATAGTAGGGGGTCCCTGGCCCAGTTCGCCATCTGTTTGGGGGTCCCTGGCCTGAAAAACGTTGAAGACCCCTGGCTTAATGCAACAAGAGCTTGTTTAGTCATTCTGAAGTTTTATCAAGGTAGTCAGACATGTCTGTTATTGTTTTTACCGGCTTGGCGCATCCAGTCATGTGTATGCGACGTGAACATGTTTTCCGCTTCTTGCCGTTTAGACGGAGACACGACCCGGGCCGTGTTTAGAACTCCACACTCTGGAAGGAGTCTTCAGATTTTTGCAGTTTCAGAGTGCGACGGCGCCGTTGCCGTGTAAACGAAAGACACTTCCGATAGAATATTTTGTCGTTTTCAGTCGCAATTGTCCTCGTCTAAACGGCCCCTTAGTTGAGTGCAATTTTGACTACTCTAACCACGGGTTAGTTCTGTCACCTTGAGTAAGGGGCATATTTACTGCTAAATTCCAAGTGCAAATGATGCGCTATTTGTGGGGGTGGTGTGCCTGATTTTTCTTTGGAGACTCACGTACACTGTGTGTTCCCATCTTGATAAATCAAACAGCACCCGCTAAACAACGTTGTGTGCATTTTCTCCTCCTTTTTTATAGTTTCATCACATTACATTCTTTTATATTTTTGTCACATTACAATAACAAAATCCAAGTTCAATCAGTTCACCACTTACTAATTATCCTAGTCACTCCTTTTTACTTCTACTTGTAGCAATAAAGTAACAGTACTTTTTGTTTCTATTAAAGGTCCTACCCACAACAGACTATAGAGGTGTACACAGGAGTGGAGCACAGTGGACTACAGAGTGTGATGTCACTTCCGGGTCCAATACAGGCAGAATTGTACGGAAATGACATCATAACCCATCATCTGTACAGAACATAGACTGTATACAGTATATAGATGGACATAGCTAACCCGTTAGCTGCCGTGTTTCAAATAGGAAGTCTCTGTTTCCACTTCACTTTAAATTTAAAATGTAATGTCTTAAAATGTTCATATTAATCTGTTCTACTTGCTCCTGGTGTTTTTATTTTGCTTTTTTTATCTGTAAAGAAATTCCTAATTCAGTGAGCTTCATTTGACTGGAACCAAACACTGTGGGTCGTATCACACTCACTTAGTCCACTTCTTTATACAGTCTATGGTACAAAGGTGTTCACAGCAGGAGGTGAGGAGCAGGGAGCAGACCTACCTTCTCCTCCTCGGCTGTGAGCTGCACAGAAAGAGGAGCGCTTCAGTATGTGGAGCAGCTGGGGTGGGTGGGGCTTATCTATCAAACCTCCATCTCATCTCAAAACCAATGTCAAGTATGTACGTACACAATATTCTCAAAATGAATATGTCTAAAAGTGTTCAGAAAAAAATGTTCACATGTGGATAACAAACAGCCTATTTTAGGTCTATTTTTTAATTATTTTAAGCCACTATTTATTACCTTGTTTTATTGCATGCTACATTTTCCTGCTGTTCTTGATCTGTGCGTTGCAACACTGGAATTTCCCCACTGTGGGACTAATAAAGGCATATCTTATCTCTAATCTCTGATCTTGTCATGAATAATGTTTAGCAATTACTGGGAGTTTGTTTTATTTACACTGGGGGTTTAGTTAAAGGAAAAGTAATGTTTTTTTTTACAATCTGAGCCTTCTTTCGGCAATAAAACAAGTAGTTTTACTCACCCATAGCACTTTGGTGTCAATTGGAGTGGTATCGCAGAAGTTATGTTGTAGCCGTTCTGTTCTACTAATGATCCCGTATCCGTTAGCGTGAGTGCTCGGGGCATTACTTTGCACTCTCCAAATAACACAAACTTTAGCACTTTTCAAATCACAGAAGATCGCTGTGTCAGCGTAGACTTTTAGTGGATTCCAAAACGGCCTGAAACCCGATATCGCAACAGAAAAGTAAAGTTCAGAGCGGTGTTAGCTTCTTTCGGACTAGCGGTGTTTACAAAACAGCTGAGTTCACGCGCACTGTCCTCTCTGATGACGTCATCAAATGAAACTATAGCTGGATATCGGGTTTCAGGCCGTTTTGGAATCCACTAAAAGTCTACGCTGACACAGCGATCTTCTGTGATTTGAAAAGTGCTAAAGTTTGTGTTATTTGGACACCGCAAAGTAATGCCCCGAACACTCACGCTAACGGATACGGGATCATTAGTAGAACAGAACGGCTACATCATAAGTTCTGCGATACTGCTCCAATTGACACCAAACTGCTATGGGTGAGTAAAACTACTTGTTTTATTGCCGAAAGAAGGCTCAGATTGTAAAAAAAACGTTACTTTTCCTTTAACAAAGACACTTTTTTTTAATCTATGGAAATTTTATATTTTATTTACACATTCTCAACTACGGTACTATTTACTATTTATGATAACACCATTGCACTAGACAAGGGTCTCACAGCGCTACAGTAGACCATGGATCATTCACTCCTTCATCAAACACTCAAGAGACTGAGAGGATAAAGGGTTATGCCCATGGACACAACAACAGTATGCACTGAGACAAGCTGGATGCCATCTGCCAACCCTCTGGTTATAGGGCAGTTGCTCTGCCATCAGAGCCACAAAAAACTGCAACATCTCTAATGCACCACACCGCCTATGTGTTTCTAATACACAGAGACCACGCCCCTTCTGTGTTTTGAAAGGAAAATTAACGTTTTTTACAATCTGAGCCTTATTTAGGTAATAAAACAAGTTGTTTTACTCACCCATAGCACTTTGGTGTCATATGGAGCACTTCCGGAGATGTTTTAGATTAGCGATATCCGTAATGTGAGTTCTCGGGGCACTTGTTTGCGGTCTCCAAATAACACAAACTTTAGCACTTTTCAAATCATAGAAGCTCGATGTCTTAGTCTACACTTTAGTTTGAGTCAAAAGTGGCCTGTAATCCAAGATTTATCCATAATTTACAGCTTTGCGTTTCATGTTTGGGTCCCGAGAGCTGAGAGTGAAATAAACTGTGACTCCGCACGTGCGCACCGTCCTCCTCATCTACTCGAAACTATGCATAAATCTCGGATTACAGGCCACTTTTGACTCAAACGAAAGCGTAAACTAAGACATCGAGCTTCTATGATTTGAAAAGTGCTAAAGATTGTTTGTTTGTAAAAAACGTTAATTCTCCTTTAATGCAGGACACCTGTTCACATGTCCCCTCCCCTCTATTGATGTGTGTGTATGTGTGCATTTGTACCGTACTTTTCAGACTATAAGCCGCTACTTTTTTTCTCACACTTTGGACCCTGCAGCTTATAATCAGGTGCGGCTTATGTATGGATTAATTCTTTATTACGACAGCGAATGTAGAGCGTAAACCGAGCACTCAAACTTTCATAGATTTTCAACAAAATTATTAATAGTGAAGTGTGGGGGGAAGGGGGGAGAACACTGCGCTCTGACACGTGTGATAGCGCAGCATGACCCGGCGCGGGGCTGCCAGCAGGTCTAGACCTGGACTAAACCAGGACTGGACCAGGACTAAACCTGGACTAAACCAGGACTAAACCTGGATTAAACCAGGACTAGACCAGGTGGATTAAAGTGCCGCGCGCGGGTCTATTTCCTGGTTTCGTTTCGAGTCACGGCTGAGCCGAGCAGCGAGGGGGACCGCACGCAGTCTGAGCACATGAACGAACGCATGCAAGAGCCGCGGTGGTCTAGAGGAGGTCTAGACCTCCTCTAGACCTGGTCTAGAGGAGGTCTAGAGGAGGCACGGTTTGAGCACGGGTCTCGTTCATGCGCTCAGACTGCGTGCGGTCCCCCTCGCTGCTCGCCTCAGCCGTGACTCGAAATGAAACCAGGAAATAGACCCGCACACGGCGCCTTAATCCACCTGGTCTAGTCCTGGTTTAGTCCAGGTTTAGACCTTGGTCTAGACCTGGTATAGTCCACGTTTAGTCCTGGGTCTACAGTCTCTACGCAGAACACAATGTTACACTATAAAAAAAGTTACACTATAAAAAAAAAACCTTGGAACGGATCAGGCCTTTTCCATTGAAATAGCTACTCAACTTACGAAAAATTCACGTTACGAAACCACTTCTGGAACGAATTAATTTCGTAAGGTGAGGTACCACTGTATCTGTATTTTGTGTTTGTTTGCGACAACATAAGTAAAGCACTGCCTTATGGGAAATTCCCATGGCTGGAGAATTAACCAATCACGGCACTAGTTGCGTTTCTCATGGAAGTTAATAGAACGGTGAAGATTGTGGTAGTGTGGTCAAGTTAGTCAAAGTAGAAGAGGAGACAGACGGACGGTCGGATACTTAGCATTAAAGTTTAGTAAAATGTTGTTTAGGAGGACTAAACAACACAAGGGGGGAGCGGAGAAAAAGAGGGAAAAATTGAAGAGAGCACTGCTGTCGGGGGGCGAAAAATGTGTGGAACCTGGACACAGATGACGTTATCGATCAGGTTGCGGACTCGCGGGTTGCGGATCGCACTTCATATGAAAGTAAGACACTTTTTTAAAAAAAATTATCGCTGGGTTGAGCATTGATTTCCATGATTTTAATGCAGTTGTTTAATGCATGGGGCTGACGTCTGCCGTTGTTACCTGATGTGCTTTGTGTGTGTAGCCCACTGTTTTGGTATTTTATTCTGCGCGGTTCTGTGCTGGCATGAGGCTACAGGCTGGCCATTTTACAGTTGTTTAACTGCGTGTTACTGCCGTGTTTCTGCTGTTGTGTTTCTGCCGTTGTGTTTCTGCCGTGCTGTTCAAATGTACTGGTATTTATGTTAATTAAAATAAAAAAACCCTTTTGTGTACCATCTTTCTGTGTAAATATCTCAAGTAACAATGTGGACACATGCGACTTATAGTGAGGTGCGGCTTATATATGTACAAATCTTAATTTAAAAAAAAATTTGGTTGGTGCGCTCTATAGTACGAAAAGTACGGTATGTGCGTGTGTATGTGAGTGTATGTATGTGTATGTGTGAAATGACCTGTCTGGCTCCCATCCACTCAAACATCTTCTCCAGGAGCACCCGAACCTGCTGGACGTTGTTCATGAGGACACAGGGCTAAAAGGGACAGCAAGGAGTTTATTATTTAGTTTATTTCTTTTTCTAAAAGTCTCCGTGCCATTGACTGTTGTATGAATGTACACAGCTGGTTGGTTGCATTAGGTGCAGACTGACAGCCTCGCTTCTGTCAGTCTACACCAGGGCAGCTGTGGTTGCAATAGAAGCTTATCATCACTAAATGTGGAGTGAATAATACACAGAAGACCAAAGGTAGGACAAGTCTTGTCCTTACCATCTTCTCCTTGTCGCAGCAGGAGGGCAGGACCTTGGCCAGCAGAGCACTGTACTGCAGCAGGACTTTGGAGATGGTCTGAAACAACCACACACACCGCTTGAACAACATCACACTTAGTTTAGAGGTGCTTTTCACACCTCTCAGAGAGCAGAATAGAGGTTTCCCATCACGGTAACACTAATATCTCCAACCATGGTAACACACACTTCCTGATGGAGAAATTAATCTTTAAAGGGACAGTGTGTAAGATTTTTACCCGTTAATTACTGAAATTGAAGATACCCATTCAAAAATACATTGTTTTCCCAGCGTTTTCACTTCCATCATGAAATCAAAGTATTCTTTTGGACTTAGATATAGTCACATAAAAGGGGGATCTTCCCCATGCAGAGGCAGCCATTTTGAATACGAGAGCCGCAGAAGGACATTTGGGCTCCGCCTTCGCCTTCGGCAAGGCTCGTGGTTTTGGGTAAACAACATAAGCATGCTGCCGGATCAGACGTCGTAATGGATCTAACACGTGTTTTGGACTAAATTGTTTTACTGGATTTTATTTGCTGGATCCTTATGGACAGATTGAGACCAAGTTTATGGTGAAATACAGAGTTTGACCTGTCCAGAGCCTTCAAAGGTAAGCTAAGTAACAAACCTTGTTTTGTGCTTTTCCGTATAAAAGCCCCATGTGCTCTGGGAGTGATTGTTGTGCCGGGAAATGAATTGCATAGTCAAAAAGAGGAGACTGTAAGGTTTCATTTGATGTGTAGATTGTCATGGTACACGGGAATGTGTGTTTTCATGCGAAAAGAAAAAAAAAAACAGTGAACGGGACCGCGTTTTATTTATACCATAGTTGTCGGCGAGAGCACGTACAGCGTCGGGTCCGCGTTACGGCGCGCCCGGGTGACCCTCGAGGTCTGCCGTAGCCAAAAGAGGAAGTGCAATAGCACCATCCACCTATGCACCACGAATCCTACACACTGTACCTTTAAAAAGGTCTTTAAAAAGCAGGCTATGTCATCAGTTTATGGGTGGTCTATTGCTTTGTGTTTGAGGAGCTAATGCTAACAGTAGTGTTTCCCTTTCTGCCCTGTCCCTCCTCTGCACATTGGTTTTCATGGTGTAAACTCAGACATAAGCTCTAATGCTGCAGAACCTTGGCAAAGCGGCAGGTGTATTGGCCCAGCACGGCGGCGTCAGGGCACTCTAGTTTCTTGATGATCTCAAAGCTTTGGTTGAGCTGAGTGAAGACGTCCACCACAGAGCTGGAGAAGAGTGCGTGCTCCGAGGTGGCCTGGAACTACACACATGCACATACGCATGCATACGCAAACACACACACGCACACACACACGCACACACACACACACACACACACATAGTTATAAATGCAAACCAATTCTGTTCAGAGTTAAAGCAGACATATTGTGCTTGCTCTGTCATTATAATCTATGACACCTATAGATGATTATGTTACAATTTGGACATTTTAAATCACAATATTGTCAAAATCATTGGACCGAACCTTCGCTCAGGGGCCTTAAAGGCAAATTAACGTTTTTTTTTACAATCTGAGCCTTCTTTCGGCAATAAAACAAGTAGTTTTACTCACCCATAGCAGTTTGCTGTCAATTGGAGCAGTATCGCAGAACTTATGTTGAGCCGTTCTGTTCTACTAATGATCCCGTATCCGTTAACATGAGTGCTCGTATCATATGCTCGGGGCATTATTTTGCGCTCTCCAAATAACACAAACTTTAGCACTTTTCAAATCACAGAAGATCGCTGTGCCAGGGTAGACTTTGAGTGGATTCCAAAACGGCCTGAAACCCGATATGCAGCTATAGTTTCATTTGATGACGTCATCAGAGAGGACAGTGCGCATGCGTGAACTCAGATGTTTTGTAAAACAGCTAGTCCGAAAGAGGCTAACACCGCTCTGAACTGTTGCGATATCGGGTTTCAGGCCGTTTTGGAATCCACTGAAAGTCTACCCTGGCACAGCGATCTTCTGTGATTTGAAAAGTGCTAAAGTTTGTGTTATTTGGACACCGCAAATCAGTGCCCCGAGCACTCACGCTAACAGATACGGGATCAGTGGTAGAACAGAACGGCTCAACATAAGTTCTGCGATACTGCTCCAATTGACACCAAACTGCTATGGGTGAGTAAAACTACTTGTTTTATTGCCGAAAGAAGGCTCAGATTGTAAAAAAACGTTAATTTGCCTTTAAAGCCTGTTGTGATGGAACAGGTTCGTCCTTAAAGGGATAGTGCGTTTTTTTTTTATGTTAATCTGTATGGGTTTCCTTCTAAAAGTTACGTGTGTTGACACCGGCTTACCTCTGACAGTCTCAGCTGATCCGGGTTCGGCTCGCTTTCTGGAGCCCACGTAAGTAGGTCCGGTAACTTCCCTGGAACATGAAATAAAGCTTGTTTTTCTTCTCAAAACAAAACATTTGTCCGAAAGGTGCTATATTTGCGTCCCAAACAGTTGTCAACGAAACATCCAGCAGCGAACTTAGCCATCGCGTATTGTGTCTGCCGACTCGTATTACTGCGCCCACGTTAGCGTATCAGCCTGTTCACCTTTAGCGGAAGTGCACGGCAGATGCGGTCTGCCGCAAGGGGAAGTTTACAAGTGAACAGTCTGATTCAGCTAACGTGGGCGCAGTGATATGAGACGGCAGACACAATACGCGATCGCTAAGTTCGCTGCTGGATGTTTCGTTGACAACTGTTTGGGACGCAAATATATCACCTTTCGGACAAATGTTTTGTTTTGAGAAGAAAAACAAGCTTTATTTCATGTTCCAGAGAAGCTACCGGACCTCTCTACCTGGGCTCCAGAAAGCGATCCGAACCGGGATCAGCTGAGACTGTCAGAGGTAAGCCGGTGTCAACACACGTAACTTTTAGAAGGAAACCCATACAGATTAATATAAAAAAAACGCACTATCCCTTTAAGTACTCTGTCCCTGAGAAGAGCATGTGAAGACGCACATGCCCATTTCCTTACCTGCTGTCCCAAAGCATTCATTATCAAACATATATTTAACTATGCTTTCCGTAGACTCTCCAGTGCGTTGTGGTGTGACTAAGGTGGCACAGAAGTGCAACTTTGACCATTAAAATCACACAAAATTAATTCTTTTTCTCAACCATAACCACTAGTTTAAATCCACCAGTTGCATAGGCTCCAGTGGTCACGTGGCATATGAAATATTAGTGCTTGCATTGTAGAAACTGTTTAAATAATATCTGCACTGGGTATTACGGGCGCAAACGGGGGAATACAGGTGCTCTGTGGGTCTGCAGTCAGTCTCACACATGTTACAGTGGAGAGGAACGAGCGATCAAGATTTTTAAAAGGACTTCCACTGTAAATAATATTCAAGCATGTTTGGCACCTTTTTTTTAAAGGTTCCAAAGTTCTTAGAAGAATCCTGCCACACCTGTAATCTACAAGAATCTATCTATCGCAGCCAACCTCAGCAACACAAGTTTAACTAAAACTCAACAAACTAGTGACCAGAACCAGCTACTTCTTCCCAAAACAGATTTTTTTAAAAATAAAATAAAAAAAGTCATAGTATATAGACATGTTAGTACGAGATTGTGCACTGCAAGTTTGAAAAAGTCAATTAAAGGAGAGGAGGAGCAGCAGTAGAATAAATCTTCAAGTTGATGGTTATAGGGTGCACCATAAAGCTGAAGCAAGTCCCTCACTGTGTAACTTTTATTCACACACTGACTTGTGATTGTGAATCTCACCCCTTCCCTTTTGTCTCTCTCCAGGGCGCTGTGCATGAACTCCATGGACACCTCCTCGTTTTCAGCCAGCCAGGCCAGGACGAAGGGCACGAACCACCTACAAACACCACACACCAACATGACACATGGCATGAAACAAACAACAGGCAACAATGAGACGTTTCAGTCTGAGGTGTCAGTTATTTACTATCACTAATTCTGTCCAGTGCACCTCAATCACCTGAGCCCTTCACGGCTGCCCAATCTGCCCAGATCAAACACCAGCACTGTGTGAAACCAATCCACTAGCCACTGCAGAGCTTATTTTCCCACAAGGGCTCTAGCACACCTTGGGAAACACTCTTGTAGGGTTCTATGGGGTTCTACAGAGTACCCAGATGGGAAATTGTCAGGGCAGATACCAGAGGGGGACTCACATGCAGGGCTGGGCACAATATTTTTTTTTTCTGATACCAATACCGATTTTCCAACACCTGATCAGTTCTTTGTATGTGTAACTTCCATCCATCCAACCATTTTCTTCCGCTTGTCCGGGGCCGGGTCGTGGAGGCAACATTCTAAGCAGGGACTCCCAGACTTCCTTCAGGACACTTCCTCCAGCACCTCCGGGGGGATCCCAAGGCGTTTCCAGGCCAGCCGAGAGACACAGACCCTCCAACGTGTCCTGGGTCTTCCCCGGGGCCTCCTCCCAGTGGGACATGCCGGGAACACCTCACAATGGAGGCGTCCAGGAGGCATCTGGAACAGATGCCCGAGCCACCTCAGCTGGCTCCTCTCGACGTGGAGAAGCAGCGGCTCTACTCCGAGCTCCTCCCGTGTGACTGATATATTAATATTTTGTCCTTCCATTTACACATGAACCAAATACATTAAAGAGGTTTTTTTTTACTTACTTGAGTAATTTCTTGGACTGCTACTTTGTACTTCAACTCAAGTAATATAATTTTGAAGAAATATTACACTTAGTTGAGTGCAATTTTGACTACTCTAACCACGGGTTAGTCCTGTCACTAGGGGTGTGCAAAATAATCGTCACGACAATGCATCGCGATACTAACTTTCACAATATACTGCATCGATTCTTGATGCCAAAAATCGATTATTATTAATAATTTAATATGTAATATTAATACATAAATAAATTAATTATTAGTGTTTTTTTTAATAAATCCTATGCACTTTTTTCTTTGTGAAAGGGTATTGTTTGTTATGATGGTAGCTACCTCCAAAATGTTTGAACATCATTTTTTTGTTTTAGAAAAAATCCAATGCACTTTTTTTGTTCTTGGTTTGGTTTATTTGTTTTTGTTATTCAATAAATTCAGTTATGAATTGAGTTGCTCAGAGTTCTGTATCAATTGAAGACACGACCCAGATACACAGACACTGATATTTAAGTTATCCTCTTTTTTTTGGTACATTTTCACTGAAGTATGTCGAATATATTGCAATTCATCGCAATAATTCAAGTATCGTGATGCATCGTGATAGTATCGCATCGTGGCATATGAATCGTGATTCGAATTGAATCGTGACTTCTTTGCCAATACCCACCCCTACCTGTCACCGTGAGTAAGGGGCATATTTAGAATTAGAACTGTACGGAAATGACATCATAACCCATCATCTGTACAGAACATAGACTGTATATATAGATGGACATAGCTAACCCGTTAGCTGCCGTGTTTCAAATAGGAAGTGGGCAAGGGCGTGCTCTTCGCTCCATCATCTCTGTTTCCACTTCACTTTAAATTTAAAATGTAATGTCTTAAAATGTTCATATTAATCTGTTCTACTTGCTCCAGATGTTTTTATTTTGCTTTTTGTCTGTAAAGAAATTCCTAATTCAGTGAGCTTCATTTGACTGGAACCAAACACTGTGGGTCATATCACACTCACTTAGTCCACTTCTTTATACAGTCTTCTCACCCTATGTCTGCGCCCAGCCACTCTGCGGAGGAAACTCATTTCGGCCACTTGTATCTGCGATCTTGTCCTGTTGGTCATTACCCAAAGTTCCTGACCATAGGTGAGGGTAGGAACGTAGATTTAGTGGTAAACTGAGAGCTTTGCCTTTTGGCTCAGCTCCCTCTTCACCACAACGGTCCGGTACAGCGACCACATCACTGCCGACGCTGCACCGATCCGCCTGTCAATCTCACGCTCCATCCTCCCCTCACTCGTGAACAAGACCCTGAGATACTTGAACTCCTCCACTTGAGGCAAGGACTCTCCACCCACCCGGAGTGGGCAAGCCACCTTTTTCCGGTCGAGAACCATGGCCTCGGATTTGGAAGAGCTGATCCTCATCCCAGCCGCTTCACACTCGGCTGCAAACGGCCCCAGTGCACAATGGAGGTCCCGGTTTGATGAAGCCATCAGGACAACATCATCTGCAAACAGCAGAGATGAGATCCTGTGGTCCACAAACTGGATCCCCTCCGGCCCCTGACTGCGCCTAGAAAATTGGTCCATGAATATAATGAACAGAACCGGTGACAAAGGGCAGCCTTCTCGGAGTCCAACATGCACTGGAAACATGTCCGACTTACTACCGGCAATGCGAATAAAGCTCTAGCTCTGGTCATACAGGGACCGAACAGCCCTTAACAAAGAGCCCCGAACCCCATACTCCCAGAGCGCTACTCACAGGACCCCACAAGGGACACGGTCGAATGCCTTCTCCAGATTCACAAAGCACATGTGGACTGGTTGGGCAAACTCCCATGCACCCTTGAGCACCCGATGGAGATTATAGAGCTGGTCCAGTGTTCCGAGGCTGGAATGAAAACCACACTGCTCCTACAGAAGCTGAGGTTCAACCATCGGTCGAATTCTCCTCTCCAGTACCCTGGAATAGACCTTACCAGGAAGGCTGAGTGTGATTCCCCAATAGTTGGAACACACCCTCCGGTCACCCTTCTTAAACAGATGGACCACCACCCCGGTCTGCCAGTCCAGAGGTACTGTCCCCGACCGCCACGTGATATTGCAGAGACGTGTCAGCCGACAGCCCCACAACATCCAAAGACTTAAGATACTCAGGACGGATCTCAGTGACCCCTGGAGCCTTCCCACCGAGGAGCTTGCCAGTCACCTCAGGGACTTCCCCCTATGAATCCTCCTGCGGGTGGTAGGTCCACAGGAGGACGGCCCCATGTCGCTTCTTCAGGCTGCACCTGGCTGGACCCTGTGGGGGAAGGCCCGGGCACCAGACGCTCGCTGTCGAGCACCCACCCCAGGCCTGGCTCCAAGGTGGGACCCCGGTGACACCAATCCGGGCGTCGTAAATGGCCTTGATCTAATGTTCATCATAAAGGGCTTTTGAACCGCTCTTAGTCTGGCCCGCCCCCTGGGACCTGTTTGCCTTGGGTGACTCTACCAGGGGCATGAAGCTCCTGACAACAGCTCCCGGGATCATTTGGGCACTTAAACCCCTCCACCATGGGTCAAGGAAGAGTATGTCTAAATTAACGGCCAATATTATGCGTAGTGTTTTTCAGTCTTGAATCTTGGTATAACTAGGTTAATTTCTAATTTTAAAACATTTACTTAGTACTGTATGATGTCTGTCCAGTTATAACGCTAAACAAATGTGCAAACAAATAAACCAGAGCCACACAGCTGATCCTCACGTGGACTTACACATGCTTAAGATTCAGTTTTCTTTTCCCCACTTGAAAACTTTTACTACAGTTACCTGGGCAGAGGAGAAGGATTATGGACAACTTTACACAGATGCATCTTTATGCAGACGTGCATGCAACACTGCATATTTTCTACACACACTGACTTTGGGAATTATGCTTTTATCTTAAAAGACAAAGACAAAGAAGTTGTTAAAACGTTAAAACATTGGGGTATTGGTCGAGTTAATACCAAAGGGGTACTCATGTGACAGTATCAGAGGGAGACTCATTTGAGGTAATAAAGGGGTGGGGCACTGGCCAAATGAGCATCAGAGGGGGACTCACATGTCAGTATCAAAGGGAGACTCACATAGGGTAGTCGGGCACAACGTCGCTGAAGGCGGGCAGATCTCTCACATACTCGGTGTAGAGCCACTTGACCTTAAAGTGCAGGCTCATGTAGTCTGTGCTCTTACACAGCCGCTGCAGCTCGTGTTCTGGAACCACAGGGATACACTGCTCAGGGTGGGGCTCTGCTAGGCCTGGAGGACCCCGAGCGGCAGGTCAATGTGTTCTATTCATCAATATCATATTTTAGCTGGAAGCACTGTGATGACTAAAGCTATGAATAAAAGTACAGATATATTTATGAACCTTTTCCAGTACAGCTTTAGTTTTAAACCAAACAAAACATATTGATTTAAAGCCACAGTATGTAACCTTTTAACTTAGACTTAGACTAAGACAAACTTTATTGATCCACAAGGGAAATTGCTTTGGGTATGGTAGCTCACTCATCAAATATAATATATAATATATAACAGAGGGTAAAAAAATGAGATGGAAATAGCAACCAAAGAGCAATAAACCTATGTCAGATGAGACATAATTATACAAATAAAAATAGTGATAATAAGTGTATATGTACAAATCAGATTTAAACAGAAAAGTAGTAATAAAATACAATATCAAATAAGATGTACAATCCCAGCTGTATACAGTTATAGGGAGTATTATCTGTTACATAAGGTGAGTTGTTGTACAGTTATAGGGAGTATTATCTGTTACATAAGGTGAGTTGTTGTACACTTGTATGGAGTATGGTATGAATGTCATCCTGTATCTCTCACTGTTTGAGTGGAGCTGTAGGAGCCTGTTGGAGAATGAGCTCCTCTGTCCCTCTATGGTCTGGTGCAGTGGGTGAGCAGGAGTGTCCATGATGGAGAGCAGTTTGTCCAGTGTCCTCCTGTCCCTCACTGTGACAAATGTCTCCAGCTCACAGCCGATCACGTGACCAGTGTTGCGGATCAATTTGTCAATCCGCCCAATGTCCCTTTTACTGGTGCTGCTCCCCCAACAGACCACAGCAGAGTCCAGGGCGCTGGCCACCACAGACTGGTAGAAGATCTCCAGTAACTTACTGCACACATTGAAAGACCTGAGCTTCCTTAGGAAGTAGAGTCTACTCATGCTCTTCTTGTACACAGCATTACAGTTGTCCCTCCAGTCCAGCCTGTTGCTCACATGAACGCCCAGGTACTTGTAGCAGTCCACGATCTCCACCTCATGACCCTGGATGGTAGTGGGTTCCACTGGTGACCTTCTTCCCCTGAAGTCAATCACCAGTTCCTTGATCTTGTCCACGGTCAGTAGCAGATGGTTTGTCTGGGACCACTCCACAAAATTTGCAATCAGTGTCCTGTACTCCATCTCCTGTCCATCCCTGATACATCCTACCACTGCAGAGTTGTCAGAGAACTTCTGCAGATGGCAAGACCCAGAGCTGTACTACAAATCAGAGGTGTACAGAGTGAACAGGAACGGAGACAGGACTGTGCCCTGGGGGCTCCCACAATACTGACCACAGCATCAGAAAGGGTGGACCCCAGTCGCACGTACTGAGGCCTGCCTGACAGGAAGTCAATAATCCAGGAGACAATGGAGGAGCTGACATCCTGAGCAGTTTCTCACCCATCAGAGAGCGGGATTGTGTTAAAGGCGCTGGAGAAATCAAAGAACAATATCCTCACAGAGCACTGTGCAGGTGTGAGTGAGCCCACTGCAGAAAAGAGATTATGGCGTCCTCCACACTCATGTGGGCCTGATAGGCAAACTGTAGAGATGGCTTAAGTAAAGTAAGTAAAAATAAAATAAAACAAGGTTAACTAAAAGGTAATTGTTTAGAAAAAAAGCAGGAGCCACCGTACACAGCTGCCACTCTCTCAGGCACTCGGGTGTGAACAAAATAATAGACTAAAAAATAATTATGATTTGGCCATTTGGCTGTTTTCTTACACAGTATGGCATAAAACTTAACTATCTCCATGGAGAACATTCCAAAATATGATTTTAACTACTTAATTATTTCCACGGAAACATGCAGGCGATGTGCCACCTTCAGAGTTACATGCTGTACTTTACTTAACTAAAATGAATGACTAAATTACACAAGGCATCACTAGAGCAGAAAAAAGTCTAGGTGCTTAAATTGTCATATAAAACGATCTATTTCAAAATGCGTGCATATATATTTCTTTAGTAAAACAATATGAATCAATGGATGAAGGAATACTAACTCCTGCTCCATCTGAGGAATTAGATTACATTACCATACATTTTTCCCTAGAGCAGGCATTGCTTATTGCCACTCACCAGCAGAGAAGTCCACCATGCAGATGTGAAATGACATGGGAGGTGAGATGGGACAAACACAAGTGACACACAGAGCACACAAGTCTGAGGTGTGAGAGAGGAAGTGGCCACATTTACCAACCACTAGGTCTAACAGTTCTATTCTTATTTCATCCAAACTATCTGTCAATAAGTAAAGCAGGTTTAGCATTTTTTAAATTAAAGATGCCCATTTATGCACTTTTGTGGTGAGTAATCTACCCGCTCCTTGTCTCCATGGAGATTGTTCCACAGTATGGCATTTAAGGTGCAAAGGTGATTTGCCAAATGTTTATTTTTGACCTTTATATTATTTCACTAATAGGTTAAGGTTAGGGTTAGGACTAGGATTAGGAGCTCCCTGTAACAAAATGCTGAACAGTTAAGGAGTCCCAGTTGTGGGCTTGTGTTCATGGAGATAAGTTTAATGTCATACTGTGCAAAAACATCTTTGTTTAGACAAGCAGATATACTGCATATACGGCCAAATAACTGCAACGAGTAAGGCAAGTCCTAAGAAGTCAGCTCAATGGCAAGAACAAGGCCCAGGCAATAAACAGCTACGCCCTGCCAGTGATCAGATACCCAGCAGGAATCATAAGCTGGCCAAAGGAGGAGATACAGACCACAGACGTTAAGACACGAAAGCTCCTGACCATGCATGGAGGCTTCCATCCCAAATCCAGCAACCTGAGACTGCACACGAGCCGGAAGGAAGGAGGCTGAGGACTAGTGAGTGTGGGAACCACTGTCCAGGATGAAACATCCAAAATCCATAAGTACATCAAGGTCAAGGCCCCAACAGATGATGTGCTCAGGGAATGCTTCAGGCAGTGGAGTGCAGAGGAAGAGGTGCTGGAGGGACCATCATGGCAGGAGAAGCCTCTACATGGGGCGTACCACCGAAAACAAAACTGAAGTGGCTGATATCAAGAAATCCTACCAATGGCTGGAGAGAGCTGGTCTGAAGGACAGCACAGAGGCCCTTATCCTGGCTGCACAGGAGCAGGCCTTGAGCACCCGAGCAATAGAGTCCCAGATCTACCTGTGCAAAGGGGCTCCTGAGACAGTCCAGCACATAATTGCAGGGTGTAAATGCTGGCAGGGAAAGCATACATGGAGCGACACAACCAAGTGGTGGGCATAATGTACAGAAACATCTGTGCAGAGTACAGGCTGGAGACCCCAAGGTCAAGGTGGGAAACACCTCTGAAGGTTGCGGAGAATGACTGAGCCAAGATCCTGTGGGACTTCCAGATACAGACTGATAGAATGGTGATGGCGAACCAACCAGACATAGTGGTGGTGGATAAGCAACAGAACAGAGCCGTGGTGGTGGACATTGCAATACCAAGCGATGGTAACATCAGGAAAAAGGAACACGAGAAACTAGAGAAATACCAGGGGCTAAAGGAAGAGCTGGAGAAGGTCTGGAAGGTGAAGGCATCAGTGGTGCCCGTGGTGATCGGAGCACTTGGGGCTGTAACCCCCAAACTGGAGGAGTGGCTACAACAGATCCCAGGAAAAACATAAGACATCTCAGTCCAGAAAAGTGCAGTACAGGAACAGCAAAGATACTGCGCAGGCCTCTGGTAGAGGACCCAAGCTGGATGAGAGTGAGAGGGACCAACCACCGTGGAAGGTGAGGAGCACATTTATATAGTTTTAGATTTTTAAATATAGGCAACTTTTGCTTTGATCACTACTTTACATTTTTCCCAGCTATGAAGTATAAACCATTTTAGGGACTGAAGCTCATTGAGAGAAGGCCAAGGGTTTGCAGCGCTGTCGACCAAGCGAAGGGTGGATACTCTGAAGATTTGTATATAAAATAGTTGAGTTATTTAACTTTGTTATTACATACTTACATATATCATGATATTTGATGCTTTCAGTATGTATCCATTTGTGTGTGCAAACTTTTACCTGATAGTGTAGATACTTGGCACATAATAATAAAAATATATTAATGTAGTGTAGGTAATCTTTATCTATCTTTATCTTACTATCTTTCTCTCTCAGTACCATTACTAGGCAAGTCGATATTTTGTTTTGATTCTCTAAACCTCACTATTCTTCCACTGGCTGGAGTGCATTATGTGGATTATGAAAATGAAGACACAGACACAAACAAAAGTAATCAGCTCAAGTCTTACCTGCCAGAGCATACTTCATGTCCTGAGCAAACAGTCCCCACATGACCTCTCCACTGACTCTACCCACATTCAGCTCCTGTGGGAACCTGAGGAGCAGAGGAGGAGTGAGAGGAGAAGAGAAGAAGTGAAAGGAGCAGAGGAGTGAGAGGTGCAGAGAAAGAGTGAGAAAGGAGCAGAGGAAGGGGAGTGAGGAGTCAAGCAGAAGAACACATTTGAGAGGTACCGGGGAAAAGGTGAGACGGGCAAAGGTAGAGTGGGAGGAGCAAAGGAAAAATGTGAGGAGCAGAGGAGGAGTGAGACGAGAATAGGAGGCGTGAGAGGAGCAGAAGAATAGTGAAATGCAGAGGAATAGTTGCAAAAGGTGGAAAGAAAGAGCATGAGATACTGATGAACAGTTGTGAAAGGTGCAGAGGGAGACTTAGGAGGAAGTACTAACTGGTTGATGACAGGAGTGTAGAAGTTCTTGTCCTCCTCGATGATGGACACAATGAGGGTGATGAGTTTGGGCCAGAAGTCCAGGCTCTGGAGGCTGGGGCCCTGCTCCTCCAGCTGAGCCTGCAACTCCGTTTCATTATTCTCCACCTCATCTTCACCCTCTTCTTCTCCCACCTCCTTCTCCTCCTTATTTTTTGCTTCAGACTAAGAAAAGAGATTTGATACATAACAAAATATTAAATAAATCTCTCTCTCTCTCTGACTCTTGCTGAAGGCGGATGCTTTTTAACTCTCTCCCTTATCTGCTACCCTGTGTCTACTGTGCCTCTCTCGTCTCGTCTCTATTTCTCCTGTTGGTGTAGATTTTCGAATCCTAAATTATGGAATTGATAAGCTGGTCCCTCAATGAAGTTGACACACTTTTTTCACAAAGGAATGTGGGTTCGGGAGAGCAGATATGTCCGGACGGAACTTATGCTGCTGGATACACGATGGACGCTTGGGACAAGTGGAACTTCGTCTGTCTGGCACCTCTGTTCCTAGAGGACGTTGAAGATGTCTACTTATTTGGATTTTTGGTGGCAGGACATCTGATAATTGGCCTGGGGATGTTCCTGGTCTATCGGAAAATTGGATGTACATTTTTCCCCATGGTAAATTAATTCTGCCAGAGAATCTACAATGACAGGAATGCTGTGTTTTTACTATGCTCTGCTGCACTGGACACCCGAAGGACACACAGCTGTGATAACACAGCTCACCATGAATCAAAGGACATCATATCAATTGGCTAGAACACACTGACACATATCTCTAAACACTCTGCCCTTGCCTTACATAGCCTTCCGCCTCAGTTCAGTTTCGTCAGTATTCTCTGTATTTCACTCTTGCCCCCCCCCCCCCCCCCGTAATGTAAACCTGTATCTGCATTTTCTATTCTGTTCATGTTCTTCTATTGCTGATGAGAGAGGTGGGATGTTAGCGCTGCATGTCGGCTGCTTTAAGGTCTGTTTTTGTCCTGACGGGGGAAGATGTTGACCTGTCCATTTCCAATCTCATCTCGTTGTAGAAATACAATGACAAATAAAGCTTTC
This sequence comes from Paratrypauchen microcephalus, assembly GCA_036785185.1. Lineage (NCBI taxonomy): Eukaryota > Metazoa > Chordata > Actinopteri > Gobiiformes > Gobiidae > Paratrypauchen > Paratrypauchen microcephalus. The sequence goes on along the minus strand of JAVJIX010000083.1, from coordinate 1,328,953 downwards.
ATTCATAAATGCTGTAAGGCATGTACATAATTAATGGGTTATTTTGGGTTGACTGGGGAAAGTGCATTGCTTGGGGGAAACCCACCCAGACACAGGAAGACATGCAGACTCCATGCAGAAAGGCTGAAGTCGTGGGAGTCTAGCCTCAGCCACCATATGGTAATTTTTTGTGTAATGCATCCTTGGTTGATGAATACTTTTATTTGATTCTATAGTGATGCAGAATAGATTCTTGAGAACACCCAAAGATAGACTATATTGCCAAAAGTATTCACTCACCTGCCTTGACTTGCATATGAACTTAAGTGACATCCCATTATTAATGGGATCTCACTATGACATTGGTCCACCCTTTGCAGCTTCAACACTTCTGGAAAGGCTGTCCACAAGGTTTAGGAATGTGTGTATGGGAATTTCTGACCACTCTTCCAGAAGTGCATTTGTGAGGTTACACACTGATGTTGATAAAAGAAGAAATTCAATTTGTCAACTGGACAAAGTTTGTTTGGTCGAAAACGTTTCGCCGCTCATCCGAGAGGCTTCGTCAGTTCTGGTTCGAGTGCTGATAGACACTGCTTATATCTCGCTGCAGGGAGGAGCTCACTACACTGAAATTGTCCTAAAACTATCACAACTAATTTGTTTCTTTTGTTTTTCAGATTTTTCTGGCGTCTAGTTTAGCATACCTATTCAACCCTAACGAACCAACACAGGCGGGCGTGCCAGAGTGGACCGTCATCTGCCGTACATCTTCACCTAGAAGCCACGGGCCATTCTTTTGAGGACAGTGAGGTTCAGATCTTAGCCAGGGAAAAGAACTGGTTTGAGAGGGGAGTTAAAGAGGCAATTTTTGTCAAAAAAGAGAATCCTTCGTTAAACAGATATGGGGGAGTCAGACATAACTTGTCTCACATTTATAATTCCATTATCAAACCAAAGTCAAAACAGACAAAAGAAACAATAGGGCAGCCAGGTCAGGGCCAGAGGTGTGGAGACGGTCGTTAGGGTTGAATGGGTATGCTAAACTAGAGGCCAGAGAAATTCGAAAAACAAAAGAAACAAATTAGTTGTGATAGTTTCAGGACAATTTCAGTGTAGTGAGCTCCTCCCTGCAGCTAGATATAAGCAGTGTCTAACCAGCACTAGAACCAGAACTGACGAAGCCTCTCGGATGAGCGGCGAAACGTTTTCGACCAAACAAACTTTGTCCAGTTGACAAATTGAATTTCTTCTTTTATCATGGATTCTACCTGGACGACTGAGGGACTCTTCACGCACACTGATGTTGGACGAGAAGGCCTGGCTCTCAGTCTCCATTCCAATTCATCCAGGTTTTTGTTCTAATTTTCTTTTGCACTAAGCTGCCTGAAGCAAATATGGCAAGTGAATTTCTCCTATGTGAAATCAATAAAGTCTTATCTTATCTTATCTTATCTTATCTTATCTCTTTAGGTCAGGATTCTGAGCAGGCCATCAAATTCATCCACACCAAAGTCTCTCATCCATGTCTTTATGGACCTTGCTTTGTGTCATGTTGGAAGAGTAAGGGGCAACCTCCAAACTGTTCCCACAAAGTTGGGAGCATGGAATTGTCCAAAATCTCTTGGTATGCTGAAGCATTCAGCATTCCTTTTACTGGAACTAAGGGGCTATGACACAATGACTCGTCCATCAGAATGCCAGATGGAGACATGCGATTTGTCACTTCAGAGAATGTGTCTCCACTGCTCTAGAGTCCAGTGGCAGTGTGCTTTACACCAGCAAGTGGCTTGGATGCAGCTGCTTGGCCATGAAAACCCATTCCATGAAGCTCTCTATGCACTGTTCTTGAGCTAATCTGAAGGCCACATAAAGTTTGGAGGTCTATCGCGATTGACTCTGCAGAAAGTTGGCGACCTCTCCACACTATGAGCCTCAGCATCCGCTAACCCTGCCCCAGTTTATGTGGCCTACTGCTTCATGGCTGAGTTGCTGTTGTTCCCAATTACTTCTACTTTGTTATAATACCACTGACAGTTGACTGTGGAATATTTGGGAGTGAGGAACTTTCATGACTGGACTTGCTGCACAGGTGGCATCCTACAGTACCACGCTGGAATTCACTGAGCTCTTGAGAGCGACCCATTCTTTCACAAATGTTTGTAGAAACAGTCTGCAGGTGTAGGTGCTTGATTTTATACACCTGTGGCCCTGGAAGTGATTGGAACACCTGATTTCAATGATTTAAACTGGTGAGTGAATACTTTGTCTTTTTCATGTGAATGTTTGATTGAGTGCGTTCTATATTGTGTGGGCACTGACCGTGGCTGTGACCTGGAACTGCCGGTTGAAGAGGTCCACACAGTTGTTGAAGATGTACTCGTAGGTGGAGTGGAGACAAGCTTTCACACAGAGTAGGACCACATGAGCTGCTCTGGGCGGGCTCTGCAGCTCCAGCACCTGCACACAACATCCACCATACACAGGTTTTCAGGTTATCTATGGTTTAAAGGTTGTATGGAGGATTTTTTTTTTGTGTCAATGAAAGTTCAAAATAGCATTATCGAGATGCAGTAGCCTTGTAATTATGATAACCAAAAAAAAAAAAAAAAAGAATGAAAATCCATCAACTGTGTTGACCTCATTATCTATTGGCTGTTAGGTTGACAATCAAGCAGTCACTGTATTTCTCTTTCCTTGGACAATCCCCTATATAACGTTTAAAGTCCTCCTTAAACCATAGATAATAAGATTGCGTAAAATTAACTTCAATGATCATTTCACTATAACTGTAGTTATAACATACACACAATATCATCATCAGCTTTGTCAAAGTTGTATTTTGAGTAATCCTGCATAGCTACAGTTGGCATTTAAAGGTCCCATGACATGGTACTTCTTGATGCTTTTATATGGCTCCTTAATGGTTCCCTAATACTGTAAATGAATCCTTCTCCAAAATCAAGAATCAGTGCATGAGAAAGAGAGATAAGATGAGAAAGAGTCATACATCTCTCTCTGGAACAGTCCATTATGGGCGTTGTTGCTTGAATGCAAATGAGGAGGACAGAGATGGCCTATAGTAGCGAGTGGGGGCGTGGCCAAACTCTCCACTCTCTCCTCTTCAGCTGTGCGCTCTGGCTCAGACTGGCTGGCTCCCGCTACCGCGTTTTTGCGCGGAGGAGGAGATGAGAAGCGTTCCATTGAAAAATAAATCAATTTCCACAGAAAATAAAATTAAACCACTGCTGTTTCAAAGGTCCAGAGGCTCAGATAAAGGACTTCCGAGCCTAGAAACACTCGCACGTGCCTCCAGGCAAATAAAAAAACGCATTTCGCATTGCGTAGCTCCTCTGCAGTCCAAACTCTATGGGCGTGATATACAGAGACGCTGAGTAGAGACACAGATGGGGGTGGAGCAGCATTTTTCGAGCTGACGTCAATAAGGTGCCTTGTTGAGAATCGCCCGTTTGAGCTGTGTTTTTTTCTAACGCAGAAAAGGACCGCAAATGCTCAGTTTAGACATTTCGCAACTTTTAGCCATGGGGGGGGGGGGGGGCTAAACAGGGTAGGGGAGCTCACATTAACGTTCAAAAACCTCAGAAAGTGAAAATTTCATGCCATGGGACCTTTAAGAGAATGCCTGCTCTTAAAAGAGAGTAACTCTAGCCGTGTCCCAATTCGAGGGGTGCACACTCTGGAGGGTGGTTTTAAGGCCACATACGTCACTTCCGGTGCTGTACCAATCACCACCTTCTACAGTGCGGTAGGAGGCGCAGTAGCCTGCTCTCCACACAACACCCCACATTGCAACAACCATAAAGGACTGGGTCAAAACCAACTCATTACTCACTTGGACATTATAAACTTACCATTACAATCTCAACAATATTGAAATGAACTTTTACTCGGATCGGCAACGCACTATATTCTTTTTTTTTCTTATTGTGTACATATTGTAAACATTGTAAATACTGTAAATATCCCCTGTTCATCAATCCTTTAATACAACTCACATCCTGCACCATAATACTGTCTTCTGGTTTTGTGTTTTAAACGCTGTCTCACTTCCCTCCTTGAGCCGAACCAGATCTTCTGACAGCCTGTACCCCATCTCTCATGTAGTATACATTTCCAATCATATATGCTACAATAGTATTACGTCTTCCCTAACAATTACACCAGGAAAGCAGAAGCTAAACCATTAGGGGGCAGCATGCTTATGCTAGTACCTTCATCCTGAAGAAACTGATGCTGGTGAGGAGATCCACAGTGGACCTGAGGTCATTCAGACGAGACTTGTCGCTGGCAGGGAAGTTATTCTGGACATTAAACATTCATGAGGTTTACAGGTACTGCACACAGCACATGTTCTTGTGAAGTCAGGATGTATAACTGACCCTGTACATGGAGAGGTCGATACGCAGAGAGTTGTGGAGCTGGTCCAGGATCTTCACAAAGCGGTCTCGCTGAAGAACACACACAAAGAAACAGTATTTGTACTATATTGCTGATACTCTGCTAATGTCTCAAACACATCCAACCAGACAGAGAAGATGGTAAGAGGAACTCTACCATATTTAAGGTATATTCATAATAACAGTTTCATGCAGCAGATCGGTGGTCAACCTACCTTGAGAATCTCTGATTTCGTCAGATGCTGGAAGCTAAGCAGGGTTGGACCTGGTTAGTCCTTCGATAGGAGACCACTGGGAATACCAGGTACTAGAACTGCCAAATGATTATGTACATAATACTATTTTTGTGTCTTTAGATAAGACACCTTGCCTCCAGGACTGAAATGCTGGTGTTTAAGTGGAGTTAATATGATTAACTGAGATTCAGGAGCAGGACCACGCCTCAACCACCTTCTCCTCCTCACACAACCACAGCTCACCGTACCCACACCTCTAATTTCCCGGAAGCTATTTGTAGCCACTTATCCCATCATTTCAGTTCATCTCGGTTAACTCATCAGAGTTAACATCTCGACATCTCGAGCCAGGCTGCTAACAATCCGTCAGATTCATACACTGACCTGTCACATGTTTACTCGTTCCCTCCAGTTCGCAAATTCCTCACGCCGTGACAGATCCCACGAGGATGCCATTCAGGGATCTGCAGCTGGAGGATCTTCCATCGCATGTTTGCTTCGCGGTAAGAACCGCCGGCCAGCGTTCAGCCCACGGCCCGCGCCGCCCAGCAAACACTCCAGGCGTGCGCTCACACAGCGGACCTCCGCCTCCAAGGAGCACCGTGCATCCACCATCAATATCTCTGTTGTCCATACCAACCTTTCGTAAAATACGGCGCGCCCCCAGTTCCTCCAACAACAATCTGCTCTTCCTTATGGAAATGGGTAAGATGGCTTCCAGATTCTGGTTCACTAAACATTTTAGAGAAATCTTACGCTCTTCCGGCATAGCTCCCCGTCCATTCTCCATTCATTCTTTCCGCATCGGCGCCGCCACGTCCGCTGCCAGAGCAGGCGTATCCGACCGAAAAATTCAAACCTTTGGTCACTGGGCCTCCAGCGCCTACCTCCCTTACATTCGTCATGACCTCAACGATCTTCTCCAGGCCCATTCCATCTTATGCTCCTTTTAAATCATTTGGGTGTCCCGTTCCAGCTGGGCCAATTGATGATTGAGACGGAGCCCCCACCCTGAGTCTTCACCCAGCCATCTCTACCTCATTCATCCAGTCATCCACCGCTATCATGAATAAATATCTTCATTGCATTATGTCTTTGGCATGGTCCTTGCTAGTGAAGTGAAGTTAATATGATTAATTGAGATTCAGGAGCAGGACCACGCCTCAACCGCCTTCTCCTCCTCACCAGCGACCCACAGTTCACCGTAACCACACCTCTAATTTCCCGGAAGCTATTTGTAGCCCCTTATCCCATCATTCCAGTTCGTCTCGGTTAACTCGACCCTTCCCTCCCACCCCCTATCTCGTTGTCTTTCAGTCATAAGACATCTCCAAATGGGGGTCCCATTCCAGCTGGGCCAATTGATGATTGAGATGGAGCCTCCATCCTGAGTCTCAACCTAGCCATCTCTACCTCATTCATCCAGTCATCCACCGCAATCAATAATAAATATCTTCATCGCATTATGTCGTTGGCGTGGTCCTTGCTAATGAAATGAGAGTACGTTTGTGAGAGAATGTGGGACAGGTGGAAACGTTATTTCTCCCTGTAGGGAAATTATCCTCTGCATTTCACCCATCCTTCCGGAGCAGTGGGCAACACATGAAGGAGCCTGGGGACCCATTTCCATGATCTTATTGCTAGGCTTGGTCAGGACCTCAGCTGGAGGATTTTTTTTTACATATGGAGCATGTTTTTGGGCTGATGGGGGAAATGGGAGAGCATGCAAACTCCACCGGATCGAACCCGGAACCTTCTTGCTGTGAGTCGTGAGTGAGTGCTAGCCATTAACAGGCACTGTCCTCAAATAAACAAAGTAAAAATAAAACATAGTGCCAAGTGGATATTAATGGGAGCTATTTAAAATACAAGGCTTCATTTTGGGACTTGATTTTTTTCATATTGTTGAATTTGTATTTCTTCAAATATAAGCCCAGGTACACAAATATATTTTTCTCAGTGGGATTTTTACAACAGTCTGTCTACTCTCAGCCGAACTTCACTAAGTGAGTCAACTGTCAAACAAACCCCTGTGAGGGGGCTGTGACTCACCCCAAAGTTGCAGGCAGCGATTCTGGTGGGAGCGGGGATGTTGTTGAAGGCACTGGGGTGTGCGTAGAAGGCATTGATGTTGGCCAGAAGGGTGCTCATGACTGCAGGGACCCCCGGCAGCATGTACTTGGACGAAAGGCACAAGAAGTGTCTGAGGGAACAACAATAAGACCTGTGAAACCCCCGTATCTCCAGTCCCATGTCTGGATATATCTGTGTCTTATCCGTCACCACATTTATATACATGCCAGAAAAATCAAATCTATGGGCTAGTATGATTTGAACATGATTTCCAAAATGCATTTAATTACAAAACTAGACAGGAAATTAGAGAAAGTTTCAAAGGACACAGCTTTTGCAAATCAAGATGTTTTGCCTCCCATCCAGAAGCCATTTTCAACTGATGATACTGCTTTGGGAGAGTGGGATCCTGCCACTGTTAAGAAGATGACTTCATTATGTTTTAAGTTTTTTTTTTCTCGCTTTAAAAATTAGAAAATGAATTGTGTGCAATGCATTTCCTTATCTAAAAATTAAATGTTCAAGGTAAATGAAATACAACATATCTATACTTAGCAATTTTTATGAGCAGCTACAGCAACATTTGCTAATGCTAAATTGAACTTTGAATTACAAGATGCAAATGAGTGTCTCTAAGCCTGTTTGCTCCTAAGATTAACTTGATTTGAAACATCGTTTCAAGCAGGGCTCTCAAGTCTCACACATTGAGAGTGTGACACACGCAATTCGACGTGTTCACACGCCACACATGGCATTTCTCACGCTGATTTTTATTTTTTTTTGTGCCCAGAAAATCGGTCTGTGTGGCTCAGTTTATGCAGGCACCGCGCGTTTTCAGCGAAAAAAACTCTCCCCCTCCTCCCCGCCCCGCTCCCCGGAAAAAAATCAGCCAATCAGAAAATAGATTGTTCTGTTGTTGGGCAGACTGTAGAGTGTAGTTCCAGCTGCTAAGCGCACACTGCGGTGATGATAAAACAAACTGAGAACCATCAGGTAATAACTTCATTTATATAACTCTCATTAGTTGCTTTGTAGTTTAAGTTTGCTCTTTAGACAAACATTTACAGCAGGGCTCTCAAGTCTCACGCATTGAGAGAGACAATTCGACGCGTTCACACGCTCACACTGCATTTCTCACGCAATTCAAGCCAGCTCGGGAAAAATTGTTCACTCGCGGGGGAGCGGGGGCTCCTCGGAAATTACGCAATCTCACGCACGACCCCGCTCAAAACTTGAGAGCCCTGGTTTCAAGAGTGTACTTGGACTTCCATGTGCATGTAAATGTAGTGACTGTTAGGGTGTAGTAGTGGTCTGGTACGCGTCACTTACGTCATGGCTTGGAAGATAAACTTGATACCATAGCGTAAGGCAAACTCATCCACAATCTCCTGCTGCACCTCCTCAAAGTAGACCCTCCAACCCTCGTCTCCTTGAGCTGCAGGGAGCCGGAGCACACCACTCTCCAGGCGCATGCAGTAGTGGAACATGTTCTAAAGTGGAGGTCAAATCCATGTATTTGTGTAGAGCAGGTCATAAACAAGCACAAAATCAAGTCACAAAACTCCACACTCTCATGTGAGAAAGTCTTTTGTCTCTCGTTCCATCAGACTGGACAACATTAGAACTTTTGAACCGGACTGTAACTGTTTTCTGTCTCTTTTAAAGCTATACTAAGAAGTGGCATTGATGACGATGAAATTTGAAAGTTAATTCCATATTGTGGAATAATATAAATAACATTCCCATTGAAAAAAGCAAGAGGGGGCCCTCCTCCAGGCCAAGTGTAAATCAGGTTTGTGGAGATGTAAGTCTGCTCACAGTAAGGACTTTTTTATATATTCAGTCCAATAATAACATCCAAAATAATTTAAAAAGGCAGATTTATCAATCTATCCATCTAAGGCTTTTGAAATTCAATTCTATCATTCTAATCTGTTGTTCCACCAGAATAACTAAAACATTTCACCTTCCTATATTTGTACTGACACTGAACAAATCCAACTGAATGCTGTATGTGTTTCTTTCATGTGTACATGCCCAGTAGAGATACTGTATTTGATTTCTTTAATAATTTTGTTGTTGACATATACCAGTCAAATTAATTTGACTGAAACCAGCTAGTTTGGTGTGTCTTCTATTGTTTTCAGAGTGTTACCTCGTGTAGGCAGGTATACTGAACATGGTATGGTGCCCCCTTCTGCTCCCCCTCAATCTTCACACTGATCTGTAGGCGGATGGCACCAGACACAGCCGACCGGTCTGTTCTTTTCTCTGCAAACACAAACAAGATCAGACCCTGCCCCTCATGACCACGCCCTCTCACACTGCCCACTCAGGAACCCCTACCCATCACCATGTACTGTCCCCTCTCACAGCTCTAAGCCCACAAACACTGCCCTTCACCAAGTCCCTCCTGATCACACAGCCTGCCCCTTGTACTGCCCTCTTACACAGCCGCACCCACAACACCTCCCTGTTTATCACCTAGTGCTACTTGATCACAGAGCCCCACCAAGAGGTGTGTTTAAAATGAGCAAGGGGATGAAGATGGCTGCAGGCGAACTGCCCTATGACACCGCCACATAGGCTCTGGTAATATCATGAGATCAAGCCGGCTGCAAGCACCTTGCAAGGTGAGTGAAGGTGAAAAAAGGCATCCGTCACTGCCTTCACCCACCTTCATAGGCTACCAAACCCAAAGACATGATGGGAATTGCAGTGCTGTTTTACGTCAACACAGATGCTTCAAATGAGACAAAAATAGGTCCAGGTGTTGTACAACACAGATATGTGACTGATGTAAGATCCTGTTGAAGTCATTTTCACCACAGATCAGGCATAAGCATGTAAACTTTACAGTGAGCTCTGTGTTCTTCGCTCTGGTGATGTGGTATCAGCCTGTGGTGTGTGAGGAAAGTGATGAACAAATTAAAGGAAAATTAACGTTTTTTTTACAATCTGAGCCTTCTTTCGGCAATAAAACAAGTAGTTTTACTCACCCATAGCACTTTGGTGTCAATTGGAGCAGTATGGCAGAACTTATGTTGAGCCGTTCTGTTCTACTAATGATCCCGTATCCGTTAGCATGAGTGCTCGGGGCATTACTTTGCGGTCTCCAAATAACACAAACTTTAGCACTTTTCAAATCACAGAAGATCGCTGTGTCAGGGTAGACTTTTAGTAGATTCCAAAACGTCCTGAAACCCAATATCGCAACAGAAAAGTAAAGTTCAGAGCGGTGTTAGCTTCTTTCGGACTAGTGGTGTTTACAAAACAGCTGAGTTCACGCATGCGCACTGTCCTCTCTGATGACGTCATCAAATGAAACTATAGCTGGATATCGGGTTTCAGGCCGTTTTGGAATCCACTAAAAGTCTACCCTGGCACAGCGATCTTCTGTGATTTGAAAAGTGCTAAAGTTTGTGTTATTTGGAGAGCGCAAAGTAATGCCCCGAGCACTCATGCTAACGGATACGGGATCATTAGTAGAACAGAACGGCTACAACATAAGTTCTGCGATACTGCTCCAATTGACACCAAAGTGCTATGGGTGAGTAAAACTACTTGTTTTATTGCCGAAAGAAGGCTCAGATTGTAAAAAAATGTAAATTTTCCTTTAACACAAGACCTGTCCTGTCACAGGACTCTGCGTGATCTGAGGCACTGGCTGTTCTCGGGCTCATGCAGTGTCAGAGCTGATTTGATTTTCCCCTCGGCTGCAGCTGCCTGTCCTTGCAGACAATACAGGTGAGGATTTGAGCATCTTATAACACACACCTATTACTATTAATATTGGCCACCTGCATATCTCCACCCTTAGTTAGTTTAACCCCCCCTCCCCCCTCCATAGACCCAGCCAGCCATACCCAGGGTGTACCACACGTCCATCTCTCCACTCAGCGTGCGCACTTCGATGATGCTCTGGCCCAGGAAGTCGTCAGCCTCTCTCTTGAGGCGTTGCTTGACTCTGGAGCGGATGTCATCATCCTCGTCCCACACACGCAGCCGGATGCGCTCGGACCAGTTATGGCACTCACTGGATTCAACAACAAATATATGAGAAAGTGGCTTTGTTCCCCTTATGTCAGTCTCCATAATAATTGCTAATTGCTGTACATATGTCACTATGGATGTTTTACACTTGGCATATTAACACATAACATATTTAGATCACCATGTTGCTTTTAATCATTAGGAAAATGCTATATTTACCAACATATTAACATGTTTAATAAATTTCACTTTAGTTTTTGACAATCTGAGTCCCACCTCCCCTCAGAGCGCTATCACATTAGTTGTGCACAATACACTGCACATCAGGTTTGTGAAGTTGTAGTGTTTTTGCATATGTATAGCTGCCGTCCGGGAGCATGGGTAACCAGTGACGTGCGGTGAGGGTCATGGCTGGTGAGACACTGACGTCATTAGTGATGTCACCAGGTGTCGGCAAGTAAATTTGGCCCCGGGCCAATTTCTCTCCCTGTAACCAGAGTTAGCCAGAGTGTTGCAGAGATGTGGAGACACTTTTTAGCGAATTTCATGCAGTCCTTCCAGCTGCAGAGTTTTCAGTTGCTAGGCTAGCGCAAGTCAATAGTAAATAGTAGCCGGATTTAAATCAGGCTTACCCACACCAAAGGACACTCGAGGCCAGTCAACTATAACGCCAGAGTGTCGATGTAAATGTCTGTGTTGATGGAACAATTTTAGAAATATAATCAACCTTGTACTTTAAAGGATTTATGTCCTTATGCAACAGCGCGTTTTTTTCCTGATCAAGCTAGGCATGGGCGGAGTGATATCACCTTGCAGTTAGGTTTCCAGCTGTTTTTTGTTTACCTTCAGCTGTCATCGTTAGCCGTAGAGTACAGTAGCCTGCCCTGTTCTACAATCCAGACATGGCCACGTTTGGAGGTCTCCCAGATGCTTTTGAAGACGATGCTGAGCAATTTGCTTTCTCCACTGAACCGTACCTGTACGAGCCGGAATATACAGACGAATGTTCACGGGCTAGCAACAACTTTATGAGCGTGCATGCCTTTTCTGTCAGCCGGGTAGACTACAAGAGTGAAGCAAAAGCTCTAGCACAGTCTTCATCAATCGACCAGCAGGCTAACATAAAGACAGGAGCAAGCTTGGGTAAAAAAGGTACAAACATGTTCTTCATCACGGGATCTTGCGCTTGGAAAGACAGATGGTACTGCAGTGGTTGTCAGACTAAGCTTTCCAAAGCATTTGGTGTAGTAGTCTGGTCCGAAATGATCACTACAAATCTTCTGTTTATGTAGCGTCTCCACCGGTGTGTTGATGTCTAAGCCAGCAGCTACAAGCCACAGTCGCGTCCTTTCTCGATCGTGCACGGGAAAGCTGTGAAAACTTTGTGGTGCCCACCTGCGGGCTTTATTTGTACATTTTCGAAATGCACACTGAAACACCATTTTGCCCGGTAGTTCTTTTAAAATTCACCTCTTCACTCTGTGGTCTTCCCTACTACGACTTTTCTCGCTTGTCTGTTTACGTGATTGGTCACTTCACAACCAACTAGAGTAAAGTAAAATTCCGCTGCTGCTGCGAAGCTAGTCCCTCAGATATGGAATGATTCATGCTATTCGCAGTCAGTTTGATTTCAAAAATTACTCAATCAACATATATTTACATCAACAGTCTGCCGTTATAATTGACTTGTTTTGGGTGCACTATGGTGTGGGTAAGCCTGATTTAAATCAGGCTACCATTTACCATTGACTTGCGCTAGCCTAGCATCTGACAACTCTGCAGCTGGAAGGACTGCATGAAATTCGCTAAAAAGTGTCTCCACATCTCTGCAACACTCTGCCTAACTCGGAAATGAGCCCCCATGTCAAAAATCCTGGAATATCCCTTTAATGTCATGCAAATGAGTTCCTTTCTTCTCCACAAGCAGATCTTTAATGCGGAATTTCTCAGCTTGTCGATTTCAGAATGCTGCTTTGGCTACAAATTCTAGAATCTATAGAATCTACACTTTCAGAATCTGTGAATAACTCAAAATGCCTCCAGGACGACTTGTGTCCGATTTTGCACAAATTGTGACGGACTCTGTGATTCCCTGCCCTAAGCTTGATGTATCAAAAACATGATGAAGGCACATTGGATAATGCTTATCCACAGCCTTATCTGAGCCACTGTGCCACTCTGGAAACTCACAAGTGGAACTGCTCCTCCCACACCGGGTTCAGGTTTCCATAGATAGTCTTGGTCCTCTTCTTGGTCTTGCCCACCTGGATGGTGACATAGGGGTCACTAGTTCCACTGCGGTCTTTGGCCTGGAGCCCCTGAGCACTGACCACTGGAAAAGCAGACAGAACCTTGATTTTTACTGTGCTAAAAATGTGAAAAACCGAACTAACACATTCTTAAAGGTCCCATGGCATGAAATTTTCACTTTCTGAGGTTTTTGAACGTTAATGTGAGCTCCCCTACCCTGTTTAGGGCCCCCCCTCATGGCTAAAAGTTGCAAAATGTCTAAACTGAGCATTTGCGGTCCTTTTCTGCGTTAGAAAAAAAACACAGCTCAAACGGGCGATTCTCAACAAGGCACCTTATTGACGTCAGCTCGAAAAATGCAGCTCCACCCCCGTCTGTCTGTACTCAGCGTCTCTGTAAATCACGCCCAGAGAGTTTGGACTGCGAATGCGCTAGGCAATGGGAAATGCGTTTTTTTATTTGCCTGGAGGCACGTCCGAGTGTTTCTAGGCTCGGAAGTCCTTTATCTGAGCCTCTGGACCTTTGAACAGCAGTGGTTTAATTTTATTTTCTGTGGAAATGTGTTTATTTTTCAATGGAACGCTTCTCATCTCTTCCTCCGCGCAAAAACGCGGAAATGGGTCAGAGCAGACAGCTGAGAGCGGAGAGCGGAGAGTTTGGCCACGCCCCCACCCTCTACTATAGGCCATCTCTTTTCTCCTCATTTGCATTCAAGCAACAACTCCCATAATGGATTGTTCAGAGAGAGAAAAATTACTCTTTCTCATCTTATCTCTCTTTCTCATGCACTGAGTGTTGATTTTGAAGAAGGATTCATTTACAGTATTAGGGAACCATTAAGGAGCCATATAAAAGCATCAAGAAGTACCACGTCATGGGATCTTTAAGTTCTTTTGGGGACTGTGCAGGCTTGGCAGGGTTAAGTAAAATAAAAATGTACAAAATTACCAAATATACATTAAATGTTCAAATGCATATGATCCACTGACCAGTGATAGAGAGCTTGGCAGACCACTTGGAGGTGCCATCCAGGACACTCTGCTTGGCCCCCTTCATCTGCTGAGCGTGGACTGTCTTGGAGATGTTGAAAACCTTTCGGATCTCCTCAAAGATCTCCGGCTTGTTCCTCTCCCGAATCTTCATCTTGTTCTTCATGGCTGTGATGATGTGGTGAGAGCGGGCCTCTTCACCACTCCTGCAGCTCTTCTCTGCTGCTCCTGCAAAAGACACACGACAAACACAGTCAAAACATAACATGAATGCTAAAAGTAGACTTACAAAAAAATGTCTCTTTGCTGCACCAAACCAGTACACTACATCCTACGTGTAACACCAATTAAGAAAATAAAATTGGAGAATGAAGTAAGTGGGTGTATGCCCGTGGCAATGAAAACAGGGGTAGAAGGGCATAATGGCATCTTGAAAATAAACATTTAAAGATTGCTGAAACATGCACAAATCACTCTAAATACAACTTAAAGTAAATGGTTAGGAAAAACAACTGGAACATGGTTAAAAAGCTCTGAAAAGTTAATTTAGTAGAATAATTCTGATTTAAAATAGGTTGGTGAGCAGAGTTTAGGTATACAGTGGTACCTCACCTTACGAAAGACCCAACAAACGAAAATTTCAAGTTACGAAACGCCTTCACGGTAAATTTTGGTCTCTAGATACGAAAGAAAATTCAAGTTACGAAACGCGAAATCTCAAAAATTCAAATAATGCGCGCTCAGCCACACACATTATACGCTTTTCTCAGACTGAATTTAAACTTTTCTCACATTTGTCTCTCGTTTAAACACTCAAACTTTCATAGATTTTCAACAAAATTATTAATAGTGAAGTGTGGGGGGAAGGGGGAGGGGGAGAAAACTGCGCTCTGACACGTGTGATGACACGCAGCATGACCCGGCGCGGAGCTGCGAGCAGGTCTAGACCTGGACTAAACCTGGACTAAACCAGGACTAAACCTGGACTAAATCTGGACTAAACCAGGACTAAACCAGGACTAAACCTGGACTAAACCAGGACTAAACCTGGACTAAACCAGGACTAAACCTGGACTAAACCTGGACTAAACCAGGACTAAACCTGGACTAAATCTGGACTAAATCTGGACTAAACCAGGACTAAACCAGGACTAAACCTGGACTAAACCTGGACTAAACCTGGACTAAACCTGGACTAAACCAGGACTAGACCAGGTGGAATAAAGCGCCGCGCGCGGGTCTATTTCCTGGTTTCGTTTCGAGTCACAGCTGAGGGGAGCAGCGAGGAGGCGAGGAGGACCGCACGCAGTCTGAGCGCATGAACGAGACCCGTGCTCAAACCTCCTCTAGACCTGGTCTAGACCTGGTAGACCTGGTAGACCAGGTCTAGAGGAGGTCTAGAGGAGGTTTGAGTCCCGTTTAGTCCAGTTTTAGTCCAGGTTTAGTCCTGGTTTAGTCCAGGTCTAGACCTGGTTTAGTCCAGGTCTAGACCTGCTGGCAGCCCCGCGCCGGGTCATGCTGCGCTATCACACGTGTCCGCACACAGTTTTCTCCCCCCTCCCCCTTCCCCCCACACTTCACTATTAATAATTTTGTTGAAAATCTATGAAAGTTTGAGTGTTTAAACGAGAGACAAATGTGAGAAAAGTTTAAATCCAGTCTGAGAAACCAATCAGGATGCAGAACACAATGTTACACTATAAAAATAAAAAACTTGGATCGGGGCCTTGGAACGAATCAGGCTTTTTCCAATGAAATAGCTACTCAACTTATGAAAAATTCACGTTACGAAACCACTTCTGGAACGAATTAATTTCGTAAGATGAGGTACCACTGTATTTATTTTTCTAACATTTAATAAATATAATGTATGTGTTTTCCTCAATAATATGATAATAACATAGTAAGTCCAAAGTTCAATGACAAAGGTGTGTCTGTAGATGTAGGCTTTAGACTTCAGAAAAGGACTGCAGAGACCAGACCCCATCCAGAGCCTCATTTCACCCAGACATCACTGCATCAGTCTCACTTGTACATTCACAAAGACATCCTGCACTTGGCTTCTTGCCTCCTTTGCATTTCATCTAATATATACTTCTAATCAACATTATGTTGTGGTGTGGTCCTTGTTAATGAAATGAACAATAAATCAAGTCAAATCCTCTGCAGGCCAATTCAACCTTAACTTTAAAGAGGGATTATTATGCAAAATCCATTTTCTTTAAGTTTTCTTCCATGTTAGAATGTTCTCTCTGCCTGAAAAGGTTCAAGATGTCATCCATTCACATTTCAGTAATTTAGCGATCTCTTGCGGCCGCTATTCAAGCCCTCATTACGGTTAGCAGTAACATTCTGTTCAATGCTCAGCCCACAAGCTTACGTCACTATGCTCGCTCACAACAATTCTCCGTTAATATACACAAACATGGTGCCAAACTGTAGACAGCAACTTGACAAACCTGATGCAATGTGCAGTAGTTTCATGGATGCATGGTGATTGTGTTGTGACTGCGCTCTGAAGGGAGAGTAACTTAGTCTCTCAAAATGTTGTTTTTGAAAATATAGCATTTTCAAAAAAATAAGAAGTAACACAGTGATCTAAATATGTTATGTGTTAGCAGATATTACAGGTATTAACAGAAGTGTAATACCTCCACTTTAAAATACAGGCAGAATTTTGTGATATCACATGAATGCAAGCTATTCAGGTGTCTCTGTGTGCATGTGAGCGAAGTGACATATGCACACAAGACACTGAAAAATACACTGAACTCTATTCAAATCCTGCTTAAAAACTCATCTCTTCTGCCATGCCCACCCCACATAATCACAAGAATTTCTGAACATATTGCCCACCTCCTATATTGTATAGATTTTAATTGCCAACTTTTTAAATTGTTTTTAAGTTGCACTAACTAACTTCACTCTGGTGAAGGAACCTTTTGCTTGTCTCAATTGAGATGTTATTGCTTTACCTGGAATATTCCACAGCATGGCATTAAAACTTTTTACCTTACCTTTATTTTAATCACTTTTATATTTACTGCTCAAAAGACAAGAACCACTCAAGTATGATTTGACTAAACTTGGCCTGATGTCATACTGTGGAGATATGAGCAATCTTTCGTGATGTCACCAAGTCAGCTTAGATGGAGGTGTTTTTCACTAGAAAGCTGCAAATTCACTTTGCACTAAAATGACAAGGAACAGTGCATAATGCTATTCAAACACTATATACAGTTAAGTAGTGAAAAAAGTGTTTAAAGTCCACTTTAAGTAAATGTCATGTTTCCCTATTGTGACGTGATCATTAGAATCCTGTGAAGAGCCTTTATCATCATTCGTAACTCACTCTGCAGACAGTCTGCGTTGAGCAGCTCTCGGCACTTGTCATGCACTTTGACCCCACACTGAGCACAGCGCATGCCCTGCCTGGCCAGCCCCCACAGCAGCCCCTCACACTCGTGGCAGTAGGTGGGCGTGGTCGCGGTCCACACCTCAAAGTGGTGCGGCGTTGTACAAGAGACGGGGTAGATCAGAGCCTGCAGAGTCTTCTTATACACGTGGGCTTTCTGTAGGGGCACAGCAAGAGTCTTGTATTTAGGAACAGTACTACTAAAGTAAGAGTAACATAAAGAGTAATGGTTTAGAATTTAAAGTTAATGTAATTAGCTGGAAACTAAACTTCGTCTGGTTCCATTATAGATCTACTGTATACAGTGGAGGAAAGTATTTGATCCCTTGCTGATTTTGTAGGTTTGCCCACTGACAAAGAAATGAACAGTCTATAATTTTAACGGTAGGTTTATTTTAGTACTGTGAAATAGAATATCAAAAAGAAAATCCACAAAATAACTTTAAAGAAAATATATAAACTGATTTGCATTTCATTGAGTGAAATAAGTATTTGAACCCTCTAGCCAAAAAAGACTTAAAGGTCCCGTGGCATGAAATTTTCACTTTCTGAGGTTTTTGAACGTTAATGTGAGCTCCGCTACCCTGTTTAGCCCCCCCATGGCTAAAAGTTGCGAAATGTGTAAATGAGCAATTGCGATCCTTTTCTGTGTTTGAAAAAAAGACAGCCCAAACGGGCGATTCTGAACAAGGGGACTTTCTGAAGTCACACTCAGGGAAAAATGCAAATGTAGTTCCACCCCCCGTCTGGATGTCTACTCACCGTCTCTGGAAATCATGCCCAGAGAGTTTGGACCGTGAACGAGCTACGCAATGCGAGATGTGTTTTTTTTATTTACCTGGAGGCACGAGAGAGTGTTTCCAGGCTCGGATGTCCTTTATCCAGGCCGCCAAACCTCTGAAACAGCAGTAGTTTAATATTATTTTCTGTAGAAATGTTTATTTTTCAATGGAACGAGTCTCATATCTTCCTTTGCGCTTAAACGCAGAAGTGGGGCCAGCGCACATCGCACCGCTAAAGAGGAAAGAGCGGAGAGTTTGGCCACACCCCTAATTAATCTAATTAATTACAGGATTTGTAATTTGTCAGTTTTTCTGTGGTCACTTTGCTCATTCGTTTCCCAAATTCTGCAAGTGTGGTTTGGTGAAGTGCTCTCACGCTCGCACTATCACCGGTAACAATGGAACTTGTCCAGACATGTTTATCGTTCAAATGATCCATCACGCTGGAGCAGCTTTGGTGATCGGAAAATTGTTTTTGAGAAAAGTTACAAATCATGGCGTTCTTCTTGATAGTCCTGTCTTCATTCTTTTTATAAATAATCTTGCCGTTCAAAGGTCCTAGCAGCGATTTG
Source organism: Paratrypauchen microcephalus (assembly GCA_036785185.1). Lineage (NCBI taxonomy): Eukaryota > Metazoa > Chordata > Actinopteri > Gobiiformes > Gobiidae > Paratrypauchen > Paratrypauchen microcephalus. The sequence goes on along the minus strand of JAVJIX010000083.1, from coordinate 1,310,246 downwards.
CTCGCAGCATGCCAAATTTAAAATGCGCGAGCATCCAATTGCCACTCATAATTAATTGTTAATTTTTATAACACATTAATTTGCAGTGTAATTAATTAATCTAATTAACGTGTTAAACTCATTAATTCATTCACCTTCTTCCGCTTTTCCATTTTCTGGGTCGCGGGGGCAGCAGTCCAAGCAGATCTGCTGCCCAGAACACAATGCAGCAGCCCCCAGGAATCCTCCCGCGGGTGGTGGGTCCACAGGAGGATGGCTCACGTCACAACAGGCCTTTATGTATCTTCTGCCATGGGGGCTACCAGTGTCCGCAGACACTGGGGGCGAGGTGGGTTAAGTGTCTTGCCCAAGGACACAACGGCAGCGCTCATCTGTGGGAGCTGGGATCACACGCGGTCAACCCGTCAAGAGCGAGATTCGAACCGCCAACCCCTGGATCACGAGACGTGTTAAACTGACAGATCTAATTTCAATCCTCTGTGACGTAAAGTGTTACCAGTGATTTTCTTAGTGACTGTGGTCCCAGCGACCTTGAGGTCATTGACTAGCTCCTCCTCTGTAGCTCTAGGCTTTTGCACTGTTCTCTTGATCATTGAAACACGACGAGGTGAGATCTTGGGTGGAGCCCCAGACCGAGGCCGATTGATGCTTCTTGCTTATGGTGTTGTTGCCCATTCCAGCCTTGTGCAGGTCTACAGTCTTGTCCCTGACATCCTTTGACAGCTCTTTGGTGTTTCCCATGTTGGAGAGTTTGGATTGATTGACTGATTCTGTGGACAGGTGTCATTTATACGGGTGACTAGTTAAAATAGGTGTCTAATTGAAGTGACGAGTTGATTAGGAGTGTCTAACTGGTCTGTGGGAGCCAGAACTCTTCAAGATCCCATGACATGGTACTTCTTGATGCTTTTATATGGCGCCTTAATGGTTCCCTAATACTGTAAATGAATCCTTCTTCAAAATCAACACTCAGTGCATGAGAAACAGAGATAAGATGAGAAAGAGTCATAAATGTCACTCTGGAACACTCCATTATGGGCGTTGTTGCTTGAATGCAAATGAGGAGGACAGAGGTGGCCTATAGTAGGGGGTGGGGGCGTGGCCAAGCTCTCCGCTCCGCTCTGTGACCCACTTCCGTGTTTTTGCACGGGGGGAGAGATGAGAAGCGTTCCATTGAAAAATAAACACATTTCCACAGAAAATAAAATTAAACCACTGCTGTTTCAGATCTCCACAGGCTCAGATAAAGGACTTCCGAGCCTAGAAACACTCGCAAGTTCCTCCAGGCAAATAAAAAAACGCATTTCGTATTGCGTAGCTCCTCCGCAGTCCAAACTCTCTGGGCGTGATTTACAGAGACGCTGAGTACAGACAGACGGGGGTGGAACTGCATTTGCATTTCTTTTTTCGAGCTAACGTCAATAAGTTTCCTTGTTCAAAATCGCCCGTTTGAGCTCTGATTTTTTCTAACGCAGAAAAGGATCACAAATGCTCAGTTTAGACATTTCGCAACTTTTAACCATGGGGGGGGGGGGCCTAAACAGGGTAGGGGAGCTCACATTAATGTTCAAAAACCTCAGAAAGTGAAAATTTCATGCCATGGGACCTTTAACACAGTCAGAGTCATTAATATCTCTCTCAAACACTTTATTATGGGCGTTGCTGCTTGAATGCAAATGAGGAGGACAGAGATAGGCCAGTGCAGCGGGTGGGGTGTGGTCAAATGCGTCGGTGGTTGCTCGTTTAGCGGTGCGATGTGCGCTGGCTCCACTTACGTGTGTGTAAGCGCGGAGGAAGATATGAGACGAGTTGCATTAAAAAAACATTTCCACAGAAAATAAAATTAAACCACTGCTGTTTCAGAGGTTCGGAGGCTCGGATAAAGGACATCCGAGCCTGGAAACACTCTCACGTGCCTCCAGGCAAAAAAAACCCCGCATCTCGCATTGCGTAACTCATTTGCGGTCCAAGTTCTCTGGGCGTGATTTCCAGAGACGGTGGGTAGACATCCAGACGGGGGTGGAACTGCATTTGCATTTTTCCCTGAGTGTGACGTCAGACAATTCCTTTGTTCAGAATCGCCCGTTTGGGCTGTCCTTTTTTCAAACGCAGAAAAGGATCGCAAATGCTCAGTTTACACATTTCACTTTTAGCCATAGGAGGGCCCTAAACAGGGTAGGGGAGCTCACATTAACGTTCAAAAACCTCAGAAAGTGAAAATTTCATGCCATGGGACCTTTAATGATTGGTAGGGGATCAAATACTTATTACAAAATGAAATGCAAATCAATGAATTTTCTATAATGTGATTTTCTGGATTTTCTTTTTGATATTCTATCTCTCAATGTTAAAATAAACCATTAAAATTATAGACTGTTCATTTCTTTATCAGTGGGCAAAATCAGCAAGGGATCAAATACTTATTTCCCCCACTGTAAGCAGGTTTTTAGGTCAAAATAACTAATGTAATGTCTTCATCTAATTGTAAACCATTTTATTGTCACAGAATCAGAATCTTCCATGCACTGATAGCTTTACTCTGACAGCAAAACACTGCTCTGACTTCTGAAAAGTGCTTACAAATGCATAAAATGTTCTGAATGCATAAGGTAAGTGAAAAATGAAATCAAATGAAGTAGTTCTTTTTCTTGTTTTAGGACAGTAACAATCAGGTATAATGCAATGTTGAGTCTTAAAAGCACAAAAAACAGAACTTGATTTGAAGGTTTGTAGTTATTTGTAGTTATTATCCTAATTATTGATGGCCTAATTATTGATGGTTGAGTTTTGCTGCCTGTTGACTAGAAAACATAAGAGTGAATAAAATGAAATAAATAATATGAAAGGTCAAATGCACAGTAAGCACCCACCAGCTCCTCGTCCTTCAGTGAGGCCGGACTGGACTGAGCCACCCTCCTGCTCTGGACCACCGTCTGGGGCAGAAGGAAAACAGACATGAGTTTAGACACCCTGGCTGCAGTGTGCAGACCTGTGGAAGTGTATGGAGAGGGCTCTGTGTGAAGGACATCTTGGAGGTTGTACTGACATCATCTTGAATTTATGACCAAATGCACTTCTCCGCACAGTTACTGTCTTACAAGCATTCAAATGATTCATGTACTGAAGAACTGTACCCAGCCTATGCACTGAGGCATGCACTCAACCAAATAGGTTAAGTGCAGCTGCAGCCTGTATCTACTGTCTGTTTAAACTAAATTAGAATTTATTTCATGAAAAGCACAAATATGGAGTACTCACCATGGCCTGAGGGAGCAGCAGGAGAGAGCAGACAAAACAGTCAGTCAAGAGCACATACAAAACATGCCTAATTAGGCAAAAGACTATTTTGATTATTTTAACCATGCTTCAATTTTTTTTAGTTTCATTTGCACTTGTAAATGCACTTGGATTAATGCACTTTTATTAATCCATAAATCTAAAATAGTCTTCTCTAAGCACTCGAAAATACTCACATGTTCACGTTTTGTCACAGATTAAAAAAAAATGTATATGCTGTTTTTAAAGAGGGGGTATTATGCTTTCTGAGCTTTCTGCCATGTTATAATGTTCCCTCATCAAAACTATACCTTAAAGGAATAGTGCGTTTTTTTTTTTTTTTTTATGTTAATCTGCATGGGTTTCCTTCTAAAAGTTACGTGTTTTGACACCGGTTTACCTCTGACAGTCTCAGCTGATCCCGGTTCGGCTCGCTTTCTGGAGCCCACGTAAGTAGGTCCAGTAACTTCCCTGGAACATGAAATAAAGCTAGATTTTCTTTTCAAAACAAAACTTTTGTTAGAAAGGTGATATATTTGCGTCCGGAACAGTTGTCTACGAAACATCCAGCAGCGTATTGTCTCTCTCGACTCGTATCACTACGCCCATGTTAACTCTATCAGCCTGTTCACTTGTAAACTTCGGTGTAGACATCCACTGAAGGTGAACAGGCTGATAGAGTTAACATGGGCGTATTGATACGAGTGGAGAGAGACAATACGCGAATGCGAAATACGCTGCTGGATGTTTCGTGGACAACTGTTTTGGACGTAAATATATCACCTTTCTAACAAATGTTTTGTTTTGAGAAGAAAAACAAGCTTTATTTCATGTTCCAGGGAAGTTACCGGACCTACTTACGTGGGCTCCAGAAAGCGAGTCGAACCGGGATCAGCTGAGACTGTCAGAGGTAAGCCGGTGTCAACACACGGAACTTTTAGAAGGAAACCCATACAGATTAACATTAAAAAAACCACACTATCCCTTTAAGAGGTTTAAGATGTCATCCATGCAATAGGACACGGGAGGTGCCCTATTCAAGCATATATCACCCATGCTCCCACACCTGATGTGACGTGCAGTAGTTTCATTAGCAGGACGCACACTATTGTGTTGAGATAGTATCTGAAGGGAGAGTGACTTATCATGGGGAGACTTAGGCTACATTTATATGGCGACGATCAAAACAGAAGACGCAAAAGTGGCATCTCGTCTTAAATTTTTTATCCGCGTTTATACGAAGACACAAAAGCCAGCGAAGGGAGGCGCTGGACTGAAAAAATACAAGACAAAACATCACAACAGCGTCAAGTTACGTTTCTAACCACGACTCTACCGGAAAAGAGAAAGGTAAAACTTCAAAATAAAATGTTCTAGTTGCGTTTTAAATGAGTTGTTAAGTTCCGCTCCAAACATTTCAGTGACTTGTATTTTTGTTGACATGTTTTTGAATATTGTACTGAAAATAGTGACATTACAGGAGGATTACAGTGAATTAGAAAATATAAAATCGCATTGGGTTTTACATTTGAAGTGCCTCATGCGGAAGTCGCTTGTCTTGGCGTCTGTGGCTGTGAGAGTGTGAGAAAGACTTGTACGGGAAGAAGAGAAAAGACCGTAGACGTGTGTGGGTGCCATTTATACAATTGTTGAAATGACTCTTGTATGTTGACTAGAGCTGTTAGCGCAGCTTGAACATCTGTGGTATCAAGGTATGCCGCATCTACGTGACGTAAACGCGTACCGACGTGAGCAGATCTGACCAGTTTTGCGTCTTGGGCAGTTTACACGGAAACGCTACAGCGGAGCGTATTTAACTTTTCCACTCTGGAGGGTGGTTTCAGATTTTTGCATCTTTAGGCCCAAAAAACGCCGTCACCGTGTAAACGAAAGGCACTTCCGAAAAAATATTTTGTCGTTTTTACCCATAAGCGTTCTCTTGTAAACGGGCCCTCAGAGAGAAATGAAGGGAAACTTATAAAACATGTTAATACATTGTTTTGGGCAAATATAGCATTTTCAAAACAATAAAAGGTAACACGGCAATCTAAATGTGTTATGGATTAGTAGTTACTACCCCATAGAAGGAAATTACACTCTCTTTAAACCTATAAAGCACCAAACTCATTCTGTGGTCAAATGTGTTCACAACAAACACATAGCTCTATTAGTATAGCATTGAAGGGAGATAAGGAATACATGACTAGATGGCATGTTTGTGTAGGTCGTCTAAAGAGGCGCTCACACTCACCAAGCTCACAAGAGGAAGAGTCCTGGCTCTGCGCATCTCCGGCGTACTGTCAATCCCGAAAGAGAGCTTCCCCCTGAACACATACACACACGCACACACACATACATGCACGAGTGTCAGTGCAGACACAGAAAAAAACACGGCCCTGCATGTAGAGCAGACAGACCTGGCCTTCGCCCACTGGTGCTTGTTAGGGCTCCCATCCTGATCTTCATTCTAAAAAATGCACAGAGACACAACGTGATAATAAAAAGTGAAGTTTTAAATCTACAGCATGCACTTCTATTAGAAAGGGGTTTGAGTTTCAGTATTTGTAGTACCACACACATCCAATCCAGCCCCATTCACTCAGTGTAAGATATCATGCTCCATGTTGGATAAATACTGTATAATTCAAAGTAAGAATATATACACAACCACAAAAGCACCTGATCTCCATGAAGACTTCTGCCTGGAAAACAAACAGAGCATCACACTGTGTCATGATCCAGATATTGAAGACATCTCTCCTCACATTCTCGTAGTGGAGATTTATCCAAAGAACCAAATGAGTCATTGCTATAGTCTTCTTTGGGACAAGCACTAAGATATTATATTTTTTCAATCCATTAGGAATAAAAATATGCATATAAATGTATTAAAGGTTAAAGGTCCCATGGCATGAAATTTTCACTTTCTGAGGTTTTTGAACGTTAATGTGAGCTCCCCTACCCTGTTTAGGCCCCCCCAATGGCTAAAAGTTGTGAAATGTCTAAACTGAGCATTTGCGATCATTTTCTGCGTTTGAAAAAAACACAGCTCAAACGGGCGATTCTGGACAAGGCACCTTATTGACGTCAGATCGAAAAAAGAAATGCAAATGCAGTTCCACCATCGTCTGGATCTCCACCCCCTGTCTCTGGAAATCACGCCCAGAGAGTTTGGACTGCGGAGGAGCTACGCAATGCGAAATGTGTTTTTTTTTATTTTTCCTGGAGGCACATGTGAGTGTTTCTAGGCTCAGAAGTCCTTTACCCGACCCTCTGGACCTCTGAAACAGCAGTGGTTTAATTTTATTTTCTGTGAAAATGTGTTTTTTTCACTGAAATGGCTCTCCTTTCTGTCTTTGTGCTTCAAACGCGGAAGTTGGGAGACAGCGCAGAGCAGCGCTCCAGCGGCTTAGAGGAGCGGGTGCGGGGGGGGCCCCACCCGCTCCTCTAAGCCAATCTGTGTCCTTCTCATTTGCATTCAAGCAAGAAGGCCCAGAATGAATTGTTCAGAGAGTGAATTTGTGACCATGTCTGTGTAAATGGGTCTTTCTCATGCACTGAGTGTTGATTTTGAAGAAGGATTCATTTACAGTATTAGGGAACCATTAAAGGGATATGCCACCCCCAGGTCAAATTTGGGCATCTCCCCACAGTCCAGAGACTAAAATAAGTGGTGGAAAGCGTTTTCCTGCTCACCCAGCCATTGTCCGAGTCTGTCGCCACTGACCGCCGCGGTATCTGCAGCTACTCCGCGTTAGACTGGAGTCTAACGTCGCACCACGTTGTGCAACAGGGGAACTCCCTTCCCGGTGCGTAACTGGGATTCCCCTGGCAGCGTGCTGCGTGATTCGGCCATGTCCTTCCGCACTGAAAAATAGTTCCCACCCAAAATGACCAAGTCAAGCTCTCCGTGTTGATTTGCACATTTATTTGCACTCGATATGAATGCGCACTACACACAAAGTAATTGGGAAACGCATCGAGCAAATTAATTCCTTTTGGCTGAAATCTTTCTCTGGCGACGTTAGACTCCAGTCTAAGGCGGAGGAGCTGCAGATACCGCGGCGGTCAGTGGCGACAGACTCGGACAATGGCTGGGTGAGCAGGAAAACGCTTTCCATCACTTATTTTAGTCTCTGGACTGTGGGGAGATGCCCAAATTTGACCTGGGGGTGGCATATCCCTTTAAGGCACCATATAAAAGCATCAAGAAGTACCATGTCATGGGACCTTTAAGACTCAAGCATTCCAAGAGAATGGAGTGTAAAATTCAACAGTGCACTACACTACAACACTACACTGCAGCATGTCCCTAAAGTGACTCTTCACAAAGAGTGAAGAAAAGTGGAAAATGAGAGGACGAGTGATGTAAAAAGAGGGGTTCCATACAGAACAGAATTCCATCCACAAGTTAGAAGGACATTTTCTGACAGTTTATTAACTAAATTAGGATGTTTTAATTTGTCAGATACCAGCTATTGGGTACATTATTCAAGCTTAGATCTTTGTGTATTATGGTTACTTGCTTAAGTTCTATAGTTTTTGATACATATAAGAAGACATGAACAAGTTAAATTCACTTTTATAATGGTGTCCTGTGCTACCTGTGGGAATGTGGCTGTGTTATACCTGGCTCCAGACCACTCTCTGAGAAGGTGAACAGGGACACACTGGTGAGGCGTCTGCTTTCCTTCCTCAGCAACAGAACCTCCTGAAAGCTTCGCTGAACAGTGTCCTCCATGGTGGTCTCAGGACCTTCTGGCCCTGTATGTGAGGGAGTGGGCTCTGGAGAACCCTCTGCTCCCCTTTGCACAGATACCTCCCCAGGGCTCCAGGATCCTTCAGGGTATGTCTCTGTAAGGCCCTCACACATGTTGTCAGTGTGAAAGAAAGTGGGGCTGTCTGGAGAGGCCGGTGAGACGTTGCTATTGGTTTGTTCTGACGTGTCCTGAGCACACTGTTGGCTCGCAGAATCAGGATGAACTCTCTCTCCTGGTTGACACTGGCCACACAGTAAACTTGGGTCACAGGCTCTATGAAAAGGGTCATATGTAAAACTCACTCTTCCTTTCTGCTCTGAGTAAAGATCTTCTACAAAGTCCAGTGTCTGTTTGTTTAGAACGCAGCTGGCATAGTAACTGTCCTGCTGTCCAAAGAAGAATTGAGATCCACTCTGATGTTTGAGCAGGTCACTGTCTGCGGTGTGCTGAACTCTGAACTTTCTGTAGAAGTCTGCCCCCTGACCCTCCTCTGAGCTGTAGCCTGGCCTGCTAGAGGTTTGAACATTGAGACCCTTCAGCCGCTTCTTTGAGGAGGCCTGAGATCTTTGTTTCTGACTTTGAATCCTTTTTCCTCCTCTAGCAGGACGTGGGCTGTGATATTTACCAGAATAAACCTGTGTGGAATTGTCTGGTGTCGTTGTGTAGTCCTGTCTCTCTGTGGAGAAAGCCTGGGCTGGCGCACCTCCATAGTAGTTACAGACCTGCTCATAGCCATACATCTCATGTTCTTCACTCAAATAGCCCTGCCTGTCAACTCCCTGGGCACTCCGTGTAGGATGGGACCACATCCGGGAATGTCGTCCACCTCTGCCTCTGAGCGTCCAACATGCCTCTGCCTCCAGGTCAGACTCAGACTTGGAGCTATAGCGAGAGGACAGTGAGCTGGGGCTAGGATAGTCCTGAGGGTCCATCAGCTCCAGAGAGCTAAAGCCCTCTTTGCGAGTCATGGCTCCTGCTAAGACATCTGGAGGAAAGGCCCTAGTATCTTCAGACTTAGAAGGCAAAGAAGCATGAGCACTAACAGGCCTCCTGCGCAGTGCATCTCTATTTCTTCCCTTAGTTCTTCTGGACACTGTTGGGTGGGGCTTACTGTCTGAGCGCATGCCTTCAATCTCCAACAACATAGCGTCCACACAGGAGGACACCTCCTCCACTGAGCCACGCACTGACGTCAGGTGCAGCCGCAAGTCCCACAGCTCCTCTTGGATCTTGTTAATGCCTCTGAGCTCCTTCAGGATATTCTCGATCAGAGCAGTGGAGTCCTCTTGAGAGTACTCCAGGAAGTTCCCCGCCGAGCGTGGCCTCTTCTGCCGCTGAGGCCGAGGCTGTGCCCGGATTGGCCTGTAATGGGGAGTGGAATGTTCTGGGTCTGAGATCTCTTCAATCTCTCCCTCAAATGAAATGTGTTTGACTTTAGCTGGCCCGCGAGAGTGTTTGTCCCTCAGAGTGCATGGGATTTTAATGCACCCTTCTCTGTTGAGCTCCACCTCCCCCACACAGACAGGCTCTGTGCTGGTGAGGCCTTCTGAGGAGCAAGCTTCTGAGCTTGGATTAGGTCCTCCATGGGCAATGTCCCAGTCCTCTGAGGTAAGGTGAAGGAGCTGGTTATCAGGGGCGTCATGGAGACTGGAGCCTTGCATTAAACGGTGTATCTTTCCTTTGAGTGCTACAGCCCCTTTGGGGTTTGGGGCTCTCTTGGGCTTCTCTGCCCCCTTCTGCGCTCCTGGGTGTTTCTGATTCATACTAATCTCAGCCAGTAGCTCTGTTTTTCAGCAGATAACTCAGGGTCTATGGCCCATGTCTAAAAGAGTGAGAAGAGCACACGCACAAGTAATACTCTCTCCATCATCACACGACTTTTAAAGGTGAAATGCTCAACAGCACATTTTCTCCCCTGTCTCAATTATTTCTGCAGTGAGGGTAGGTTAAAAAAAATTTGCTTTTTGAATAAGACTAAGTCCAGAGACATGTAAACATGTAAAAGCATCAGACTAACTCTATTCTGATTTCCCCATGGATGCATTTAGTAATGGTGAAGGTAAGCTACTATAGCCACAACTGTTGCCATTAAAGGTGTTGCTATTATGGTTTAAGATTGCTAGGTTCCAATTATGGAATTACCTCTACATATGTCACATTTGCTGCCCATGTCCAACCAGGAAATAAAATTATAAACTTCATTAATATGAAAAAAAAAAATTAACTGAGCAAGATTGTGGTAAAATCTTAAATAAACTCCAATGATAAAAATGCAGGATGCCAGTCTGCTATAAAAACTGTCCTCCACTGTGGACCCCACTGACTCGCCACAGCCCGTCAGCCAATGGGAGGCGAGCAGGGCGCAGAAGGGGGTGATGTAATGCACTGGATTGGACCACACAGGCCGCTACTTGTGAGTCAGTCCCAGAGGAGAGCTGGCCCTGTGCCATGAGCTCCTGCCAAACGTCTACTGACTCCAATGCTTTTACGGTGGTGAGACATCTCATATCCTGATCATACTTGTACCCCTGCCAGATCACAACTGTGTTACTACATGACATCGCCTGGCTGTGCGCTGCTGCCAGACACTTAAACAGTACTATCATGGGTCTCTAAGGGAAAGTTAGTCTGTGAGTGGTAACAGTGAACCAGTCAGTGAACAAAAGTCTTCAAATGAATAACTCAAATGATCACAAAAGTATAGAGAATGAATTGATGGCGGCACAAAATGGTTGATTGTTGGCTGAAAATGGTTGGGGTGAGAGCAAAATTCTCGCATACAAATCGATAATAAAACTAGATACTCATTTGAGCAAGTATCAATACTAAAAGTCTCATTCACAGGACAGAAAAGAACCTTTGCTGAATAGCTTAAGAATAATCTTGAGCTGTATCAGAACAAGTATAAGAGCACAGTGTAGTAGACGCCCATGGATCACTATGGCCACTACTATGACCACATAGTAATATAAAAGAAAGTACTACAATTTAATGTTGAAAATCACATTCTAATGTCTAAATAATGTGTTTTTTTCCTTCTTCTTTTTAATCATTGTGATATTGGAATTGGTATTTAGCATCAAATCTAGTCCGTGGTATTGACATTTTAATATTGTAACAACACGAGCATGCAGTACATACAGTACACAGACATGAGACAGGAGACACAGGGGAGAAAGTGCAGCTGTGTTCAGTGAGACAGAAACATACCTGAAGACGCAGCCTTCCAAGACACATCCTTGCACCACCACAGTCCCCCTCACACACACATGTCCCCAGAGGACATCTGTGCTCCGCTGTGGGACCCTCCCATCCAGTGCCCAACCTTAACGCTGTCCCGTAGCAGGAGAGTGGAAGCTCCTGTCCCCTCTTCTGTGTCCCTCCTCTCTGTCCATCCTTGCTCTCCTCTCGATTTTCTCTCCCTCTACTCTGTCCCCCTACCTGTCTCACTCTGTCTTCCCTCTCTCTCCTCTCCCTCTCTCTTCTCTGTCCCTTCCTCTCTTACTCTCCCCCTCCCCCCCCTCCACTCCCTTCTCTGTCCCCTTCTCTAATCTCGTTTTTGGTCCTCTCTGTGTGAACCCTTCTCTTTCCCTCTCTTCATCTCCTCTCTCTCTTCTCTCTCACTGTCTCCCTCTCTTCATCTCTATTTTCTGTCCTTTCCTCTGATCTCCATTATCTAACTAAAAGCACTTTACTACTAGAACTACCTGATGTAATTAAAAGCACTTTTGTTATTGTTTTGTAAAACGGTTGTGTCCTGCTTTGATTCTGTCACTGCTTCTGTTGTTTTCATTGTTGTTCTTACATGTTTGTACCTTGTGTTTTACCAACTTTCACATCTCTTCTGTGGGACTACAGATGGAAACTCACCTTGAGCTAAATCTGGTGTACAGGGGGTCCTCGGGTTACGACGTTGATCCGTTCTTAAGACGCGTCGTAACCCGAATTTCGTCGTAAGTCGGATTTTGCCTTTGATCTTCCAACCAAAGCACCAATAACTTTTCCATCTCAATAATTAGACCACTACGCTGCTTGGTTATCACTGTCGCTTTCATAGGAGCAGATCAGAGCCCACATCAGGTACTTCCGCCCACATTGGGCACGCACACAAGGCCGTCTTCTTCTCCCTACAACCACAACAAAGCGTATTCTTCCGCCGTTTGTTTACATCTCTTACCACGCTAAACCGCGTAAGACGGAATGACGCGTAATATATATATATATATTTTTAATGGGGGCGCGTTCGTAACCACGAAACGTCGTAAGCCGAGACCGTCGTAACCCGAGGACCCCCTGTATTTACAGCACTAGTTGTTCATTAATACATGCTGTCCCATTTAAATAAATAAACTTAAACTCTCTTTCTCTCTCTCTCTCTTTCCAGGTGACCAGAAAAATAAGATTTTAAATGAGTGATTCAGTGTCTAGAAAGTCTCATCTGTGCTCATCTGATGTTTCAGCTCAATCCAGGAGCCATTTTACACTGATGGTACTGACAGCACAAACAGAGTCCAAATGAGCACCGATTAAACCTTTGTTACATTGCCAGAAAGACCATCTTTGTTTGCTTTGTCTTTTTCATTTTGGACACATCTCACACACCTGAGCGCTTTTGCACAAATCCAAGCTCTGCTCCTAAAACCCCTCCTAAAGTCTCTAAACTGAAATTCAAACCCCTCAGAAGGACAATCAGGCACATACCTCCAGAAGCTGCAGATGGATGCAGTTGTAGACTTTGAGCCATCTGATGGTGGCTGGAGAGCAGGGGGGAGGCCCGTAATCACATAAGCTGAGAAAGATAATAAAATATGGAATACTCAGTAGAAGTTGGTGAGATATGGTGATGGACACAAAGTACTTTCTGAACTGTGAATAATACAGTGGTACCTCACCTTACGAAATTAATTCGTTCCAGAAGTGGTTTTCGTAACGTGAAAAATTCGTAAGTTGAGTAGCTATTTCAATGGAAAAAGCCTGATTCGTTCCAAGGCCCCGATCCAAGTTTTTTTTTTTTATAGTGTAACTTTTTTTATAGTGTAACATTGTGTTCTGCGTCCTGATTGGTTTCTCTGACTGGATTTAAACTTTTCTCACATTTGTCTCTCGTTTAAACACTCAAACTTTCATAGATTTTCAACAAAATGTATTAATAGTGAAGTGTGGGGGGAAGGGGGAGGGGGGAGAAAACTGCGCTCTGACACGTGTGATAGCGCAGCATGACCCGGCGCGGGGCTGCCAGCAGGTCTAGACCTGGACTAAACTAGGACTAAACCTGGACCTGCTCTAGACCTGGTCTAGACCTGCTCTAGACCTGGTCTAGACCTGGTCTAGACCTGGCTCTTGCATGCGTTCGTGGGTCTCGTTCATGCGGTCCTCCAGCTGAGCTGTGACTCGAAACAAAACCAGGAAATAGACCTTTAATCCACCTGGTCTAGTCCTGGTCTAGTCCTGGTCTAGTCCTGGTTTAGTCCTGGTACAGTCCTGGTTTAGTCCAGGTCTAGACCTGCTGGCAGCCCTGCGCCGGGTCATGCTGCGCTATCATGTGTCCGCGCAGTCTTCTCCCCCCTCCCCCCACACTTCACTATTAATAATTTTGTTGAAAATCTATGAAAGTTTGAGTGTTTAAACGAGAGACAAATGTGAGAAAAGTTTAAATCCAGTCTGAGAAAAGCGTATAATGTGTGTGGCTGAGCGAGCATTATTTGAATTTTTGAGATTTCGCGTTTCGTAACTTGAATTTTCTTTCGTATCTAGAGACCAAAATTTAACATGAAGGCGTTTCGTAACTTGAAATTTTCGTTTGTTGGGTCATTCGTAAGGTGAGGTACCACTGTATAAAAGAAACATGTCTAAGACCAATTCATATTTCATAAGTATGGCCCAGCTGATGGTCATTTTTAGAAATGTCGGATGCCACCTTGATGGAACAGAGGTTCCTGACATTTTTCTCCCAGTGACCCTACTTTACCAAGATATGACATCCTTGTTGTTGAGAAGTTAATGTTATAGTAATGTAATGTTAATGTTATAGTTATGTAATGTTAAGTTAATGTTAAGGAATGTTATACTTATTTTTCAGATGTTTCTGCTTTTTAAACACCCCTAGGGACTGACGGAGTATCTTTATGGACACAAATGTGGGTCAACCCCAGTGCCTGTGAATCCACAGTGCCATTGAACGCAGCACCAGAGTGATGCTCCTGTTTGTACCACTCCGACTGAAGCAGCATCACTAGAATTAAATGTTCTGAACTATTCTACAAAGTCAAGAATAAAAGAGAGAGACCTGTTGATGGAGTTTTAGAAGGTTTGGATTCCCAATATAGACAATTATTCTGGGTCAAAATGAAAAGGAATCTGATTTGAGCAGTAAGTGTGGGCAAAAATCTCATCTTGACACTACTTTTGTTTTTTTGACTGTGAGTGTTGTTAGTTTATGTAAAGCTACCACACTATGTCAGAGCCTGTTTGCCTTCACATAGGCCTACTGTAATAGATTGAGCAAGATGAGTGGTGAAATGCAGCGTTAATGGTCACTCTTTAAACATATGAAGTAACTGCAGTATTAATTAACCCGGCGCACAATTGATTGACGTACTGATTGTATTCATTAAAAGTCATATATTATACAAAATTGGGAGCTTTAAGACATATTCAGAATGCTGTTATCTCTTAGAAAACAACCCTTTATTATTAATCTGTCTCCAAAAGATCAAAATGCTCTGCTCCACTCTGCTCTGTTCTGTTGTCATGAATCTGTATTTTTCAGTTAACACTTTTCACCATTTGTTTTGTAGAAATTGGCAATTCCCTAAAACTATCCAAATGATTCTAGTGAAGATACAGTACAGACACAGTGAAGCACTTCCTGTATTATCACATGACATCACAAGTGTGTAGAATCCCTCTTTCATCCAGGTAGAATCCAAGGCAAAAGGAGAAATTAAATTTGTCAACTTTATTTGGTCAAATCCGTTACGCAGCTCATCCTAGCTGCTTCTTCGGTTCAGAACTGAAGAAGCAGCTTGGATGAGCTGCGAAACTTTTGTCCAGTTGACAAATTTAATTTCTCCTTTTGCCATGACATCACAAGGTGGAACAGTGTTTTCAGTTTGAGAGAAGAACCCAGCCTGAATATGGAGGGTGTGTTAAAATGTGTAAATGAAGCAAAACACAACTCCAACTATATTTTTGATGAGGAAACAATATTTTAAAATGACGTTATGTGGGCCCTTTAAAGGAAAAGTAACGTTTTTTTTTAACAATCTGAGCCTTCTTTCGGCAATAAAACAAGTAGTTTTACTCACCCATAGCAGTTTGGTGTCAATTTGAGCAGTTTCGTAAAAGTTATGTTGTAGCGTATCCGTTAACTTGAGTGCTCGGGGCATTACTTTGCGGTCTCCAAATAACACAAACTTTCGCACTTTTCAAATCATAGAAGCCCGATATCTTAGTCTACGATTTCATTTGGTCAAAAGTGGCCTGTAATCCGAGATTTAGCCATAGTTTCAAGTAGATGAGGAGGCCAGTGCGCATGTGCGGACTGTGCTCTCAGCTCCCGGGACCCAAACATGAAACGCAAAGCTGTAAACTATGGATAAATCTCAGATTCCAGGCCACTTTTGCTTCAAACGAAATCGTAGACTAAGACATCGGGCTTCTATGATTTGAAAAGTGCTAAAGTTTGTGTTATTTGGAGCCCGCACGGGGCATATTACATGCTCGGGGAATATATTATATGCCCCGAGTTATGGCTAGAAGTTGCGCTAGGCTAACCGCAAATCTAAAACATCTCTGGAAGTGCTCCATATGACACCAAAGTGCTATGGGTGAGTAAAACAACTTGTTTTATTACCGAAATAAGGCTCAAATTGTAAAAAAACGTTACTTTTCCTTTAAGTTCAAATGTGTTTTCCTGGCGTGACCACAAATAAATACAATGCAAATTAGCGTCTATCTGACATCCTTCTTCATCTGTACACACCTGGACTTGGAGGAAGTGACACTGCGCTGTGGGGACAGGATTACTGCTGGTTCCTCTTGGTCCTTTCTCACTCCAGGCTCTGGTTCAGAATGCAGCTCCTTCTCCTCTGTCTTCTCTTCTTGCTCAGCCCTCCCCTTGTCCTCCCCCTGACGCTCTCTCCAGTCTTCTTGGTCACAGACTTCCTGCTTCAGTCCATGCTCTTCTCTTTCTTCATCCTGAGCAGCTGCTTGGCTAGGTATGAGGTAGAGAGGTTCATGGACCCCTGTAAATGCCTCCTCCAAACCAGACTTGGGCTCAGATGGAATCAGGCTCTCATTTGGATCTGGATCTAAATGACTGTTGTCGGGAGCACTGGACCAGAAGAAACAATAGGTTGAATTTATGACATGAAACATAAATTGGTATGACGCAGCAGAGGTACAATTTAAAGAGAAGCAAAAAGAATGGAAAAGAAGGAAGAATCTGAATATTCTAGAGCAGGGGTCGGCAACCTTTCCTACTCAAAGAGCCATTTGGACCCGTTTCACACAGTAAAGAAAATACATTTTAATTAAATACAGTGGTCCCTCTCTATATCGTGGTTCACTTTTCGTGGCCTCGCTGTTTTGCGGATTTTTTTATTCCAATTTCTTTATAGTGTATCAACGCGCATTTCTGCGTCCTGATTGGCTAAGGGACTGTAGACCTTTGCCGATTCGTCAGTCATTCTCCTCCGTGCCTTCTGTACAGAATGCGTTCAGTTTGCCAGATTTATATAAATGTTCGATCGCAGTGTGACTCTGAAGTGCTGTATGTTTGCAAGTTTTCTCACTGACAAAACCAGCCACAGCGAAGCGGTGCCAGGACGAAGAGGCTTGGTCATAAGAACTGTGAAATACACACGAAATACACTTTGGTTTCGTTCTATAATACTGTGCTTTTTTGTTGAAAATCTTCGAAAGTTTGAGTGTTTAAACAAGAGAGAAATGTGAGAAAACGTTAATTCCAGTCTGAGAAAAGTGTAGAATGTGTGTGGTGAGGCGTTTACAGCCTTAAAACATATAGAATAATTGTAAAATATAAAGCTGACGATTTCGCAGATTTCGCTTATCGTGGGTTATTTTTCGAACGTAACCCCCGTGATAAACGAGGGACCGCTGTACTGAGCCGCATCAGAGGGATCAATGAGCCGCATGTGGGTTGCCGACTACTGCTCTAGAGGGTGAAATCAGAAGTGAAAATTATTGCACAAACTGTTGTCAAGTAAAGATGTTCTTGGTCGAATAAAGACATGCCTTGCCAATCGATTATTTGACTAAAAAGGTGGTGTGGCAAAAGCTCTGAAAACGATTCCGCATCTGACTCAAACTGCACTTAGTTGTAATTTATATAAAGACAGATTAAGATTCAAGATTCAAGATTCAAAGCTTTTAGGGTGTTTTCACATATAGTCCCCTTTAAGCGAACCAAACTCAGTCCCCTAAAAGTGGGCCAACAAGGGGACCAAGAGAAAACAAACTCAGTTCTGTTTGTGTTCACATTGTGAAAGAGGACCGAGTTCTCTTTCTGGTCCACTTAAGCTCTGATGGAGCCTCAGTCCTCTTTCTGTTCACACTGTAGCTTCTCTAGAGCTCTGAGACCTGGTTTAGACCTGGTTTAGTCTTGGTTTAGTCCTGGTTTAGTGCCAAAATACGTAGATGCAGAAATAATCTGATAATATGACTCACCCATAAGAACGGTATCCATGTATGCACGTGTCACGGTCTTTAATAATCCGGAGCTCCGGAGAAAAGGACATATCTCAAACTTATCCCGTGTCCCGAGGCGAGAGTTCCTTCTTACGTAGCATTAACGTAGCAAGTAAAGGTTTCTTCTTCTCTTGGAAATGCCGCGTAAATATCACGCGGCTCGCTCACAGCTGATCGGCGAACAGGCGCAAACACAACAGCGGTAATCGTCATGATTGGCGGGAGCGCGATCGGTGCGTAATTATGCTGCAACATGATTGGAAGCTGGAGCGCAGTTCGGCCTATGATTGGCTCTTGCCGGCTCTTGGCTCACCGGCTCGTGGTGGTGCACTGCACAAAAGGCGAAGTGAACCCGGAGCGTTATGTGTACACACTGCGCAGGTTAGGCGAACCGTACCGCGGACCTTTTAGCGAACCGTACTGAGACCACCTCCCGAGATGGTCTCAGTTCGGTTCATTTTAAAGGGGTCTGAGTGCGCTTAGAGTGTTCACATATAAACCTATAATGCTCAGTTAGCGATCTGAGTTCGCTTTAAACGCTGAAAGGGACCAAGTGTGAAAACACTCTTATTGTCATATGCACAGTAAAGAAACACGTTTCCCTGTACAATGAAATTCTTACTTTGCTGCCCACCCTGGATGCCAAGAGCAAAAAATAAAAATAGATAAATAAGATTAAGAGAAGCATGAAGATTACGCTTGAATCATGAGTTTAATCTGTCTTTTTAAATATAAATACAGCACAATACCAAATCTTCAGATAACTCACTCACTCCTCTGTCCTGTTGTTGTCCCTTATAAATCCTTATAAACGAGTTGACTAATACAAATTGAAGTTGTTTAAGACTCTATTAACTAAAGATCTAGTATGGAAAGAATGGAACGGAAGGGAGGATTTCGAAAAATATTCTAGAGGGCAAAATCAAAAGGAAAAATGATTCAGATATTGGGTACTCACCTGCTCTGTGCATTGGTTGGCATCTCTGTCAGAGCTTCTGTGGTCAGGATGTCCGGTTGAGTGGTGTGGAGCTCAAGTGGGGGGACCTCCTCCTGGGAATGCATGGGGTGCAGTGAGTGGATGTCAGCCTGAGGTGACTGGCTTAAGGAGTCATAGTTCCCTGTTCTGGAGTCCTCCATTGGACCTTCTGTCTCACTTCCATCTGCACTTTCAGTTTTCCCAGAGTCAGAAGATACCTCCTCAGCCTCAGCCTCTTCCTCTGCTGTCGGCTCACTCCTTGGCTGCGCAGGTGGAGCTGATGATGGCTCAGGCTTTGTAAGTTGAGTGTCAAAAACTGAGCCCAGATTTAAGTGTAGCACAGATGCAGCCGAATCTCTCACTGCAGTTGTTTTCTCACCATGGAATATGTTGGATGAGAAGGTTTTGAAGCCTGAGAAAAGCCCACTGGTCTGCTCTGTCTTTAGGCGTTCTTCTGGGGGGGGTTGAAGTGATGTGCTCTGATCGGTGGTAGTGTGACCCATTTGCTCTGCCTCTTCACACTCCTCAGTTTTAGCAGATGTTCCTTCAGTTTTGTTGGTGGTGCTAGAGGATGGCTCCTCTATCGTTGCAGTGGGCCCCTCAGTTGTTGCAGAATCATTGATGACCGAATCTTCTGAGCCCATGGCCTTTTGCTCAGGCTCCACTGATGGCGTAGCATCTCCACTCAAACCTAACTCTGGGGTTGGTGTGTCTTCTGCCGCAGAATGATTTTTCCCCACCTCATTGTCAGATTGTGAAGGCTCATTTGACTTTGTGGATTCAGGACCCTTGAACATACCAAAAATATCGTTCGCCAATGAGTCTGAGGCAATGTTGGTGGGGAGGCCAAAGAAAGAGCTTTTCTGTTGTTCCTGTTTCTTGGGAGAAGGATTTGAAGATGATCCAAAAAGTGAGCCAGTAGAAGATGAGAAGAGCCCACCAATTGTTGAGGTGTTACTGGGGGCAGCTTGGGTTGAGAACATGGACATGAAGCCAGTGAAGGAAACGGGTTCTGGGGGTTTTTGTGGTCTTGTTGGTCTGGGTCCACTCATCCTAGTTCCCTCTGGCCTTACCATGGCCATCCGCGGCCCTCCCATCTTCTGTCCATGTGGCCCCACAGGCCCTGGAGGTCTGAACCTGGGCCTTGCCATAGCCGGCTCTGGAATGCCATGTGCAGGCTGTGAAGGAAGGACAACTGGTTTTGGTGTGAGACATGTTGCTGAGTCAGATTTGGCTGGGGCTAAAGCTTGGTTTTCTGGTGTGCTAAGCTCTAGAGTGTTTTTCTCTGATTTGGGAAGTTCTGGAGTATGCTCTTCTTCACATTTGGGCAATTCTGGAGCATGTTCTTCTAATTTAGGAAGTTCTAGGGTGCGTTCTTCCAATTTCAAATGTTCTAGGGGTTGTTCTTCTGATTTGTGAGATTCAAGAGTCTGTTCTGCACACTTGGAAGGTTGAAGAGTATGTATCTGAGATGTTGGATGTTCTGGAATGTGTTTTTCAATTTTGGAAGGTTCTGGATGGTGTTCTTCAGAATTAGCATGGACTGTTGTTTCAGTGGTGAGATCTTGGGCTGCTTTCCCTTCATATACAATACTCTGATGGCTTTCCTCAGTTGTGGTAGTAGTTGATTCCAACCCTGTAACTGTTATATCAGTGATAATAAGTGCATCTCTTGCAACATCCCGACATTGTACATTATCAGTCATGGGTGGTTTAGATAATGTGTCTGTATTGGACACAATTGTTGAATTGCTTATGTCACCAGGACACAATTCTGTTTGACCACTGTTCTTTGGGTCACTGGATGTGTCAACCACACTTTCAGCTACTGGGACATGACTGAGAACTTCCACTGATTCTTTTGTGGATGCGTTGAACTGCTCATACTCAGACTCAAGGCCACTTATCTCAGCTGACGCAACTCTGTGTTCTTCTGTAGACTTCAAGGGCATCACTTCTCCTGCTTCCTCATTAAGGTCTTTTTCCACTTCTGAAAAGCTGCATTTTATCTCTTTGAATTTCTCTAGGTTATGATTATTCTCTTCACAAATGTCAGAAGTGTTTGATCCAAATGTATCCAGTGCTGTTTTCAGGCATGTCCGAGTATCTGAGTCTAATGGTGTGGGCTCTGCTGACTCAACACAGGATACCTTTGAGTCTGATGGTCGAGAATCCGTAAACACAGAAGTGGGCGAAGGCTGCATTTCCCCAACCTCTGAAGCAGGTGAGGAGAAAGTATCTTCAGCAGCCTCAACTACAGTGTCTTTAACTTTCCATGAAGAATCTGTCTTTTTTTCATGTGCTCTTAACACACCATGGATACTACTAGTTTTGTCTGGATCAGAATTACTGCTCATAGATAAGAAAGAAGGTATTTTGAAGATGCTGTCAGAGTTTGGGGCTTTAGTATTGCCTGGCTGCGAAGGAGAGGGCTGATTTTGACTGAAAATAGAGAAAGGTCCTTTGCCTGTTGGCTTAGAATCATGGGGTCTTTGTGGTGTAGTTGCTGTTGGAATTCTAGGTTGAATCAGTGGCTGAGGACTCGAGACTCCAAACTTTGAAAACAAGCCCCCAGCCGGAGTGTCCTTTGAAGCAGTGGATTCTGTCAGAATACCCCCAAATAGAGGCGATGACAGTCCTGGTGCGCTGAGAGATGATTTAGGACCGAGAATTTGCTGCGAGCCACTGAAGACGGAAAAAAATCCTTTGGATGGAGGCTCTTTTGTTTGAGGTGGTTTGGGTGTGAGGTCAATACGAGGAAAACTCTGATGATCAGATGTGGCGGGGGTGGGTTGTGTCGGAGTTTGAGACCCAGAAAACATAGAGAAAATACCCTTTCCTTTATTTTCTTGAGGAGTGACTGGAGGCAGTGGATCTTTGGGGCCCTGAGAAGACAGGACACTTGATCCTCCAAAAACAGAAGGGATTCCAGTTGAAGACTTTTCTTTTCCTAATGAGGAAAGCAGGGTCCCACTAAGTAATGACAAACCAGAAGGAGAGGCTGTTTGTTCTGGTGTCGAGCTGCTAAACATGGACATGTTTTGTTTGTTTGTTTTCTCAGATACTTTTTCAGCAGTTATCGACTCAGATATGGGGGTGGAGTTCACTTCGCCCACTGATAGGCCCTCATCTGGCACAGATGTTTTAACATCTGAAACTCTGGCTGGCTGTTCATCTTTGGGGCCTGTTCCTGATTTAACAATTTCACACACCACAGGAGGTGAGGACCCAGGATGTACAGATTCTCGTGTAGACACAAGATTATTATTTAGAGATTCTGCATTAGTCTGCATTGTTGGTGGCCTTTGGGGATCTACTGCCATTTCTGTACCTGAGGTTGAAATCATGTCAGCTCCTATGAACAGTGGATCTTGTTTCTTTATGTGAGCATCCACGGTTATGGATGTGGGTAACACTGCTTCTCTCTGTTTGGTGAATACTTCGTTTAACTCGTGGGTGCAGACTGGTATGCTTATTTGACTCTCCAGTGAGTCAGATGGCTTTGAATCTTCATTATGTAAAATCTTCTCTTCATTGCTGTCTGTACAACTTGGCTCCTTCACTTTATGCAATGATAAACTGGCTTGATCGTTAATTGTGTTAACTTCTTGTGGACTAGCCGCAGACACAAAAATATGAGGAATCCTTACATAGGGTTTAGGCTCATTTAGGTCCAATTCTGCTTTATTAGCGTGTGCTTCAGAGCCTATACCAATGTATATGGATGGAGGGTGGGGTCTCTTTTGAGCATTTGTACCAGCTTCACAACTATCACTTGTAAGAGCTGGTGTTTGGGATGTGTGTGAGATGGCCTGCTCTTTCAGTTTTGTTTTATGATCATCAGCTTCAGCAGAGAGGCCACAGGTACTGGTATTGACTTCAGGTGAAATGGATAGACTAGAGAGACCTTGCTCAGCTGAATTTAATGACTGTGCATTTAGTTCTCTTGAAGGTGAAGACAAAATAGTCACTTCTTCACCATTTTCAGATTTCTTGGAAACATCCACAACACCATACAGAGCAGAGGTGGGAGTGAAGGGAGGGGGGCTTACAGTTGCACTAACAATATTTGTTTCTTGGGATGAAACATTTACTAGTTTTGAGTCTAATCTACTACATAATGACACCAAACCCTTGGCAGTAGATTCTGCAGGTTCAGCTTCTGTGATATTTGGTGGAAGGACTTTGCAAACCTTTGGCAGCGTGCTTGCTTCTATATTTATACTTGTTTCTTGTTGCACGCTTCCCTTTAAAGCTACAGAAACCTCACTGATATCTGAGCTGGTTTTTGTGTTCAGAGCATATTGGTTTTCTGGGATTTGAAGAGGTTTCTCAGTACAATCATAGGCAGGACTTTGTTGTGCCTTGATCAGTGAAGACCCTGTTGTGTGCACTGATGGTTGAGAACTGGCTAACGATTGATCCAATGGCATGAATTGACTTTCAGTTGGTATTTCTTCAAAGCTCTCTAAGCTTAGCACAGTAGACTGTTTGACTAAAACTTTTGGTTTTACAGAAGAAGGCTGAAAACTGGGGGTCTGTCTTGGCAAATATGTTGTACTGTGAACAGCATTGAAGGCAGCTTTGTCAGTGTTCACAGGTGGAAACTGTTGAGATACATTTGATGGAATTGCGCTATGTTTGACAGATGGAATAGCATTATCCCTGATACACTCATGCATTGTCTGAGAAGCTAGTTTTGCATTTGAATGTGTATTTTCTGGAGCTGGCGAAAATGTTTCAACTGGAACACCTCCTGCAAGCGAACATAGTCCTTTTGTAAGAGGCATGGGCTTGACTTCTGTTTGAGGAAACTGAGATTCCATGCTGAGGTTCATAACACCTGTCCATCGTGATGTTGCTATTCTCGTTCCCACTTTTCTCTGCTGTAGATCTGTCTTGTACTTATCAGAGGTAAAATTCTGTGGTTGACAGGGAGGCAATTCAACACATTTCTTTGTGCCAAGAGCTTCAGTAAAGTTCCTGTCATTTGCTGAGAAGTCCATAGGTTTAATTTGCTCATGTTGCCCTTTTCTGATTTGTTTTGAACCAGAAAAGGCCTTATGGTCAAGAGAGATCGATATTTGTTTGTTTGTTTGAGTCTTGGTTATACTGATACCAGCTTGGGATTGTCCAAGTTGTTGATTAGTAGATTGGGCAGCAATGAGAGGCACACCCACTGACCCATCTGTTACAATCCTTTGCCTCACCAGGGAGATCACTTCAGGGCAGGGAAGCACAGGATCAGCTTCTGGAAGATTCTGGTGTGAATTTGAGGTCAAATCCAAACACTCCAATGCTGATGTTGTGGATTTTTCTGTGCCACTGAAAAAAGTAGCTTCTGTCACCTCTATGGACTTCACTGAGACTGGTTGTCTTTTCGCTTGGTCAGTGGTGGGCTTTATTTCCTTGATTAATGGAATCCCAACTATATCATGTGAAAGACTTGAGGATCTACCCCTAACTAGAGGAACTGCACAGTCTTCTGGTGGTACGTCTATGATTACTGGTTTGGTGGACATATCTAATGCCCTTTTCACTGAGCCGGCCAATCCTGAAAAAGGTTTGTTGTTGAAAATCTCTCTTTGGTCAGAGTGAAGTTGAGGTGAAGCTTGAACAAAGTGCTCATCAAAGGATTGGATTTTTTGAATCTTGATTTGAGAAGGTGCAGGTTCAACCACAAGCGGAAGACCCACTGCTCCCTTTGTTTCAGCTGATTTCATTTTCACAAGCGACAAAGTCTCGCTCTGACCCAGTGTGGGCACTGGTTCCAGTGAGACTTTAGCCATTTTTGAGGACATGTCCATTGGTATGGTAGGTGGAGGCATCCCTGAACATGTTTTCTGATGTGTTTGGACAACTATTTTTGAATATGACATGGTGTCTTTTGAATTTTGCAGTCCTGTGCTTTTGACTGGCTCTGAAGATCCTCTACCAGACAAGTTGATGGAGCTGTCTTGATGATGCATTTTCTGATATCTTTGGAAAGTTACACTGGAATATGATGTTGTGTCCTGTGTCTGTTGAGGTCTCTGTCTTTTGACTACCTCTGTAGATACTCTACCAGACAAGTTGATGGACATATTTTGATGACTTTCCACTGTATCCTCCTTTATCTTATGAGCAGACATATCTAGAGCACTTTTGCTTGAGTTGGCTGGGGCAATACTATTTTGTGAAGCACAAGGTGAAACTTGAGGAGATGCATGGAGCAGTAATGGAGGCCTTCTTATGGCGGTGTTAACAATACTGTCATTAGGACTTACCTCCTCATGAGTTAGGTCTACAGCAGTATTGTTCCTATCTAAATCCAAGGACTCCTTCTTTTCCTTAAACCTTTTAGTCTTGTATTTTGTGAAGTTGAGTATGCCATCTGTTTGCTCGAGTTGGTCTGAGATTAAATTATTTTGTTTTGAACTATTGACCTTTGGAGAAGAAAAATCTAACACTCTTTTTCCAAACTGAGAATCACTGGGATTTGAATGGTTTTGTCTATATGTCTTAAGACCAGCGGTTCCACAAGATACTGGAGTGCTATTGAGTATATGAAGTTTTGGTTTAGCATGTAAACGCAGTCTTTCTTCCCCTCTGGTTCTGCTTGTGCTTTCTGTTCCATTGTTCTCCATCAGAATGCTTGTTTTTGCTTGAGAGAAGGCTTTAGTTTGGTTAGGGTGGGACTGTTGTCTCAGTACATTCTTAATTGAACTAAACTGTGATGACTGGATTGTTGTTGATGTTGTTGGTATAGGCACTGAAACATGAGGCACAGTTGTTTTGGAACAAGTATCCAATAGATTCTTGACAGGACTACCTGGAGATGGTGGTACTGGTGTTGAAACATGTGGCACTGCAATCTGGGGTGAAGAACTGGATACAGTCTTACCAGGGCCAACCTGTAGTGCCTGCACTGGGGGTGCTCTGCTGGTTGGTGGTAATACAGCTGTGGAATTATGACATCCTGCCCTGGAAATGTTCTTAACAGGACTTTTTGGTGTTGGCTGAGTTGTGGGGGCTTTCTCTGTAGATTGTGATATAGCTGTGGAAACATGAGATGCTGTAGTTTGAGCAATTGTTCTAGATACACACTGTTGAGATTGAACAGGAACAGGAGGAATTCTAGAGTCTACAGACCTATTGGATGGCGACCAACTGGCTACAGGTTTGGTTACATTGCTAGAACATTTTAAATTAGTTATATTTCCTGCTGGTTGATCATCTACATGTGCAATTTTAATTTCAGGAATTTGCTTGCCAGAGTTAATTCGCGGGGAAGGTTTTTTTGGAGCTTGAGACGCCATGGTAGGGGTCTTTTTCCAGTATGGGCCTCCATGCTCTTTAGACAAAACCTTCTTAGTCAGGTCAGTGGCTATCTTTGTCTCCTCGGAGCAGCGGTTTTGTGCAGTAGCTTCAGCTTTGACCTTTCTTAACTTATACACAGAAAGGTCCACAGGCTGATTTGTTTGCAATGTCATAGACTCCTGAAACATTTCTGTGAAACTTTCCAACTTCATGTTCATTATTTTCTCACCTTTCCGAAGAGCTGAGGATAGATCCACTGCCACGCTCTGCAGCCCGCCTGAAGTGAACATGTCTGTGCTCTCACTGTAAAGGGGAATCTTAAAACCACATAATGTTGTTTGTTCTTTATTCTTCAGTAGAGAAGTTGTATTTGGTATGTTTCTCAGAGTTGCTTGAGGTTCTTCTGGTGCAGCACATGCATACAGATGTTTGCCGGTTCGATCAGTTAGCAGAGAATAAATATAGTCTTCATCCGTATAGACATAATAACCGCAGTCGCCAGTCTCTGCTGGCCACCAAAGCCCTTGTTCCAAAAGTGCCAGCCACTGATTGTACCACTCTAAATTCTTAAATAGCATTTCCTCTCCAGCAGACTTGCTCAAATCCATAACTCCACATGTGAGATCCATTGGACCCTTTTTGGAAGCAAGATGTTTCCAAAACTCTGTAGGATCTTTACAGCCATTGTTAGTATTTTTACCAGAAAAATCTATGCTGCCTTTGACTTTGCAGAGTTCCTTCACAGTGCATTCTGTGACTGAATGTCGTCGACATATTGTGTTTTTGTCACCTTTGGATAAGTTCATAGCACTACTTTTGTTATCGAGCTTATTTAAATGATCGCAGCTACTCCAAGGTTTCCTGTCTTTGCAACTCATGTCAAACAGTATGAGATCCTCATCAGACTCTAGAAAACAAGACCTGTCCTCAAAAAGCTGACTGCTAGCTTCCCTCCAGGGATAAGCAGGTACATAGAAGTTGCTAGCATGTATTTGTTCAGGATGCAACACAGGATTCACTTCCCATTCTGGTGTAGCAGCGGGAGTCATAATTTCTTGCCTTACGTTTTGGCACGGAACCTGGAGCTGGGAAGCCATGGCCTCAGCAAGGGCATAGTCATTGAGCTGCTGCCACAGAAGAGCTTCTATGAGGCAGTGGTGCTCAAAAAGATCTGCTGGAATGACCCCATGCTCTGTGAAGTTGAATAAAAGATCTTTGTAACCATATTCATTTGCTGTTCCATACAAGAGGCGCTGGATTTCTTCCATGTATTGTTGAGTGGGGAATATAGTTGGGTCTTTATGCACATGTGCTGATGGTGAACTGCTTGTTTTTTCATTAAAAGACACATGTAGGTTTATATTTGAGACTGGAGTCTTCTCAATTCCACTTCCTCCACTAGAGACATTGCTGTTACAGGAGTCACTGTATGTACTGGAAATAGGTCGAATTGTCCTGCATTTAGGGTCTTCAGTCTTCAGTTCAGGTTCAGTCCTTAGAGACAAAGTTGGATCAGATGGTACATTATCACCAGACGCAAGCTTTAAAATACCTGAAATAAAGCCACTTTGGGCTGTTGAACTACTAGATGTTTTGGGATGTTGCTGGGGATGGATGCCTTCTGGTTGTTGAAGCTTTGATGGATTAGCAGCAGAAATAATCTGTGTCTCGCCCCTCTGGTTTCCATATGATGCAGCATCAGAAGTTAAATTGCTTAATAACCCAGAGACTAGGCCCTTGGGTTGAGCTTCTGATGATGTGCTAGTTGAGGGAGGAATGTTGTCCTGTCTGCGTAAGGACTGCCTGTTGCCTGGTGGGGCTTGCTGTTGTGAGGGAGGACTGTCGTAGGATGGTTGCAATGTGGGGCCAGATGACAAAATCCCAGAGAGAAACCCACCTGGTTGATTCCGCTCAGAACTCTTCTGCGTTTGCTGCTGATCTGAAAGTGATTTGTTGAATTGTCCACTTGAACTGGTGTTAGGTGACTGTCGAGCGTCCTGATTTGGCTGTTGAATATGCTGTTGCATATTTGACATTTTTGCTGATTCTAGTGGGGCAGTCTCGATCTGAACTTCAGCTGGAAAAGATGTGGGGAGATCCTGGGGACCAAGACTAAATAGACCAGAGAAGAAGCCTTTTTGCTGGGGCTGTGCTTGTGCTGCAGTCTTCAGGTTTGACTCACCTGGACATGCCTGCAGTGGAGGCTGTGTGCTACCACTGGGTTCCACGACCTTGTTGAATAGTCCAGAGAACATGTTACCCAACTCCTGACTCTGTTGCAGTGGTGAGGTTGACTGTGATGATGCTGGTGAGGATTTGAAGAGACTATCAAAGAAGCCACTCTGGGGCGTTGATGCTGTTGGTTTCTGTTGCATTTTTGTTGTTTTGTAGTCTGCTTGTGGTCCATCTTTTTGGTTGAGATCAGAGCAGAGATTAGATGCTGGGTCTGATTCTACATTCTTGCACTGCAGTGACACTTTTTCATGTGGGATTGGTGCATTACTTTGGATTAGGCTTTGTGCATGGTGCTGTTTCAATAAAGAATCTGCTGCCCCCTGCTGTTGCTGTAGCGTACTGGCAACTGCCTGCTCTCCACTTACTGCATCTGAGGCTCTTTTAAACAGCCCTGAAATGAAACCAGCTGGCTGAGCCAAAGCTGGTTGGTCTTGCATTTGAGGCTTATACACTCCTGAAGACTGTCCATCAGCTGTTGGTGCTACTGGCTGAGTGACAGAGGACACAACACTGTCAGAGGCAGATTTGAACAGTCCTGAGAGGAGTCCTGCAGGCTGTGGAGAGGCTTGTGGGGATTGGGCTTGGGCAGTAGACTGAGAAGCAGATGAAAACAAACCAGAAAACAGCCCTCCATTTTGTGGTTGGGTGACTGTTGGGCCCTTAGTAAGGTCGTCTGTACTGCTCACTGCACTTCCCAGCTTTAGCAGTCCACCTAGAATCCCTTGATTTTGTGACTCTGTGCTCTCCTTCACCTGTGCTGTGGCTTTGATTTCAGACTGTGAGGTCTCCTCAGTGCTCCTCAGAAAATCCATTGCAGTCTCTGCTACATCTGATGGATGTTGTTGAACTTTATTTTCAGCATCCATTTGGTTTACATGTTCCCCAGAAGATCCTCTTGGACAGCCTGGTGTGGTCAGTGTAACAGAGGGGGCAACTGGAGGTTTGCGGGATGAATCACTTGGCGCTACCTTAAAAAGATTCGAAAACCATCCTGTTTCTGCATTACCTTTTGGAGCACTTTCAAAAAAGGCTGCACGACTGGGTGAGGGTGTCCAAGCAGGGCTGGTGGAAGACCGGCTTTCTTTGGTACCATTTTCACCCGAGGCCAATTTAAGAATACCCGGCAACATGCCTCCTTCGGGATTGGATGAGGAAACTTTCTCAGAGCTCAGAAAAGGGATTTTGAGTTTCCCACCAATTAAAGGCTCATCTACTGGCCGATTTTCAGTCTTTTCAGAATTGTCTGAAGGAGGTGTAGATAGCAGCATAGAAAGAGATTTAAAAGAGCTGAAAAATCCAGAATCGGCTGCCCTTACGTCAGCAGGCTGCTCAGGGGGAGCTGTCCTCCTCTGCTGGATCTCAGGCAGTTCCCCTGAGGACTCTGTCTCTGGGAGGAACTCCACTGACCCACTACCACTCTCCTGCCTTGACTCTATCGATCCACTGCGTGTGTCTGGTAATAGATCTACAGAGCCAGCTTCAGAACCGGGCCTGGTGTCACCGCTAACACTTTCTTCCAGGCTCACACTGGTGGCAGCAGAGGTGGTTCTCTGCTCAGACTGCTGAGGAGAAGGTTCTTGACTGGGCAAGGGACTGGAGAACAGCCTCAGAGGACTAAGACGCCCCAGTATAGAATCAACCACAGATGTGCCTTGGCTCAAAGAAGGTGGGTCATCTTGTGGTGCAGTGGCAGCAGCAGAGGAAGTTTGGTGACTCAGTTCAGAAGATTCGAAAGGTAAGAGAGACTGCAAGGAGAACTTTTCTGCTACATGCTCCTGAGAGGCTGGAGGGACAATGGCTACAGGAGGAGCAGTGCCACTACTTTTGGGAATGAAAGCTAGTAACTTGGAGATGCCTGACTCAGGCTGTGGTGATGTGGAAGGGAGTGGGTCTACAGCTCCAGAATTATCAGCTGTCTGTTTGGGAATAAAAGACAGGAGCTTAGACAGCCCAGAGCTGGTTGGTGGTGCGTTAGTAGATGTGGCTGTAGAACGTTCACTTACAGCTGGGTCAGTCTTTGCACAGGTGATGGTGCTGAATAAGGAACTCATGGTCTGCTTTACTCCTGACATGGCTTGCTCAACACTGTCCTCCTTTGTGCCTTCGCTGCTCTTTTGCGGGTCGGTCGGCAGTGGAGGGAGTTTTCTCTTCATCGGTTTTGACACCGTCTCACAGTTCTTTACCTCTTCTTCTTTTACAATCAAATAGTCAGATACGGAGTCTACCAAACTTCTCAGCTCATTCATTGGATCAGCAGGTTCAGTATGTAACATTTTTTCCTGTTTTTCTTGTTCACAAGACAATCTGGATGTATCAGGATAATAGTAGTGTTCATAGTCATCACTATTATCTCGTTCATAAAACAGGAGGTCATCCAGGTCCTCCACAGATCCATAGGAGTACTGCATATCATCAGATCCCACAGAGCTGAAGTCAGTCCTGTCCCTGACCCATGCAGCTTCTTCTTCACAGAAAGCTGTGTAACTATCCAGTGTGCTCTCAAAGCCAGACTTGGCCCACTCTCTGGTTTTGTACAGCAGATTCTCAGTGATCATCTGTTGACGCTGCCTTCTGACAGAAGGGATGATGTCGATTTTAGGAGATGTTTCATCCTCAAAGCTCCCAGCTTCTTTATAAACCAAACGTATGTCGGTACTGGCTAGTTTTTCACCCGGCTCATACTCGCTATCCAGAGATTGCTTGTCATATTCTAGAGTTTGATAGAACCTGCTTCCTTTAGATTCAGAGGGACTGTCGATGATCCGGTAAATAAAATTCTTGTCTTCATCCTCCCACATCTTTTGCTCGTGATCCAGGTAATCGTCCAGAACATCACAGTCATGCACTTTGTATTGATACTCCCAGTCGTCCACACCCATCCCAGAGTCCACAGGGACCATACTGGAGGAAGCTTTGGTCTGAGATTGCCTGATAAGGACCCATGGATGAGAAAGAGAAACAATTAAACTATTAAATATGGAATGTATGACGTTATAACAAAAATAATGGGTTAGACCTGTAATAACTGCTAACAATTATAAGGACCTGTAATTATTGAGACTAAAACTCTAATGTTTAATGTCAAGGATTAGAAAATGTAGTAAAATGCATAGTCTGCACGCAATATTTTCTAAAAAAAAAAGTGTGCCCCTCTGGTTCTTCACCTGGGGAGTCTGGTGTCTTTGTGGCCAGGGTGGGTCTGGTAGGTCCAGTCGCTCAGTGGAGGTCTGCCAGGCTCACTACGGCAGTCACTGTCCCCATCGTTTATGGCACTGTCTTGGTCGTCATAGGCTGCTCACAGACAACACCCCAGTAACACAAATGAGACCCAGCAAAAAGAAATTATAGTTCCAAAGAAATGTTTAATTACATTATCTACTGTTCCTTGTCTTTTTTGAGAGCTTTAGTGCAAATTAGGTAAATTTGCAGTTTTCTGGTCATGCATGGGTCAGCTTTTTTTCTGACCCATCCTGCCTGACACAAGATAAACTCCAACTCAATCCAAAGAGATGTGTTCAAATATTCGGACCCAACCCAAATGCTCACACATTAAAACTAATGTGTTGCGCACCACTGCAGCTGACCTTCACTTTTGTTTGTGCAATGTGTTAAAATTGCACTTTGTTTTACTATTTACACTGAAGTGCACTGCTTAGGACTAGTTTGAATTGGCCAGCACACTCACAGGATATAGTGCACAAAGCTTTTAGTGGCATTTGGGACTAAAGCACTTGGGTCATGGAGCGAGGAGCATCTGACACTGCGTGTACATCAGGGGTGTCCAAACTTTTTTCATCAAGGGCCACATGTCTAAACACAGATGAAGGAGAGGGCCGATCGAGGGCCATAGTCTGGCGCTCAGGACAGTCAATAACTGAAATATCTGCATGTTTAACAAGTTAGAATGAGCTATCAGTCCTTTATTCATGCTAAGATCCTCAAAACCACACAATAAATATTCAATATTGTCTTATCAAAGTAGATTTTCAATAAACCTGCAGTCAAAAGTTCTGCTCAAGGTAATTTGGGCCAATTCATCTTGAAGCCTGAGGGCCGCATTTGGCCCACGGGGCAGATTACATGCTCTGGATGTCTCCATCCAGGTAAGGAGCTTTGTTTGTGTTGGTGTGTATGTCTTGTGCCTCATTCACACTGGAGCATAATTTGTGTAGCTATAAAATTATTCATAATGCATCTATTCTGTGCACACAGGACACCATGCACCTTTTTTCTCATCTCTCACTGTTTTCATTTGGCATGAATTGCATAAGGACTAAAGGTGTTTTAAGTTTTAAGTGTGGATACCTGATACACCAATCACACTGTTCCTCATATGTCCAGACCCTGAACTCAATTCTTTAGATACTGCCAAAGTCAGCAGCTCTGCTTGAAATGTGGTTATGGGCAGAGTTTAGGTGTTTAGGTTCACTTTAATGGGACATTAAAACACACATTTATACTGATGTGAGTTGAGCAATGAACAAATGAAGAAAGGATGTGACATAAATGAAAATAATTGGGGTTTGATTTAGAAGAACCCCTCTCTTTTAGAGGTAAGATCTTAAGCCCAAGCCCGAGCCCAACCCGGGCCGGGCTTCTCTCTCGCAGACTTTTTAAAAATAAATATATGTTTATAAAAATGTATACTAAAACGATGTGTGGATACTAAACTAAGGAATACTTGTTTTAAAATAAATAATTTGGATAAAACAGAGAAGGCGCTGTAATGTAATTGCTATTTAACTACTAAACAGGAGCCGCAGAGCCAGAGCTCTGCGCACGTGAACTTAATAATCTTAATAATCTTCCCCTCCGCAAGTCCGCATCTATTTTGACCTGGTATCCCCAATATGGAGGAGCAAGAAGTTAAGGATAAACTAAAAACAGGAGAACTGAAAAGACAAACACGACTCCTGTCTCTGTCTATTATCCACCCGTCATTGTTCTTCTTTGTCTCTCTGCTTCTCTCTCTTAAAGTGCTGCGCTAGATTCTTAAGGACGTACTGCTGCTGTGGTTTATGGCCCAATTTTCAACCCGTCAAAATGACGGACGGCCTTAAATTTTTCCCGTCAGTTCTTAAAAAAATCCGTCAATGATGGAAAATTGTCGGTAAATGTACCCTCTGCAGAAAGAGAAATATAAAATATGTAAATGTTTATACAGTCTTGTTTAACTTAGATTTCGTTACAAAAGACAGGCTTTAATTTGTTATCATAAATCACGCCTCCTCCTCCCGAGTCCTCACAAATAAAATATGAAATTTCGGGTTTGCTTCGGGCTCGGGCCTGCAAATCAAGTTAATTGGTCGGGCTCGAGCCGGGTCGGGCTTTAATACCCGCAGGCCGGGTCGGGTCGGGCTGGATTTTTTAGGCCCGATCTTACCTCTACTCTCTTTAATGAATGCAGTTCAATGTGCCAAACAAACAGAATGGGGGAAAATTAAAAACTGTCGACAAACAGACAAACAGAAATGCTACATACTTTGCTGGATACTCCATCCAAAATAGCTCCAGCTGCCTGAAGGCAAGTGGGATAGTTATACAGGCATAGTGCATGTGCGCAGATACACAGCAAATTCACAAAGGCTTTTACTCTGACTGAAAAAGTTTACAAGATAAGCCCAAACCCTTTTCCTGATCTTAACCACTGCAGATTAGTATATCTGACACATGGCCTATGACAACACATTACACCTGTCAAGCATATCTGTGCACCTGCCAACAAAAGCACCAGCCAAATCCAGGGATGTAGATCAATGTGAGGCCTACAAACACACAGGCTGTCAGGTGGAGTCGGCTGCAGCTGGTGAGGCTTCCTGAACGGTTTTTGTGTCCAGAGGGTGATACTTACAGCACTGAGAGGGCAGAGAGGCCATTCGCTTCCTCCTGCGCTCTTCATACTGAGGAAAGACAGGCACAATTCAGCTTTTGTTGCATTTGTGATATTATTTTTGTTTAATATGGGACTGTAGCAGAGTGTCCAGGTAGATGGGGAAAAAACTGGCTGTCTAGAATACTAAAGAGAGAATGGAAAGTAGAAAAAGGAGTACAAATAGTCCCATACTACGAATGGGACTATGATGAAAATCAGCCTGTATGTCAAACTGTGGCATATTTACATAGTCTACTACCATGTTCATTCATGTGCAATGTCCCATATTTAATAAATAAACATACAGTGACGTTCAGTGAGGTTTACAGCTGGTAGCGCAGCCTCAAATAGGTCGGGAATAACAATTATTTTAGTAGTAAGCTCAACTCTATGGACTCAGATTCTCCTCTTCCCTCACCTGTCCGCATCAATTCTGGTTTAGTCATGGTTTAGTTTAGTCTTTATTTGAAGGAACAATGTAAAGAGACATTAGATCATAAAAACAGATGTTCTGCATCAAATTATAGCTAAATAGCTACTTTCCATCTGCAGTTCCTAAGTTTTAGTCCTGGTTCAATCTATGGGAGTGGATCTCTCGGGGGACGCACTGGAGCAGTTCTGTTTGCCACTAATGAATGATCACACTCTGTTCATTGTGCACGAGGCAGCACATGAGGCAAACCTCACCTCCAATCTCTTTATATTATTAAAAAAAAATACATAATTTATGTATCAATATTATTTAGACTTATTGATGTCAAGGAATTTGGGAGGCAAATTAATGAGTGAATCATGAATGAGTGACTCATGAGTGATAATATCAGGTTCACCTCTTCACGGGCAGCGATGGCATTGAGCTGCTGCAGTTTGTGTGTCCAGTGCTGAGCCTCATCATCTGGGATCTCTGAATCAGAGAGAGCGGTTATACACAGATACTTGTTTTTAGTATAGCCATCTGTTTAATGAGGGTACTGGATGAACACTATTAGTAGACATGTTAGAGGAGCATGTGTGTATGTGTTGTTTCTCTTATAACAGCGCATAGGATACACAAAGCTTGGTACTGACCGAAGGGCAGCTCAAAGTGCATGTCCAGGAGCACTTGATGAGAGGTTGGCTTGGACGTCCCGCAGACCTCACCCTCCTTCATTAGGACCTCAGAGTCCAGACTGTGCCACTCACCGGGTCCCTCCTGTTGGACAGAATGCAGACAACATATTCAAGGCAGTAGCTGTAACCTGCTTCTCCTACTGCTTTAAAACTAATACAGTCACAACTGAACCTGGGTCGCCATTAGCTCAGATTTACAGCCCCTTCACCCACATCTACCTAAAGATTTTATTTTTAATTACATGCTTCAAAATAACAAACTTGAAACTCTACTAGTTCAGCTTTAAGACAGCGACTTT
Source organism: Paratrypauchen microcephalus (assembly GCA_036785185.1). Classification (NCBI taxonomy): domain Eukaryota; kingdom Metazoa; phylum Chordata; class Actinopteri; order Gobiiformes; family Gobiidae; genus Paratrypauchen; species Paratrypauchen microcephalus. The sequence continues at coordinate 1,274,708 of JAVJIX010000083.1, read as the reverse complement.
GCTGCATTGTAACTAGGGTGACCATTCGTCCGGATTTCGTCCGGACAGTCCGGTTTTAGAGCTGTCTGTCCGGCCGTCTGTCACGTGTCCTCCTTTTTTATGTTTTGTCCTCCTTTCGTTGCATAAATCGTCATAAATCCCCACCCATTATTTACACTTGCTACTCTGCAATGTTCGCCGTTTCCCAATTCAGAAAGTGCACGGTTCGGCGTGTGGTCTCATTCTGCAGTCGAGGCGGTGCATACTCGCTCAGCCCTGAGTGCTGTCCGTGGACCGCATGGCCGTCTGCGAGATGGAACAGGTCCCGCCTCAGCTCAATGAGCCGGGTGGTCTGCTCCTTGTTCCCTAAAGACAAAATATTATTCTTTTGCGACTAGTAATACTTGGAATTCCTGTGCAGATATAAAAAAAAATGACCTCGCGGCTGAATAAAAAGCGGAGATTCGCTAAAAGCTCTTTCATCCCTGATTTACAGTGCGCTGCATAGGTTTTCTTGTGCGCTGAGAATGTGCGAGCAGTGCACATTCTCAGCGCACATTCTTTGTTTTCCCCGAGAGAAAACAAAAAAAAAAACAAGGTGTCCTCACTTTAGGGCCTTTGTCCTCCTTTTTGGACACAAGTGTCCTCCTTTCCTGTTTCATGCCGGTGATCACCCTAATTGTAACAGGAGCAGCAATAGTTTACTTTCTTATTATAGCAGGGTGGGTAAGGTATGCACTTTTTCTGTTCCAATACAATGTCAATACTATACAGGCCAGTAAATCACCTTATTACTCCAGTTTATAAACCAAAATAGGATATCAGCTGAAGCGCTATCTTGGAACCGATATTCAAGGCATCAAATCACTGTTCAATATCTGATACCAGTATTGTATCGGTCCGTCTCTTGTGTGAATTGTACTATCCCTGCCTGCAGACGGTGGTAGTTTGTAGACTATTAAAGGTGTCCATTTTGACCCTTTCACCCTCTGCAGCACGCAGTTCTTGGTTGCACTATTTGGTTGTCACTCACCTCTCCATGCTATCAGATACTGATAGTGTATGTTTCAGGAAATGTACAGTTTGTATAAAATCCTCGTTGTGTGTGTATCGTTGTGTTTGTTCCATAATGCTGTGGAGTGGTTATGCCTGCAATGAAGGCTGCTGGTGTGAGCCCCACTGAAGTAACACCAAGCAATGTCACCCCGCACTAAGGATGTCCATATAGCCTTTACCTCTTACTGTTTTAACAAAGATACTGCAATCACACCTAAACCTGGGTTCATCTGCAGGTGGAAGACACATGCAGGTTTTTCTCATTCTCAGTACAGTGGTACCTCACCTTACGAAATTAATTTGTTCCAGAAGTGGTTTCGTAACATGAATTTTTCGTAAGTTGAGTAGCTATTTCAATGGAAAAGGCCTGATTCGTTCCAAGGCCCCGATCCAAGTTTTTTTTTTATAGTGTAACTTTTTTTTATAGTGTAACACTGTGTTCTGGGTCCTGATTGGCTAAGAGACTAGACCAGGACTAAACGTGGACTAAACCAGGTCTAAACAAGGTCTATACCTGGACTGGACCAGGACTAAACCTGGACTAAACCAGGACTAGACCAGGTGGATTAAAGCGCCGCGTGCGGGTCTATTTCCTGGTTTCTCACGAGTCACAGCTAGAGGTAAGATCTTAAGCCCGAGCCCGAGCCCGACCTGACCCGACCCGAATTTCGGGTCGGGTTCGGGCCTAAAATGTCAATCATTGCTTCGGGTCGGGCTCGGGCTTCTCTCTCGCTGACTTTTTAAAAAAATAAATATATGTTTATAAAAATGTATAATAAAACGATGTGTGGATACTAAACTAAGGAATACTTGTTTTAAAATAAATAATTTCGATAAAACAGAGAAGGCGCTGTAAGGTATTTAACTATTAAACAGGAGCCGCTCTTAATAATCTTCCCCTCCGCAAGTCCGCATCTATTTTGACCTGGTATCCCCAATATGGAGGAGCAAGAAGTTAAGGATAAACTAAAGACAGGAGAACTGAAAAGACAAACACGCACCGGTAAGAGTGAGGTGTGGAAAAGCTTCAAATTGATTGTTGAAAATGCTACAGAAACTTGCGTTGGCTTCGCTGAATGTAGTCAATGTGGCGCTTTGCTTTCATACGAGAGCAAAAAGACTGGCACCTCGACGTTCCCTCTCCGCGCCTGTGCAGTTGCGCACTGCTCACACACAAGAAAACCTATGCAGCGCAGGGATGAAAGAGTTCCGCTTTTTTTTCAGCCGCGGGGTCATCTGAATACGGGGGAATCGTCCAGTATTCAGAAACAAAAGTATGTGTCTCCTATTAAACTTCTACCGGTGTAAGCCACGAGCACGCGCAAGCCGCGAGCACGCGCAGCTCTTTCCGCGTGTAGCGGGGGGGGGGTACATGTCAGATGTCGCGCACAGGAGTCCAAGGAGCGCTCAGGGAGTTAGTGTGTTTGCTCAGACACATAAAACATTAGGGGGAACATTGACCTCGACGCTGAGCAGGCATTTAAACAGCTGTACTAGCAAAATTGATGATCGTCAAACATCTATATTATCATTTGTTTCAAAAAAACGCCCCTCACAAATAAAATATGAAATTTCGGGTTTGCTTCGGGCTCGGGCCTGCAAATCAAGTTAATTGGTCGGGCTCGGGCCGGGTCGGGCTTTAATACCTGCGGGCCGAGTCGGGTCGGGCTGGATTTTTTAGGCCCGATCTTACCTCTAGTCACAGCTGAGGCGAGCAGCGAGGAGGGGACCTCACGCGGTGGTTTAATCCTGGTTTAGACCTGGTTTAGACCTGGTTCAGACCTGGTTTAATCCTGTTTTAGAGGAGGCACGGTTTGAGCACGGGTCTCGTCCTCTCAGCCCCGCGCCGGGTCATGCTGCGCAATCATACGTGTCCCCGCGCACACTTCTCCCCCCTCCCCCTTCCCCCCACGCTTCACTATTAATACATTTTGTTGAAAATCTATGAAAGTTTGAGTGTTTAAACAGAGACAAATGTGAGAAAAGTTTAATTCCAGTCTGAGAAAAGCGTATGTGTGTGGCTGAGCTTTCGCGAAAACTTGAATTTTCTTTCGTATCTAGAGACCAAAATTTACCGTGAAGGCGTTTCGTAACTTGGAATTTTCGGTTGTTGGGTCGTTCGTAAGGTGAGGTACCACTGTATATGGACAGGTCATGCCTCATGTAAAAGCTCAGAACCTCCAGAATTCACTCACTGAGCTGCAGAGGGTGCACTAACACTGGTTCATGATTGGTTCCAGGTGCAGTGACCATTCAGATCAGAGAGCGTCCTATTGAGCCTTGTTGGAATCACACTCCTCAGCCTACCCGGTAAGGTGTTTTCCAGGGACTGAAGAGAAGATTCCAAAAGCTCAAACTTTGGATTCATGAGGATCAGCTCTTTACCCTTGAGGGTTCATGGGTGTTTCCCCAACCATTCCACATGTGTTTTGTGCATCTGGAGAAGGCCTTCGACCATATCCTTCATGATGTCCTTTGTGGGTTACTCTGGGAGTATGGGATCCAGAGACCTTTGCTCAGGGCTGTCCGATCCCTGTATGACCAGAGCAGGAGCTGTGTTTGCATTGCCGGCTGTAAGTCAAACCTGTTCCCAGCGCATGTTGGACTCCTGAGGTTTCCAGTTTTGTGGCGGGATTCTTCAAGAAACTTAGGCTTAGTCAGGACATGCGTTTTTTTGGTGGTTTATTGTGCTCTCCCACATTACAAAAAGAAGTGCCAAACATGTGAGAAAAAATATTTACAGTGGTACAGTGATCATTTCTGTGTTATCGTTCAATTTAGAGGCAGGAAAAACTGTTTTTAACAGACTTCCCTTTTAAATCTTTCAGATGCTTTCAGACGGTACAGTAACAACAACCTCTCCCTTAACGTGGAGAAGACAAAGGAGATTTTTGTAGATTTCAGCACAGCACGCCCCCTCACCATCAACGGGGCTGCTGTGGAGAGAGTAAGCAGCACCAAGTTCCTGGGTGTGCATATCTCTGAGGACCTCAAAGAACACTGCATCACTGGCCAGTAAAGCCCAACAGCGACTCTACTTCCTCCACAAGCTGAAGAGAGCCAGATCCCCAGCTCCCATCATGCGCACCTTCTACAGAGGCACCATAGAGAGCATCCTCACCAGCTGCTATTATATACAAGCCTATGATACTTTTTGCTATGTGTATATGTTATGTTTTAGGCACAATGTTTTATTGTCATGTTTATAAGATGTTTAATGTTCACTGTGGGCATAGGGACCGCAGCAATTTCAAATCCTGTGTGTGCAACCTGTATATACGGCTTTTGACAATAAAGCTGAGTTTGAACTTTTGAACTTTGAACCTTACAACATAGGCCTTATGTATGTGGTGATGTACCCCTGCGGAGAGACGGTGGGTGGGAGTGAGACCTGGTCTGACTGACGGACGGTGTCCAAGGGGATGAAGGCGGTGCCCAGCATGATGTCCCAGATCAGACCTTTGTTCCACAGCTCCAGCAATAGGCCACAGTCCCTCTGAGCCACCTCACTGCAACACAACACAAGCTCAGAGCGCCAGCAGTGGAAGGGGACATGTACTAGGGATGGGCATAATTAATCAATTAACCGATAATTGATCATTAAGAATTTCACCGAGCAAGTTCATTTTCGTCGACAAACCGATTTAAAAAAACAAACAAACAAACAAACAAAAAAACAGTCACCTCAGTTGGCGCGCCTCAGTTGATCTATGCGAGCTTCCGTAGGTCAATTGCCAAAACATGAAGAGGTCGCGGCGAAGTGTTGTGTGGGACCACTTTCATTTAGAAAATGACCAAGCGCACTGCAAGCACTGCAATGCAGCATACAAATATACCTCATCGACAACACAAATGATTTATCATTTGAACACCGCGCATCCAAGTCTGGTAAAAGAAGGTGGCGGCGGTTCATCATCTCTATCACAGGCTAGCCTGGACTCTGCGCTAGCACAGACCAGGAGGAGCTGCAGTGCTCAACGAGCAGAGAAGGTCACCGAACTGATAGCGAAGATGATCCAAACAGACATGCTCCCCATCAGTGCCGTGGAGGGCAAAGATTTTCACGACTTAATATATTGCTGCAGATACGGCTGGGTTGTGTGGAGGAGGTAGGACAGAGACAGCGGGCTAGCAGCGGTTAGCTCGGATCCCAAAGCGGCTAACTCCGAGCGCGCTAGCAGAGGCTGCAGGATGCGTGTCGCCTCGCTTTAATCCACCTCTACACATGTTGATTTGCAGATTTACTTTCCCGTGGAGAAGCGCCTGTTCCCACAGCCTCGGCAGACATAGTAAAAGCGACACACATGAGTGAATGGTTGTTGTCTTTTTAATACAAAATATGTTAACGATTAACCGATTATTACTCATTAATTCTCCCGATAATCGACGAAGAAAACTTCACCGAATGTCCATCCCTAACATGTACAGAGATGCAAACTGACAGAGACACAAACCAAAAGGGGGCTAGGGGGTAGGGATGTAGACCTGCAAAGAAAGTCCGTTGACTAAAGGCTTTTCCTTCAGTTGCCTATATTGTATTGCCGTGTATCTGATGCAAACTGCACTCACAAGGTCAAATACATTTTGCAGCTCATCCAAGCTGCTTCTTCAGTTCTGGTCAGAGTGCTGGTGGACACTGAAGAAGCAGCTTGGATAACCTGCGAAACATATTCAACCAAATACATTTTTGGCCAGCTGACAAATTGAATTTCTCCTTTTGCCATACTAACTTTTAACATACTAACATATATGGATGGCTTTGGGTCATGGTTAAGTGTGTGTGCTATGGGTCACTCACAACATGAAGTCTTGCTCCCAACATGGCTGCTGCCCTCGCACTGTGATGGTGGAGCTCTTCACATTCTGCAGCTTCAAGGTCACATAGCAATTAAACCTGTCTGTAAACAAAACAGCAAGGTTGAACCAGGAAAGTGCCTCTCCTTTGCATCCTCTGCTCCATTTGGACCTCTTCCCTGCTTCTTCAACCCTCTCCTCTGCTCCTCTGACCCTCTGCTCCATCTGACAATACCCTTTGTATCCCCTGATCAATCCAACCCTCTGCTCTGCTCAATCCATCCCTTTCCTCTGCTCCTCTGACCCTCTCCTCTGCTCCTCTGACCCTCTCCTCTGAATCCTCTGCTCCTCTGACCCTCTCCTCTGCTCCTCTGACCCTCTCCTCTGAATCCTCTGCTCCTCTGACCCTCTCCTCTGCTCCTCTGACCCTCTCCTCTGCTCCTCTGACCCTCTCCTCTGAATCCTCCGCTCCTCTGACCATCTCCTCTGAATCCTCTGCTCCTCTGACCCTCTCCTCTGAATCCTCTGCTCCTCGGACCCCCTCCTTTGCTCCTCTGACCCTCTCCTCTGAATCCTCTGCTCCTCTGACCCTCTCCTCTGCTCCTCTCCTCTGCTCCTCTGGCCCTCTCCTCTGAATCCTCTGCTCCTCTGACCCTCTCCTCTGCTCCTCTGACCCTCTCCTCTGCTCCTCTGACCCTCTCCTCTGAATCCTCTGCTCCTCTGACCCTCTCCTCTGCTCCTCTGACCCTCTCCTCTGAATCCTCTGCTCCTCTGACCCTCTCCTCTGCTCCTCTGACCCTCTCCTCTGCTCCTCTGACCCTCTCCTCTGCATCCTCTGCTCCTCTGACCCTCTCCTCTGAATCCTCTGCTCCTCTGACCCTCTCCTCTGCTCCTCTGACCCTCTCCTCTGCTGCATCTATCCTTGTCCTCTACTCTGTCTGATCGTCTAATGATGGCACAGAATGGGCCTGTTAGCGATGTTAATGTAATGCATTATCCCTCAACACAGATTTAGTCTGACTTGTATTTTAATTGATTCTTGCATGTTTGAGTGATTTACATATGAGGTCTGACTACTTAAAAAGGAACATACTTAAAGTTCTAAAATGCTGCATAGCCATTTTTCAAAAGTAAAATCACCATAAATGAAAATCCACTGCTTGCAGGGCATCACTTGTGTGGGATTTAACAAAAATGTTAAAGGTGCACTTTTCCATTAGAGGGTTTGCCATCAGCCTGTCTCCATGGAGATGTTATTGTGTTGACTTCAAATGTTCCATAGGATGGCATTAAACGCATCTATCTCACACCTTAAATCTGCAGCAAATAGTACAATAACCCGGATAAAGCTCAGTGTTGGAGAGATTGTGGCTATGTCAAGGCAGGACATTTTCATATCTTTTGGGACTGTGCCAAGATCGCACCCGACTGATCATTGCTGATAGAAGCAATCCAGAGTGCATTTGGACCTGATTTGTCATTGGGATTTACTGAAGCCTATTTTGGGATGCAGAGATATGATAAATATCTTTTATCAATTTTATCAGCTGTTGCAAAGAAGGCCATAACCTGCAAGTGGTTGTGTAAAGATGCATCTTTACCAGTAGACTGGATTCATTTTGTCAATGAGATCTATGACATGGAGAGGCTTTCCGCTGACAAATGTAAAAGATATTGGGAGAAATGGGCTTGTTATATTAAGAAATTAGGCACTTGATGTATATATGTATAGGTATATAAATATGTTTGTATCTATTTCTATTTGTTATCAGAACAATTATATTTTATATTTTATTTATTTATATCCTTTTATTAAATTTGCCTTCGGGATAATAAAAATATTGTTTTGGTACCTGCTCTATCTAGATCAGTGGTTCTTAACCTGGGTTCGATCGGTGAGTCTGTCTCAGGGGTTCGGCGGAGGTCAAGACATGCACCCGATTCATATTTTTATGCCGTTTGTTACAACATATCTTTGTGAGCAATCCTTCTTGAGGATGCTGGACATAAAAACTAAGAAGAGGAACAGACTTTGCTGTGAAAATGACATGAGAGTGGCACTTGCCAAGGTAAAGCCACACATTTTTTCAAAGGCAACAGCAGAAGTCACACTGATTTGTAGTAAATATTCATTATTATTGTAGCCTGATGAAAATTAGGTGATGAGTGTGTGTTAAAATGTTACAAATAATAAATAGCATAAATAAAATAAGTTCATTATTGGAATACATAAGGTTAAAAATTAAAACATTTCAGTGTGGTAGTATTAAAGTCTTTGTGAAAAGGTATGTACTTTGTTGTCGGTGAATGTGCATAAGAAACTGGTGGGGTTCAGTAGCTCCAACAAGGTTAAGAACCACTGATCTAGATGCTCTGTTTTGTTTGTGGTCTGCTGTGCTTGTTTTTTCTATAGGCAACAAAAAGTTGAAAGAAACAAGTCTACTGACTTCTGTATTAGGAAACTGTGGCGTCCAATGGGAGCTGTAAACATCATGTAAACGTCATGTAAACGTCATCATAACAAAGTGCCGCATGCTGTGGGCCCCTCCTATAGGGGCACATCACACTAGGGCAGAGCATTTTGGATCATTTGTGCCAAAATGATTACATGACGCTGCCAAATCAATACAAAAATAAAACTGAGAAGGAAGTGCATATGTCACAGTGGACATGTACTGGTGGCGGTGAAAACGGGATCAGCAAAAAGGCATCTTGAAAATAAGCAATATGTGTATGCTCAAACATAGACAAATCACTCCAAATACAACTTTGGGTGAGTGAATGATGAGAGGAAACAACGATAACATGCTTAAAAGCTCTGAAAGGTCAATTTTGCATAAAAGGGCTGCTGTAAAGGAAAAGTAACGTTTTTTACAATCTGAGCCTTATTTCAGTAATAAAACAAGTTGTTTTACTCACCCATAGCACTTTGGTGTCATATGGAGCACTTCCAGAGATGTTTTAGATTAGCGTTAGGCTAACGCCGTTAGCCTAGCGCGACTTATAGCCATAGCTTGGGGCATTCCCCGAGCATGTAATATGCCCCGTGCGGGCTCCAAATAACACAAACTTTAGCACTTTTCAAATCATAGAAGCTCAATGTCTTTAGTCTACGATTTCGTTTGAATCAAAAGTGGCCTGTAATCCGAGATTTATCCATAGTTTACAGCTATGCGTTCCATGTTTGGGTCCCGGGAGCTGAGAGCACAGTCCGCGCATGCGCACTGGCCTCCTCATCTACTCGAAACTATGGCTAAATCTCAGATTACAGGCCACTTTTGACTCAAACAAAATCGTAGACTAAAGACATCGAGCTTCTATGATTTGAAAAGTGCTAAAGTTTGTGTTATTTGGAGCCCGCACGGGGCATATTACATGCTCGAGGAATGCCCCGAGCTATGGCTATAAGTCGTGCTAGGCTAACGGCGTTAGCCTAACGGTGTTAGCCTAACGCTATTCTAAAACATCTCTGGAAGTGCTCCATATGACACCAAAGTGATATGGGTGAGTAAAACAACTTGTTTTATTACCGAAATAAGGCTCAAATTGTAAAAAACGTTACTTTTCCTTTAAAGGAACTATATGAACCTTGCACATGTATTTAAAAGGTTACTATGATCACCAGTTCTTTAACCTGCAGATAGAGGACACATCTAAGCTTGTCTCATTCTCAGTATATGGACAGGCCTCAAGCTCAGAACCTCCAGAAGTCACTCACTGAGCTGCAGAGGCTACACTAGCACTAATTCATGATTGGCTGCTGATAAGACTCATTCTGTTTATCAGCTTAAATAACCCAAAGACCAAATTATGTTGATAGTCAATTGATTTTGTAATTAAGAATAAATCAGCATTACAACTATTGAACTTGTATCTGGAGACACTTTACCTGGGGGCCCGTGCAGCATGGCCTTCCTCACTGTAAAAGAGAGACAGATATATTGTTTAGTGGACTGGACAGTTTAGATAACTGGAGCTGTGCACATCGAGGGGAAAGGTCTCTGTAATTACTGAAAGAGAAAAGAGAATTATGTTTTTAAGCTTCAGAAAGTGGTGCCATTATTCAACCCCAAAACATGATTGTTGTCAGCTTCAGCAACTTTTAGATTAATAATGTTTATCTAGACTATGCCAAACAAATAATGATTCAGGTTCAACATCTACTGTTTGGAAATTTCCGTCAAACTCTAAAACAAGAATGACCAGCCAACAAATGCTAGATTTTGAAATGCAGCAGGAGTGGCTCAGATGTGGATGAGATTAGATGAGAGAGGAGGGGTGAGGAGGATTAGGAGGAGGCATAGAGCGATGATAAACGGTGTCAAAGCTGAGACGGAGCCCATGTAAGCCCCCACCCCACATACAGCCGTGTAAAACCCTGAGAGGCAGCAGATGGCTGGGGGATTACTGGCCTTTCTCCACCCCTTGATCCAGTTCCAACACACACATGCTCACAGCACTGGCCTCACCTGATGCCCTACCTGAGCCCACAGAAACATAAACAATCACAGACCAATGTATCTCTTGCTCTTTAATTTAAGCATGCTGTACGATCTACTGCTGTCTAGTTTAGATCTCTACACACTAATGTCACTACATACTGAGGAATAGACTCCATACCCAATACTGAATCTGACACCACAATAATACATTCTGACATTTTATTACTCTCTTTTATATTCCCATGGGGCCTTATATGTGTGTAATCCCTCAGTGGTCCATGTAGGTTCCATAGTGGCCCATGGGTGTATACTAGGGTGTATATCTATGTGTTCTTATACTTGTTCTGGTAACTCAAAATAGCCCAGGTCAAAATCATTCTGAAGCTGTTCATACTGCTGTTACAGCTGTTATACTTTTGACAACCAAAAGGTGCACTATGTATCTCCCTGTTACATAGGGCCTGTCATACTTGCTATGGATATATTATTGCTTTGTCCATTCCATTTATTCTGTTACATGCGCAAACAATATATACAGTGGTACCTCACCTTACGAAATTAATTCGTTCCAGAAGTGGTTTCGTAATGTGAATTTTTCGTAAGTTGAGTAGCTATTTCAATGGAAAAGGCCTGATTCGTTCCAAGGTTTTTTTTTGTCCTATCTACCCAGTATTCTGGGTCAAATCCTCTCCAGCAAATTGGCTCAAGCCCATCTCCTGCTGCAGAAAGCATCTGTTATAGGTATTTATGTTTATTACATAAACTTTTTTTTTTTATCTGAAACTTTACACAGTTTAATCATTGTTAAATGATTGACTTCTGCTGCTCAAGCTCTACATGTGTCAACTAGTCATGTACATGTGTTAACCCTTATATTGTGTTTGGGTCAAAATTTACCCGTTTTCAAGTTTAGGCATGTAAAAAGTACCATTTGCTTTTTTGTACTGGAACGAGGCTTCAACTAATCCTCAGACACAGCTACTTTAATGCAATAAAATAAATTTTCATCATTTTATTAATTTCTAAACGTCTCAAAAAAAAAAAGGGAAATTTGTGGTGTTACGGGTCAAATATGACCCAGCAGAGAATACTGACTGTTGTGTGCATCATTTAAAAGCTGTGGGTTGCTCTGTAGATCAAATATGGCTCAATGTGTCCCATAACACACACACAGGCCCCCTTCACCACACTTCCCCCACCTTAATAAGTTATGAGGTGAAAAAACAATATTGGATGATAACTAGTGTTTTTAAGTATTTTCGAGTTAAATCACGGGTCAAATCTGACCCGCTACCACAGCAGCTGCATGTGGGCAGCTTTCTAACACATTACAAGGGTTAATAATTACCTCCTTAAAGGGATATGCCACCCCCAGGTCAAACTTGGGCATCTCCCCACAGTCCAGAAACTAAAATAAGTGGTGGAAAGCGTTTTCCTGGTCACCCAGCCATTGTCCGAGTCTGTCAGCACTGACCGCCGCGGTACCTGCAGCTACTCCGCGTTAGACTATCCATAGTTTACAGCTTTGCGTTCCATGTTTGGGTCCCGGGAGCTGAGATCACACTCCGCGCATGCGCACTGGCGTCCTCATCTACTCGAAACTATGGCTAAATCTCGGATTACAGGCCACTTTTGACCAAACGAAATCGTAGACTAAAGACATCGAGCTTCTATGATTTGAAAAGTGCTAAAGTTTGTGTTATTTGGAGCCCGCACAGGGCATATTACATGCTCGGGGAATGTCCCGAGCTATGGCTATAAGTCGCGCTAGGCTAACGGCGTTAGCCTAACGGCGTTAGCCTAACGCTAATCTAAAACATCTCCGGAAATGCTCCAAATGACACCAAAGTGCTATGGGTGAGTAAAACAACTTGTTTTATTACCGAAATAAGGCTCAAATTGTAAAAAACGTTACTTTTCCTTTAAGCAATGTTGTTACCTATTTACAACATCCGCTGTGTGGACTTGTGTTTTGTAACCCTATATTATGAGTCTGTCTACATCTCCAAAGCTCAAAATGCTTTGTTCCACACTGTTCCACATTTTTACCTCTAGTTTTGTAGATAAATTCCAGAGCTGCAGGTATGTGGAGCTTAAAAACACAGTTGAGAACTTCCTGTATGCCCACACATCACACGTTGGAACAGAATACACACATCCAGGTATGTTTTTGATGAAAAAACAACATTACAACATACACTACTCACAATAAGTTCGGGATATTGAGAGAGACTCAGCGGATGTCATACATACGGTGTTTGCTTCACTTCAGAGATTTTGGGGATAGGGAGGCAAATGTATTGGAGTGATAGACATCCATGAACACACGACATCACTATAACGGACGAGCAGCGTCACCCTCCTTCGGGTCGGTAGCAGCAATCAGATGTTGCTTGTGAACTTGGTGTTTCTCAAAGTGTCATCAGCAGACTTGCATCAGGACACAGAACTACAGGCAGAGTTTGTGACAGGTCCAGGAGTGGAGCCCCACGAGTGACAGACCGCAACGATGACCAGTACCTAAGGACCTACGCACTCAGACATCGTCATGCAACGGCCACACAGCTGCAGGCCCGTTCACGAGAGGTGAGGGGGACTAGGGTTTCCAGACTAACTATACGCAACTAACTCCACCGCTTTGCCTTGAATGCCAGACGACCATCGCAGGTGACTCCACTGACACCAAGACACCGCCGTGAACGTTTGCAGTGGTCACAAGATCATGTGACCTGGACAGTGCAGCAGTGGTCTACCGTCGGGTCACCGTGCACAGAAATGATGGTTGTCAGCGTTGCTGGAGAAGGCGAGGTGAGCGATACGCCGAGGTCAACATGGAACCCATCATCATCCCCCAATTCCGCCAGCACACCCCCAACTTTCTGTCCATGGATGATAATGCTCCACCACATCGAGCCAGAATTGTCACAGCTCGACTTCTGGAAGTCGGAGTGCCGCATATGGTATGGCCAACAATGTCCCCTGACCTGAACCCCATAGAGCACGTCTGGGACCAGCTGAAGCAGAGACTGGATGATCGTACCCCACCACCACATGACCTGGCAGAACTGTGTGTAGCACTTGTGGAAGAGTGGAGTGCCTCAGAACAACATCATGAGGGTAGTGAAGAGTAGGGATGGGCATAATTAATCGATTAACCGATAATTGATCATTAAAGATCCCATGACATGGTACTTCTTGATGCTTTTATATGGCTCCTTAATGGTTCCCTAATACTGTAAATGAATCCTTCTTCAAAATCAACACTCAGTGCATGAGAAACAGAGATAAGATGAGAAAGAGTATTTTTTCTCCCTCAGAACAGGTCATAATGGGCGTTGTTGCTTGAATGCAAATGAGGAGAAAAGAGCTGGCCAATAGTAGAGGGTGGGGGCGTGGCCAAACTCTCCGCTCAGAGCTGTCAGCTGTGCCCTCTGATCCATTTCCTTGTTTTTGCACGGGTGAGAGATTTGAAGCGTTCCATTGAAAAATAAACACATTTCCACAGAAAATAAAATTAAACCACTGCTGTTCAAAGGTCCAGAGGCTCAGATAAAGGGACTTCCGAGCCTAGAAACACTCGGACGTGCCTCCAGGCAAATAAAAAAACGCATTTCGCATTGCCTAGCGCATTCGCAGTCCAAACTCTCTGGGCGAGATTTACAGAGACGCTGAGTACAGACAGACGGGGGTGGAACTGCATTTGCATTTCTTTTTTCGATCTGACGTCAATCAGGTGCCTTGTTCAAACTCGCCCGTTTGAGCTCCGAATTTTTGTAACGCAGAAAAGGATCGCAAATGCTCAGTTTAGACTCAGTTAAAAAAAAAAAAAACAGTAGCCTCAGTTGGCGCGCCTCAGTTGATATATGCGAGCTTCCGTAGGTCAATTGCCAAAACATGAAGAGGTCACAGCGAAGTGTTGTGTGGGACCACTTTCATTTAGAAAATGACCAAGCACACTGCAAGCACTGCAATGCAGCATACAAATATACCTCATCGACAACACAAATGATTTATCATTTGAACACCGCGCATCCAAGTCTGGTAAAAGAAGGTGGCAGCGGTTCATCATCTCTATCACAGGCTAGCCTGGACTCTGCGCTAGCACAGACCAGGAGGAGCTGCAGTGGTCAATGAGCAGAGAAGGTCACCGAACTGATAGCGAAGATGATCGAAACAGACATGCTCCCCATCAGTGCCGTGCAGGGCAAAGGTTTTCACGACTTAATATATTGCTGCAGATACGGCTGGGTTGTGTGGAGGAGGTAGGACAGAGACAGCGGGCTAGCAGCGGTTAGCTCGGATCCCAAAGCGGCTAACTCCGAGCGCGCTAGCAGAGGCTGCATGATGCGTGTCGCCTCGCTTTAATCCACCTCTACGCATGTTGATTTGCAGATTTACTTTCCCATGGAGAAGCGCCTGTTCCCACAGCCTCGGCAGACATAGTAAAAGCGGACACACATGAGTGAATTGTTGTTGTCTTTTTAATACAAAATATGTTAACGATTAACCGATTATTACTCATTAATTCTCCCGATAATCGACGAAGAAAACTTCACCGAATGCCAATCCCTAGTGAGGAGCATGAGATGTCGCTGTCATTGAGGCAAATGGTAGAAACAAATGAATCAAACTAATGAAAAAGGTGTTTTTTCTCATTCATTATTAGCAATAACAAAGGGAACTTTTACTTATTTCATTAAATTCAGGCCAAATAGGAAAAATACTCGTAAACACAGGCCAATAGACTTGGACTGTGAAGTTAATCACATCCAAATCAAGATATGAGTTGATACAGTTAACAAAACATACAGGCTCCGCAGAAAGCAAAAGTATCTTGTTTTTTAAGAGAGAAAAAAAATTTGCCTGTAGTTTAGACAAACATGTTCTGAAATACATGGGATTCTTGTCGTAGCTTATCAGTTCAATCAATCAAACAATATTTATAAGGTGCTTTTAATACAAAATTGTAACACAAAGCGCCTTACAGTGGTCAAGGATTAGAAGATTGACCTTTATTGATCTCGCACAGGAGGAGTTGTTTCTATATTTGACCCGGGGACCATCCCCATGATTTTGTTTTGTTATTTAGGCTTTGGTCAGGCCCCAAGCTGGAGGACCCCACCCATGGCGAATGTTTAGGTCGGTGGGGGAAACCGGAGTTCATAATTCAGTCTTCTCTCAAATGTTGATGTTGATGCACTCTGAACAGAATTTGACTTTTTAAGCATGTATCGCAAATCTAAAAGAAATGGTAACATTTCAAGAATGAATTAATTAGCAGATAGACTAGATTCTTCCATTGTGCAGCCCTTCTGTAGACTAGCCCAGCTTGTTTAATGCATAAAGCCAACTGTGAGACAATGACGACAAAACCTGCCAGTAGGTCTACAAATACAGTAGTAAGTACGGTTTAAAATCAATCACCTTGCAGACAAATTCAAACTCTAACAGGCCTATATCCTCCTGAGACCCGCCCATTCATTTGTGTCCTTTATAGTGGACACTGAGGTAACAGTCTGTCTTTAAAGCCCCAGTGTGTAGGATTCGTGGCGCATAGGTGGATGGTGCTATTGCACTTTCTGTTTTAGCTACGACAGACCTCGAGGGTCACCCGGGCGCGCACACGAGCCGTGCGCCGCTACTGTATAAATAAAACGCGGTCCCGTTTTTTTTTTTCTTTTCTCATGAAAACACACATTCCCGATCATGTACCATGACACTCTACACGTCAAATGAAACCTTACAGTCTCCTCTTTTTGACTATGCAATTCATTTCCCTGCAAAACAATCACTCCCCGAGCACATGGGGCTTTTATACGGAAAAGCACAAAACGCGGTTAGCTTACCTTAGAATGCTTTGCACAGGTCAAACTCTGTATTTCACCATAAACTTGCTCTCAATTTGTCCGTAAGGATCCAGCGAATAAAATCCAGTAAAACAATTTAGTCCAAAACACGTGTTAGATCCATTACGACGTGTGATCCGGCAGCATGCTTGTGTTGTTTACCCAAAACCACGAGCCTTGCCGAAGGCGAAGGCGGAGCCCAAATGTCCTTCTGCGGCTCTCGTATTCAAAATGGCTGCCTCTGCATGGGGAAGATCCCCCTTTTATGTGACTATATCTAAGTCCAAAAGAATACTTTGATTTCATGATGGAAGTGAAAAGGCTTGGAAAACACTGTATTTTTGAATGGGTATCTTCAATTTCGGTAATTAACGGAAGTGAAAATCTTACACACTGTCCCTTTAAGTCTTTTGAGACTCTAGTTTGTGGCTGCACTATGATTAAAAAAAAAAAAAAAAAAAATCTTAAGAAAACTAAAAATGTAAAAAATAAAAATAAAATAAAAAATAAATACATAAATTATACATAAAAATAAATATGTAAATAAATACTCAAATAAATAAATAAAAAGTAATACATAATATATATTTTAAAAAATAAATAAATAAGAAATTAAAAGGGAGTCTAAGAACTTTTTGAGGCGACTGTAGAAGCTTGTCAGAGGTGTTGGTCATCAAAAAAAATTGTTTTTGTTTGGTTGTTAACTTGACATGGATTTAACACTATTACAGTCCATTACAGAGGACATGTTACGACATTATGAATTTAAAAAAAAAATTAACCAAATGTAAATGCTGAGGTGTTCATTTACCTCCAAATAGAACATTTAAATAATAATAATAATAATTTTGATACACTTTTTTTCTTCGGGTCCTAGGTCCTTACATGCCATAATTTTCATTTCCGAATTGAGGTGTCTTTACTACCTGCGTGAAGTTGGCCCCCCATCAAACACACACCTACACAAAAACTATGTCAATCGTTGCTTTGTTTGTGCTGCAAAAAGTTTTGTTTGTGCTGCTTTAGTTTTTGAGATATTAACGATTCTTTTATAGGTCAAACTGGGGTCAGCCACCCCCCTCTCAAAAACTAAAGCAGCACAAACAAAACTTTTTGCAGCAGAAAACGGCACAAACAAAGCACAAACAATTGACACCATTTTGGGCCATTTTAGAGCATTTTTAAGCTTCCTGGGGGGGGCTGGCTGACCCCAATTTGGCCTATAAAAGAATTGTTAATATCTCAAAAACTAAAGCAGCACAAACAAGGCTTTTTGCAGCACAAAACAGCACAAACGAAGCACAAACGATTGACATAGTTTTTGTGTAGGTGTGCGTTTGATGGGGGGCCAACTTCACGCAGGTGTCTATACTGGTCTATTAGAATCCCTGCAGTGCACGCTTAGTTTAGTTTAGATTAGTTTCGTTTATGAGATATTAACGATTCTTTTATAGGCTAGGTCAAATTGGGGTCCCCATGAAGCTTAAAAATGCTCATAAATGGTTTTAATCGTTTGTGTCAATCGTTTGTGCTTTGTTTGTGCTGTTTTGTGCTACAACAAATTTTGTTTGTGCTGCTTTAGTTTTTGAGATACTAACGATTCTTTTATAGGTCAAATTGTGTCTGGGTCATTCCAGAATTGGAGGACATTTTACGTCCCACGCATCAAATATTAAATAATCCACAAACAAAATACTAAAACATACAGTTTCTGAGTGAATTTACTTTACTAAAAAAACTAAGAGAAAAGAATGCTTGAAAATAGTTTTTAAAATACCAAATAAGTCTGGAGTTCCCCCAAAATGCCATTTTCCTCTTGTCCCACCCTCTAATGACCAAACTGAATCTCAAATAAACCAGTTAAAATTGAATTGAAATTTCTTGTTTTTTCTATAAGTTGTTTAATTTCCATCTCTTGTAACTGTGGAACATTTGTTTTAATAGACATAATATTTCAAATAATTATTATTATTCATGGAACATGTGTCCCACAACCTGCACCAACCCTGTTACCAGAACATTTTTAGCCTGGTAGAAGAAGAAGAAAACAGAAAACCACATGATCCCCTGGACTTGACATCATCAAACAGTTTTCCAAAAGAATGGGCAGAGCAAAGGTTTATCTTCTCTTCTGTTTTTCATATTTTTATAACATCGTTAGCCTTGATTGAATGTCTCACTCTGCCTCATGCAACCCTGTTATGCAAATGATCAGAATACCTTGGCATTCTTTTTGACACCACACTCTCATACCAACAACACATAAACTACATAACCCGGACTGCTTTCTTTCATCTCAAAAACATTGCACGACTCCGCCCATCCCTTTCTTTCTCTGCTGCCGAAACTCTCATTCATGCATTGATCACCTCTCGAATCGACTACTGCAATAGCCTTTTCTATGGTCTACCCTCCAAAACTCTCAACAAACTCCAATACATTCAAAACTCTGCTGCCCACCTCCTCACCCACACCCGCTCCCGAGACCATATCACTCCTGTCCTTCAAAATCTCCACTGGCTCCCCATCCCTCAGCGTATCCAATTCAAAGTGCTCCTCATGACCTACAAAGCCCTCCATAACCTGGCCCCATCATACCTCTCTGACCTCCTGCACCGCCACACCCCATCCCGCTCCCTCCGTTCCTCCGACGCCAACCTCCTGTCCCTCCCCTACAGGACCAAGCTCCGAACCTGGGGTGACAGAGCCTTCTCCATTGCCGCCCCCACCCTCTGGAACTCACTCCCACAACCTCTCCGTGACTGCTCTGACCTCCCCACCTTCAAAAAATTGCTCAAGACTCACCTTTTTAAAACTGCTTTTAATGTTTCTTAATGTTTAATGTTTTTTCTGATTGTTTATTGTTTTGTTACTTGTTTTATTACTGATTTTACCTCTTGTACAGCGTCTTTGAGTGTCTTGAAAAGCGCTTTATAAATAAAATGTATTATTATTATTATTATTATTAAAATGTATTAGAATAAGACAATTATTTTTTTTCCTCCTTTACGTATTTGCATAAATAAGTTTCTCCTCTTCCTCTCTTCCTGATTAGTATTTATTTATTTTATTTATTGGTTTACTTGAGAGGGACAGTGTACATTAATTAACATATCTGTAAATGTACCAGAATTAGCCAAGAGGCTATTTTTCATCTGTTGTCCCTGGACAGATCTTATAATGGTCTCCCTAAAAACAATGATAACAAAATAAAATTACACAGTGAACAATATACAATTATTAACAAGTTAGCTAAAACTATAAATCCAATTGATAAATACTTTAAAATTATCGACAGTTAAAAAATCCCACACACATCACAGCAAGACAGCAGAGACACAAGAGGCAGCACAGTGGAGTTTGAGGAAAGAAAATAATAAACATTAGTGATGACAGGTCTGATGTGTTATGAACCAGTTTTTTAGATGTTTTTTATACAGGTTGTATGTGGACAGTTCTCTGATGTTTGAGGGGACAGAGTTCCACTCCTGGGCGGCTGTAACAGAAAAGGCGCTCTGACTGAGTGCACTTTTACGCAAGGGAACAATACAGTCTCCTCGGGCCTCCCTCTGGTCACTCTGTGTGTGCTGCTCCTGATGTTTATGAACTGAGTGGAGCAGATCACAGACCATGAATGATTTTGTATATTAGACAGAGATTTGAATATTTTATGAAATTCTCCCAACTTAAAGGAAAAGTAACGTTATTTTACAATCTGAGCCTTCTTTCGGTAATAAAACAAGTCGTTTGACTCACCCATAGCACGTTGGTGTCATTTGGAGCTGTTTGGTAAAAGTTATGTTGTAGCGTATCCGTTAGCGTGAGTACTCGGGGCATTACTTTGCGCTCTCCAAATAACACAAACTTTAGCACTTTTCAAATCATAGAAGCCCGATGTCTTTAGTCTACGATTTTGTGTGGTCAAAAGTGGCCTGTAATCCGAGATTTAGCCATAGTTTCGAGTAGATGAGGACGCCAGTGCGCATGTGCGGACTGTGCTCTCAGCTCCCGGGACCCAAACATGAAACGCAAAGCTGAAAACTATGGATAAATCTCAGATTACAGGCCACTTTTGCTTCAAACGAAATCTTACATTAAGACATCGGGCTTCTATGATTTGAAAAGTGCTAAAGTTTGTGTTATTTGGAGACCGCAAAGTAATGCCCCGAGCACTCACGCTAACGGATACGCTACAACACAACTTTTACCAAACAGCTCCAAATGACACCAACGTGCTATGGGTGAGTCAAACGACTTGTTTTATTACCGAAAGAAGGCTCAGATTGTAAAATAACGTTACTTTTCCTTTAACAGTTTATGTTTTTGTAAAATGGTGCAGTGGTGATGTCTTAAAGGTTTTTTATCCAGTATTTTGATTGTCTGTTTGTGTAGTGACTCTAAGGGTTTTAGTGTTGTTTTATTTGCCTGTGACCAGATTGTAAGACAGTATGTTATGTGTGATAGGACCATAGAATGCACGAACATTTTAGCTGCCTGTAATGATAGATGTGATCTTATGAACTGGAAATTTGAAATATTAAATTTGACACGATTGCAGACCTTTTTTGTGTGAGATTTGAATGTTAGTTTTGAGTCTATAAGGATCCTGAGATATTTGAATTCTGACACGACTTGAATTTTTTACCCAGAAACATGAATATCTGGCAGATTATTTGCAAGGTTGGATTTGGAGAAGAACATTGCAACTGTTTTGATTAGTAATAACAGCTAGCTAAACAGCTAGCTTCTATTCCTGAGATAAAGCTAACATTAGCGCGATTTTGCAACCCTGTTACCTGCAACCCTGTTACTGTGATTAGAGTAAATCAATAAATAAACCAAATAAATCATATAATAAAAATTTTACCATTGATCTGTAAGCTGAGCCAATCAAGCATTTGATAGTTTATTACCGATTATTGATGAATATGTAGCAGAAAATCAGAAAAGTGAAGGTTTATTTTTCAAGAATTTTAAAGCCAAAATGTCCTCCAATTCTGGAATGACCCACATACTATTATTATTATTATTATTATTATTTATTATTATTATTACTATTCTATTAGAACCCGTGCGCGCGGCTCACCTCTGACGCACAGCAGGGCCATGGCGCGCGGCGGAACAGATCCTGCACCCAGACCCGGATCCACGCCGAGCCGGTCACCCCGAGCCGAACCCAGCCACAATGCTCTCGTGATGAGACGAGCTGAGAAAAACCGGGACGGGAATGTTTGTGGGCGGTCACTGTCGATAATCCGCTCTGCGCTGCTGCGTTCATGTCCGGGCTGGACTGGGACAAAACAACGGCCCTGGCATTTTTGGCTTAGACCAGCCCCTCATAATTAGTCCTGGTTTAGTCCTGGTTCAATTCTGGTTTAGTCCTGGTTCAGACCTGATTAGTCCTGGTTCAGACCTGATTTAGTCCTGATTTAGTTCTGGTTCAAGCCTGATTTAGTCCTGGTTTAGACCTGATTAGTCCTGGTTTAGACCTGATTAGTCCTGGTTTAGTCCTGGTTTAGTCCTGGTTCAGACCTGATTTAGACCTGATTAGTTCTGGTTTAGTCCTGGTTTAGTCCTGGTTCAGACCTGATTAGTCCTGGTTCAGACCTGATTTAGTCCTGGTTTAGTCCTGGTTCAACCCTGATTTAGTCCTGGTTCAGACCTGATGTAGTCCTGGTTCAGACATGATTTAGTCCTGGTTCAAATCCTGATTTAGTCCTGGTTTAGTCCTGGTTCAGACCTGATTTAGTCCTGATTTAGTCCTGGTTTAGACCTGATTAGTCCTGATTTAGTCCTGGTTTAGACCTGATTAGTCCTGGTTTAGACCTGATTAGTCCTGGTTTAGTCCTAGTTTAGTCCTGGTTCAATCCTGATTTAGTCCTGGTTTAGTCCTAGTTTAGTCCTGGTTTAGTCCTGATTTAATCCTGGTTCAGTTCTAAATTGTGGGCCTGTCTCTAAGAAAAAAAACCAAAACGGCATCAGCCCCTAGGACTGTCGGCCCACCGGGAAAATGCCCGGTATGTCCGATTAACAGTCCAGGCCTGGTTCATGTGCACCCATCCCTCTTCTTTAACGACTTTAGAACAGCGGTTAAACGGTAAAACACCAGACATTTATATTATTACCTGACACCAGCCAGTGCCATTTTGTGCACACTGTGAGGTAATGAAACTCAGAGAAAAGTACATCCCTAAGTTTTATTTAGAATGCCCATCAAAATATGATTTTTTTGTTATTGTTTCAAGCTGGAAAAAAGGTTTGAGGAAGCTAGACATCAATGGTTTAGATGACCCAAACCACATGCCACATAGTATGATGTGTTTATCTCTTTCCTCTGGGGGTACTTCATTAACAGAGCATAGTAAGGGCCTGATGCTAAATTTAGATGACTGGAACACAGGAACTCCGTCACAATAGAATGACAAGGAAAGGAAAGAGTCACTAACAGATTTCAGATTTTTGTACAACGTCCCCTCAGAAATATCCGTTATTCCATGTCTGGTTTGGTCAGTGTTAATATTTATTATGGATTCATTCTCTAAAAGAGCTTTAAGTTGATCCCTCAAAGGTATAGAAATGAAAAACTGATTCAACTCTAAACTTTGTGTCACAGTTTGGGTTGATGAGCAAATCTGACATCCCTCCTTGAGCCGCCACCTTAACGTGGTGGAGGGGTTTGAGTGCCCGAATGATCCTGGGTTTGGTTTGTGTGCCTGTGCACCTGGGCCTAATGAAATGAGCGCAGTGATGCTGACGGCTTATCTGTATTTTTGGTGCCCTCTACTGGCCAGACTAGGAATAGGATAATAAGAAGGAAGGAGAGGAGAGGTGAAGATGATGAGCAGAGGGGCTGGGCTTTTTTCACTTGACAACTGTAGCATGTGTGTTACACAAGGCTAATAAGAGGTAGGTAACAATGTTATTATAAGTTGTAGTTGTAGGCTAGTTCAGAAAACTCTAGTCACGGCTCTAGGAGTGGAGTGAAGAACAAAACAGACATTAATTTTGATTTGCTGGTACCTTATATTGAAAAGACAAACATTAACAAATATGTAGTACTAAGAATGGCCATTCAAGAAAAATTATTTACAATCAATTTCAAAGTTCAAGAAAATATACATTCAAAAGACAAACACTGTGCATTCAGCAATTTAAATAGTCCATATGTAACAGCAGACAGTGTCGTAATTTGTCCCGCATATTATAGGCAACGAGTTCGTGGCGTGGAGATTGTCCATATGAGGCTGAGGTAGGTTGTGCGAAAGTGCAAGTGTGAGTGAGTCTGCAATGAGTAGCCACGAGCTGTGCGAACGGACAAAAAAAAGTTCAAAAGTAATGGCGGCTACAAGAGCCTCCTACCGGCCCAACCGAGCAGGTGAGGGTCTTGAGTCTGAATCCGGGCTGAGTTGAAAGTATATGTCAGGCTTGTTGCCTTAGTTCAGTTCAGATCCTTTGGGTTCTAGCTCGCCATCAGACCTGGCCAATCCAGTTGTTAACGCGTGCTCGCACTCGTTTCTGTAGTGGTCGGGACCCAGTAGTCAGCTCCTGTAGCATCTGCCCTGAAATCCTATGCCTTGCGCTGACCGGCGCGTCTGATTTCCTGCTAATATGCTGCCTGATTGGCGGTACTGCGGTCTAGCGTGATGACGTCAGCACAACGCATTCCGAAAATTAAATAGCATGAGAACGGCTCTGGAGCAGGTTTTTTTCACCTGGGTTACACCCTCCCCCCTTTAGATCATGCAACTCCTGATGCATGCTAACATTCTTGAATACGGGACTGCGAAAACTGGGTTGCTACAGGGGGTGAAAGTATTTCACTGTACGCGTCAGCTAACCCGTGAAATAATGTTTGCACCACTGAGATAAGCGGGTTACCCAAGGCTGGATACTGCAACCGGTTAGGCGGCTGACGCTGCCGTGTAGAACGCCTGCCCAAAAATTCACACTCAGGGTTAGGGTTGTTATTCTCAGGAGCATTATGGGTCTCTGTTGAGAGGAGCAATGGCTCAGCTTGGTTGGGCGATGTCTCTGCCTGGTCAGGGAGCACTGGTTCCTCAGGTAAAACTTCTGGTACAGAACCATCAGACTCCAACTCTTCTTCCACAGGCAAGGAAGCTTCTGGCATGGCAGAGGACATCTCTTCTTCAGGTAAGGTTGTTTCTTCAAGTAAGTCTGTTTCAGGTGTTTCAAGACCAGGTGACACAGGACCCTCAGGACTGACTGGCAACACAGGTATAGAATAACCAACATGGGATAAAGGCTCGGCAACATTTGGATTGACAGGTTCTGCCCTGACTATGAAGGTGGCGGGCTCAACATGGAAAGACCGAATCTCCTGTCCGTCATCTTCCTCATCCCAGTCATCGAACTCATCTTGTGCCGGTTTCTGGCTTCGGGTCCGAGGACAACGTGGTGGAGTCACTGCTAGCTGTTCTGAGTCACCACCAGCTGGGAGAAATGGACATGGGAGTAGGAGATCTCTGTGAAGTGTGCGGATTGGTGCATCTGGCACATCTTCCAGACGTACAACATACACTGGCAGATCTCGGACACGTTTCTGGACTATGTAGATATCGTTTTCCCACTTGTCTTCAAGCTTGTGTTTTCCACGAAGCCTCATGTTTCGGACCAGAACACGATCTCCTTCAACCAAACTGGACGGAGTGACTCGCTGGTCGAAGCGGCTCTTATTCCTCTCTCCAACTTTCGCCGCATTCTTGGTTGCCAATTCAAAACTTTCCTCCATGCGAGATCTCAAATCTGCAACATATTGGGAATGAGTTTTAGAGTTCTTCTCCCGCACTGGCAATCCAAAGGCCAAGTCTATAGGAAGCCGGGGAGAACGACCAAACATCAGTTCATAAGGCGTAAAACCAGTCACATCATTTCTCGTGCAATTGTAGGCGTGCACTAGAGGTTTTACGTAATCCTTCCATTTCGCTTTCTGTTTGGGTTGCAGTGTTCCGAGCATGCTGAGCAGTGTGCGATTAAACCGTTCCACTGGGTTCCCCCGAGGGTGGTATGGAGTCGTCCGGGTCTTTACAATACCAGCAAACTGGCAGAGCTCTTTGATGAGTTTCGATTCGAAATCTGGCCCCTGGTCGGTATGAAGACGTTCAGGGATTCCGTACACCACCATGAAGTTTTCCCACAGGACTTTCGCCACTGTCTTGGCTTTTTGATTTGCGGTTGGTATTGCCACTGCAAATTTCGTAAAGTGATCCGTGAAAACAAGAATATCCTTTGTATTGGTTTGGTCTGGTTCCAATGACAAATAATCCATGCAGAGTAACTCAAGTGGCCGGGTGGTCGTGATGTTGACCAACGGCGCAGATCTTTCGGGAAGTGCCTTCCGTCTCACACACCGGGGACAGGTCTTGACTTTCATTTCCACATCAGCAGACATGCGTGGCCAGAAGAATCTTGATCGGACCAGGTCCAAGGTCCTTTCTATGCCCAGATGGCCCATATCATCATGTAAACTTGACAAAACGATGGGTCGCAGTTCTTCGGGCAAGACAAGCTGGTAGGACACTTGTTCCTGGTCTTTCCTCCTCCGTACCAAGATCTCATCTTGCAACTCCAGGCGAGTAAGCTCTCTCAATAGGAACGCAAGGTCTGGAAGCTCTTGGCGGGCTGTCGGAGGAACTCTCTCTCCCGTCTCCATCTGGCAGATGACCTCCCTGATAACAGGGTCAGCTCGCTGCTTTTCCTTAAGGTCCAGAATGGTGAGTGGAGAAACTACTGGCAGCCCGTGCTGATCTTCATTGGCATAGCAGTCTGGAATTGCTTTGGCTGACACGCCCAGGGACTCGACCAGAGTAATGGCGCTGTTTGTAGCGGTGATTGGCCCATAGGTTCTGGCCAGACAACTGTGACAAATGGCGGAAACAACGGTTGGATCCATTTCCTCCATGTCAGATGATTCGCAGGCATGCTCTTGTGTAAACCGGTGGATCAGTTCCCAGTCTTTCTGTGCTTGATTGTCAGCAGGATGGTCATGGGGACGTCGGGACAAAGCGTCAGCATCAAGGTTTTGCTTTCCAGCTCGATATTGCAACTTGAATGTGTATGTAGAAAGGGCAGCAAGCCATCTGTGACTGGCAGCATCCAACTTTGCAGATGTTAAGAGGTAGGTGAGTGGGTTGTTATCAGTCACCACCACAAAGTGGGCCCCATACAGGTAGTCATGAAATTTTTCAGATATACTCCATTTTAGTGCAAGAAATTCCAACTTGTGAGCTGGATACCTGGATTCGCTTGCTGACAATCCTCGACTGGCATAGGCGATCACTCTTAGCTTACCCTCCTGCTCTTGGTATAGGGCAGCTCCCAGGCCGATGGTACTGGCATCAGTATGGAGAATGTAGGGCAGCTTGGGGTCTGCGAAGCCGAGAACTGGAGAACTTGTCAATTTCTGAATCAATGTGTCAAATGCCAACTGGCAAGCAGGAGACCAACGCTTGCCAAAGGGCTGTCTTGGATCATGGTTCTTATCTGGAGGGGTCTTGGTGCGGGACTTCGAGTTTGGCACGTACCCTCTTGTGAGATTGTTCAGTGGTTTGGCTATTTCAGCATATCCTTGAATAAATCTCCGATAATATCCAGCAAATCCTAAGAAGGACTTCAACTCTTTCAGAGTTCTTGGAATTGGCCAGGATTTGAGTGCATGGATCTTACTAGGATCGGTCTCTACTCCTTTTTCTGAAACGATGTGACCCAGATAACGCACAGACGTCTGGAAAAATTTACATTTCTCAGGAGAGAGTTTCAGACCGAATGCTTGCAACCGATGTAATACCCGCAGCAATCTTTGCTCATGTTCTTCCAGTGAATGCGAAAAAATAATGAGGTCGTCCAAAAAGACTAGAACTTCTTTTAGATGGAGGTCCCCCATGCACTTCTCCATTAGGCGCTGAAAGGTGCTGGGTGCATTTGTTACCCCCTGGGGCATTCTGTTGAACTCCCAGAATCCAACTGGAGTCACAAAAGCAGTCTTGGCTTTATCTTCCTCCTCCATCTCAATTTGATAATATCCTGATTTTAGATCGAGGACACTAAACCATTTTGATCCCGTCAACGCTGAAAATGATTCCTCCAAGTTGGGTAGAGCGTAAGCGTCCTTGACTGTTTGGAGATTCAATTTTCTGTAATCAATACAAAGCCGTATGTCGCCATTCTTTTTCCGGACCACGACTATGGGTGACGCAAACGGCGATTCTGAATCACGAATGACACCAGCTTCCAGAAGGTCCCGTAGATGTTGTCTCACAGCCTCGATGTCATGAGGGTGAATTGGTCTGGGCCTGTGCTTGAACGGAGTCTCATCGCTCAGTTTGATATGGTGTTTTATTTTGTCGGTGTGGCCGAAATCCAAATCATTGTGTGAGAATACACCTGAAATCTCATTCAACTTATTGACAATTCTTTCCTTCCACGCTGGAGATATAGGTGAATCACCAAAATCTAGCTTAAGAGACTCAGGAGTTCTTTCTGAGGTTGGCTGTTGGTGTGACAGGATCTGAGGAGACATTGAAAGTTCAGCGAGGGTACTGAAAGGTTGAATTGTGACATCTTGTTCGGTCTCATTGGAGAGAATAACTGGGATCTTCTTGTGGGATTGGCTTGGGAGCATGATGAGAGCGTTCTGTACACACAGCCCACCTGGCAGAGGTGTGGCTGGATGCTCCACAAGCGCCCACTGGCTTGGGTATAGCACACTGGCATGAATTGAGCCATCAACGACCTTGGTGTGACCAGCTGGAACCACCACTGGAACTTGACTGGCTAATCGCACTCCTCCGTCGCTGCCCACCTCTTGTTTCTTGTGACGGATCTGCAGGAGTTTTAAAACTGCACGATAACCATGTGCTGATGGCTGGAAGTCTGACATCTTGGTGCTCAGGTATTGACTGTACAGCGATTCGAGGGTGTTCATACCAATTAGCACTGGTGATGGAGGGTCTTGGCGGATATCTGGAACCACAAGTGCGAGGGTTGCCACATCGATATCAGTTCCTAGGAACTCACTTGGAAATGTCAGTGTTGTTTCAATGTATCCCAGATATGGAACGGTTTGGCCAGCGGCTCCTTCCACGTGCAACAAGTCACAAAGGGGTTTTACAGGTTGTTCAGTGAAGTATTTGTTGTAAAGTGAAACGGGAATAGTGGTGACTTGGGATCCAGTATCCAAGAGACAGTTGAATTCTTGACCAGAGATCTTTACGGTTGCTGTGCACCTGGATCCGACTAAGCCTTTGGGTAATCGTGATGATACTGTTAAAGCGGATTGATTCAGATTCCTGCAGGTTACAGTGTTCTTGTCGGGACATTGTCGGTCCGCACTAGTTCCAGTTCGCCCCTTAACTGAAACTCGATCTAGTTTGAAGTCTGTCGAATCGAATTATTTGATCTCTGCCATCTCTGTTGTTTCTCTGAAAATTGTTTTTTCTTTGCTGCGACAAGAGCTGAGTTGGGCGGGTTGTCACAGTGAGTCCTTATATGGCCATCTTCACCACACCGATAACAATAACCAGGTTTGGGCGCAGAAGGTGGGTTCTTTGGTGGCTTGCCCACCCTCTGGCCTTCACCACCATGACTGTCAAGTGTGGGCTGCTTGAAACTGGACTGGGCGGCTGTCAAAGCTGCAAGCTGTTTTTGGATGTCAGCAAGCTGTTGGGCGAGTTTCTGTGTGGCACTGGTGAGAGCAGCTATTTCACCCTTCTCTTCTGGAGCAGTGAGAACATACTGAGCATGATTTGTGACTCGAGGTCTTGCTGTACCCAGGTGCTGCTTCATGCGGATCGCTTTGGCTGCCTCCCGATCTTCTTCAGTCCGCAACAACAGGAGCAAATCAGAAAATGATGGAGGATTGAACTTTTGTTGTTTAAGTTGAAGATCTGTAATAAGGGAATTGTCCCAACAACCGCGACAGAATTGTGTGAGCAAATGCCGATCATTGTCTCTGCCTGACACTCCTCCCCTTTTTTCGGCCAGATTCAGGCCCACTTGAAGGCGAAGCAAATAAGCGGACGGCTTCTCACCAGCATCTTGGAATGTGTCCATAAATTTGGCAAATAATTCATCACCATCTTGTACTGTACCATAGGCTGAATCGAGTGTGGGAGTGTGTCAGGCTTCAAGTGCTTTACCATATCAGCAGTGGGTGGTAATAGACTGTCAAAAATCTTGCGTGAACGTTGTAAATCTGAAATGGCAGGATCTCTCAATAGAAGCTCGACTCCAGAGCGCCAAGTGTCATAATCTGTTTCATGGTGTGGTCTGGGAGATTTTCCAGAAAAAGTTCTGAGACGCTGTGACGGATTTGTGCTGTCATCATTCTTGACAATATGTTCGACAACATATCGTTGGACTCCTGGAGGGTTGAGATCAGGTTGTGGCGTACCAGGCATTGAGAATCTCGCTGACTGCCAGCCTGTGGACTGTCGGCCCATTGAGGGTGGGTCAACATTCGGTGGCACATCAGACTGCTGAGCTGTGGGAGCAGATTCGTGTAAAGGATCAGATGCAGTAGGTTTGAGTGGTAGTGGTGTTGCATTAGCGGCGGCAAGAACAGTAGGCTTAATATCTTCTGGCGGCAACTTGTCTTCAGTGACAGGAGGCTGGAGTTCTGTCACAGTCTGACCAAGCAGAGACATCGCCCCGGTTAAAACGACTGCAAAATTTTGACCAGTTAAGTTCGCAACTTTTCGCAACTCGTACACATAACTTTCAGTTTTTAATTTGCCAACTTCTTCTGCCCACACAGTGGACAAATCTAATAGTTCATAAGTAACTTTCACGTGGTCACACACATAGGTATAAGGCAACCTGTTGCGTAAATCAATCAAACTCGCTCCCGAGGCATATTCAACAACAATAGAATCATGAAACGTGGACTCAGGTTCATCAATGAGCTGGGCTTTAAAGACGGAACCGTATCGTTTAAGAAAATCAACAACCTCATCATCAGTTTCAGTGTGTGTTGCGTACTGTATCAAAATTGCGTTTGGAATCTTAATGCCACATTTCTCAAATGTATCCATCGTCTTTCAATATTATTTTCCACTCCACTCCTGGCTAGCTCGCCACGAATATGTAGCATGTGTGTTACACAAGGCTAATAAGAGGTAGGTAACAATGTTATTATAAGTTGTAGTTGTAGGCTAGTTCAGAAAACTCTAGTCACGGCTCTAGGAGTGGAGTGAAGAACAAAAACAGACATTAATTTTGATTTGCTGGTACCTTATATTGAAAAGACAAACATTAACAAATATGTAGTACTAAGAATGGCCATTCAAGAAAAATTATTTACAATCAATTTCAAAGTTCAAGAAAATATACATTCAAAAGACAAACACTGTGCATTCAGCAATTTAAATAGTCCATATGTAACAGCAGACAGTGTCGTAATTTGTCCCGCATATTATAGGCAACGAGTTCGTGGCGTGGAGATTGTCCATATGAGGCTGAGGTAGGTTGTGCGAAAGTGCAAGTGTGAGTGAGTCTGCAATGAGTAGCCACGAGCTGTGCGAACGGACAAAAAAAAGTTCAAAAGTAATGGCGGCTACAAGAGCCTCCTACCGGCCCAACCGAGCAGGTGAGGGTCTTGAGTCTGAATCCGGGCTGAGTTGAAAGTATATGTCAGGCTTGTTGCCTTAGTTCAGTTCAGATCCTTTGGGTTCTAGCTCGCCATCAGACCTGGCCAATCCAGTTGTTAACGCGTGCTCGCACTCGTTTCTGTAGTGGTCGGGACCCAGTAGTCAGCTCCTGTAGCATCTGCCCTGAAATCCTATGCCTTGCGCTGACCGGCGCGTCTGATTTCCTGCTAATATGCTGCCTGATTGGCGGTACTGCGGTCTAGCGTGATGACGTCAGCACAACGCATTCCGAAAATTAAATAGCATGAGAACGGCTCTGGAGCAGGTTTTTTTCACCTGGGTTACACCACCATCCCCACTCACCTCTTCCCAGGCGCCGTTGTCATGGCTGCTCCCTGCTCATGTGTGTGATGGGTTATATGCACAGGTGAATTTCCTTATGTGACTGTGTGCTGTGCCATGTGAGCACAATGACAAAAATGGGACTTTTTATATGGCTCTGACGCAAATCATGCTGATGATCTAGCATTAGTATCAAGTACGAGAAAAGACTCATCACTGACACTGAATTCTTTAGCTTGCATAACCATGTACACACGTGTGAGGAAGTTGGTAAGTAGATACAAAAGGCTGCTTTGTCATATTTTATTGTGTTTTTTGTTGCTTGTTTATGTTAGAGCTCCCGGATCTGATAAATGAAGCCAAGATAGCCCTGACGTCTCCTCATCAGTGTTCCTCATCATCGTCAGTTGGCTCTGACTTGGAAGGAGGACATAACACAGCCCTCCACACCAAACAACAGGTACTGCACTGGTTTATCCAGTCAATTATGACTGCATTTTTTAATGAACCATTTAGTAATGAGCTGCTATATAAAACTGCCCTTGCAACAATGATAATAGGTTTTGTACTCTTTTGAAAAAAGGTGGAAATCTTTCCTGGATCTAATGTAATGTTTCTCTCTACTCCTGTCCTCTCCTCTCTGCACTGGCTTCCCATTTGTTTTAGAATTCAATTTAAAATACTTCTTTTGGTTTTTAAGTCCTTTCATGGCCAGACCCCCAAGTACATCTCCGACATGCTGCAGCATTACTCTGCACCCAGGTCCCTCAGATCTGCCGACAAAGGTCTCCTTTGTGCTGCCCGTTCCCGCCTCAAGCACAAAGGGGACAGTGCTTTTGCTGTGGCAGCTCCACGTCTCTGGAACAGTTTACCTGCTGACATCAGATCTGCTCCAACAATCACCACTTTTAAATCCAAACTAAAAACTCATTGGTACACTGTGGCCTTTGCCTCTTAGCTCTTTTTATCTCTTTTATCCTGTCTTTTATTTCATCTTATGTGTACTTGTGCCATGTCAAATGTTCTTATGTATTTTATGCTGCCGATTTATTTATTATTATTTTTAGCTTTTTGACATTGTATAGCACTTTGGCCAGTTCTCACTGTTTTTAAATGTGCTATATAAATAAAATTTACTTACTTACTTACTTACTTACTATTCATTGACAGTCTGGCTTGGGCTGTGGCCCAGAATGTGAACTCCACCTCCTGTTCTGTGAGAACTCTCTTGATCTCGTGTTCCTAATGGACGTGCTCTTTGTGAGCAATCTTCATGGAGAATCCAGGGATTCTGGGATGCTCCGTCAGGCTCTTCACAAAACAAAGACAAAACAATGAGTATCCTTGATGCTTATATTACTGCACTGTGGGAAATTAGTAGTAGTACCAGTAGTAGTATCAGTCAGTTGTCTTATCCATAGCCGTTTTACAGTGAACAAGAACAGTACCCCTGGAGTAACTTGGGATTAAGTGATTTACTCTGACACAATAGTGGGAATTCCCTTCCAAACCACTAGACTGGCCACCATCACTACTGTATGTTTCTGTTGATTGATCTAACTTGATGTTTAGTCAGTAATTGTGGGCAGCCTTGCATACTTATAAGAAAAATGTTTTTCTCTTTGTTCACTGATTTTTTTTCACAGGAGCAACGCTGCAAAAGTGGCCATCAATGCCAATCTTACCGAAATTAGAGGGAAGCAGAAAACACAAAAAGAAACCTTAATGCTCTTTGATGATTGAATGTTCAGTGCCAATACATGCTTTGTGGTTGTTGTTTTTTTGTGTGTGGATTTTTTAAAATTTTTGATCAGATGCTCAGAAGTTCATACAGTAGACAGTAAAGCAGAGCATATGACTTAAGGTTCAGCTTCATGTGCAGTATTTTTGTTTGTTTGTTTGTTTTAATGCACAATGCAAAACTGTTACTGACACAAAGAGTTTGCTCAGCACAATTTTCTATGTCATTGACTGAAGTCACATATGAAAGGTTTATGTATTATTGACTTTTCCTATTAAAAACATATGAAAACTATGTAAAATTCATGTAGACAATAGGCACCAAAATGGCTTTAAGCCATATATAACTTACTGACTATTTATATTATTGACTATTTGAGCCACAACAGTTTCTTTCCCTCTGCTCTTGGACTCATGAACAATTCAGAACATCTGCACAAAGCTGGACACTTTATATCACTTTATATCACTTTATATCACTTTATATCACCAGTCACTTTAATTACATCATGTTTGCACTACTGTTCTGATGCTGCTCCTCTGAACCTTTTTGTTATTTGGATTGTTTATTATTTTTTACTATATTATAGCTATATTTTAGTTATTATTATTATTTAGTGTTTTATGTTCGCACCTTATCACCGAGACAAGTTCTTAGTTTTGTGAATTCTGTTCACTTGACAATGGCAATAAAAGTCTTTCTGATTCTGAATAAGACTCCCATATGATTCAATATAAGAATTTAAAATGATTTCTATAGGAATATCACCTATGTCCTGTATTGTTTTTACTAATATACTGTATATTATTGTGTATTGTTGCCATGTAAAACTCATGTAACACTTTATACTGCATTCATATATGGCTGAAAACTTACATATAAGTTGGATGTGTGTTTTTTTACTAAGAAAGTGGCCATAATCGGTCTATTGAACATATAAGAAACTCAGAAGGTCATTCTGCCTGGTTTAAGTGATGCATGGTTGCTGTATATGAACCATATGGTTTTTTTCCCATATGGGTTTCTGTAGCCACAGCTGCCCTGGGGCAGACTGAGTTTGTTTCCCTGAGTTCTGAAACCAACGCACTCGATCCAGTGAGCGCGGCGAGTGCAGGATCCCAAACGCAGGACAGTATTTGGAACCTCAGCCTTGCCTGGCTTCTTTCAAAGCAAACCTGCGCCCACACTGTGGACTGAGTGTCTGGAGAGTGTGATGTTCTGGAGTGAATTAACTGAATGAGGATTTTAATAAATGATGATGATTTTATGGTGCTGAGAGAAGTGGGTATGAATGAGGATACAGAATTGTTATGATACTCCGGTCATTATAAAGACATTCTCTTTGTATAGGGTTAGATTTTATAAACTAAAACATAAAATGCATCTCTCCTGTTAAAGGAAAAGTAACGTTTTTTTTTACAATCTGAGCCTTCTTTCGGCAATAAAACAAGTAGTTTTACTCACCCATAGCAGTTTGGTGTCATTTTGAGCAGTTTCGTAGAAGTTATGTTGTAGCGTATCCGTTAACTTGAGTGCTCGGGGCATTAGTTTGCGGGCTCCAAATAACACAAATTTTAGCACTTTTCAAATCATAGAAGCTCGATGTCTTAGTCTACGATTTCGTTTGGTCAAAAGTGGCCTGTAATCCAAGATTTAGCCATAGTTTTGAGTAGATGAGGACGCCAGTGCGCATGTGCGGACTGTGCTCTCAGCTCCCGGGACCAAAACATGAAACGCAAAGCTGTAAACTATGGATAAATCTCGGATTACAGGCCACTTTTGCTTCAAACGAAATCGTAGACTAAGACATCGGGCTTCTATGATTTGAAAAGTGCTAAAGTTTGTGTTATTTGGAGCCCGCACGGGGCATATTACATGCTCGGGGAATATATTATATGCCCTGAGCTATGGCTAGAAGTCGCGCTAGGCTAACTGCAAATCTAAAACATCTCTGGAAGTGCTCCATATGACACCAAAGTGCTATGGGTGAGTAAAACAACTTGTTTTATTACCGAAATAAGGCTCAAATTGTAAAAAAAAAACAAAAAAACATTACTTTTCCTTTAAGGTTAATGTATATTCTGCACTGCCCTTGCTTCATTAAATAAATAAAGTAAAATAAACTTGGTGCCTATTTGAAAGGGCTTCTTGCTTTATATTGATGGAAAAAGTGTTCTCTAGTTTATTTTATTTTGTCATGAATTTATATTTTTTTATGTTTGTACTTGATACCATAGCGAAACGAATGAATGAGATCGGTTGAGTTCATGTGATTTGGAATCCCCGTAGTTTAAAATTGGAAAAAAAGAAAAAAGTTAAATGTCTTCACAGTCAGAATAATCATAAAATAGAAACACCCTGAAAAAACAGACTAATCCTGATCTTATGCTGACATCTACTGTCTGATACAGGTAAAGCGCCCACACGTATTCCTTTAAGACCATCTTCCTTTGGATTGGGCTTCTGAGGCGATACGCAGTGAAATCATTCAACATTTAGCTTATTTCTCGAAAGTATTAGCGTAATATTGGTTGTAGACCTCTCTTTAAAGGTCCCATGACATGGTACTTGTTGATGCTTTTATATGGCTCCTTAATGGTTCCCTAATACTGTAAATGAATCCTTCTTCAAAATCAACACTCAGTGCATGAGAAACAGAGATAAGATGAGAAAGAGTATTTTTTCTCTCTCTGAACAGGCCATAATGGGCGTTGTTGCTTGAATGCAAATGAGGAGAAAAGAGATGGCCTATAGTAGAGGGTGGGGGCGTGGCCAAACTCTCCGCTCTCCACTCTAGCTCTCAGCTAGACACATTTCCACATAAAATAAAATTAAACCACTGCTGTTTAAAGGTCCAGATAAACGACTTCCGAGCCTAGAAACACTCGGACGTGCCTCCAGGCAAATAAAAAAACGTATTTCGCATTGCCTAGCGCATTCGCAGTCCAAACTCTCTGGGCGTGATTTACAGAGACGCTGAGTACAGACAGACATTTGCATTTCTTTTTTCGATCTGACGTCAATAAGGTGCCTTGTTCAAAATCGCCCGTTTGAGCTCTGATTTTTTCTAACGCAGAAAAGGATCGCAAATGCTCAGTTTAGACATTTCGCAACTTTTAACCATGGGGGGGGGGGGCTAAACAGGGTAGGCTGAGCTCACATTAACGTTCAAAAACCTCAGAAAGTGAAAATTTCATGCCATGGGACCTTTAAATATTGACTAAAAGTGTGGCATAAAGACATCGTACTCTATGCCAGTTTTTCCCAACCAGGGGCACTCGTACCCCGAGGGGTATGCGAGCACACTACAGGGATTTTTTTTTTCCTTCAATCTGAGCCTTATTTCAGTAATAAAACAAGTTGTTTTACTCACCCATAGCACTTTGGTGTCACTTGGAGCACTTCCGGAGATGTTTTACATTTGCGATATCCGTAATGTGAGTTCTCGGGGCACATGTTTGCGGTCTCCAAATAACACAAACTAGCCACTCTTGCCCCCCCCCTGCAATGAGTACTGCAATAAAAAATATAAACAATAATTACAAAAAAAGTTTTTGAACATAAAAAAAGACCAAAGGCGCAATTATTTCACATTCTAGCCATGTAGGCCTACAGCTATTTAAGAAAGCAAAAGTGCACTCCAGCACCCCCTGGTGGTCACAATATTGCAGAATCAGTCAGTACTCTAAAAGTGCACATTGAGCCCCTCCCCCTAAAACAAACTCTGTACTGTGCTCGCAGCGTTGCCTAGCGCGAGAGGTCAGAGTCAGACTGTCATACCTGAACCATTTCACTTGACCAATTGACCACCACGGCCACTACAACCACAATATTAGAATTCTTTCGGATCATACACAACAACAGGGAATGAAACGGAATGAAATGTAGACAATTTTGACCCCTTAATTGAAGTATATGAAAATAACATAGCAACACAGGGGACTGTACAGGCGCGGGCGGTGGGTGCGTGCGGTGGGGGCGCTACTCTTGTCTTCACGTAACCACGAGCCAGCACCAGCCCCCCACACCCTGCGATGCCGCTAGGGGCAATTGCCCAGGTGGCCCCCGTCAAAGACCGCCCCTGGATTTATCCATAGTTTCCAGTAGATGAGGACGCCAGTGCGCATGTGCGGAGTCACAGCTTATTTCACTCTCAGCTCTCGGGACCCAAACATGAAACGCAAAGCTGTAAATTATGGATAAATCTCGGATTACAGGCCACTTTTGACTCAAAACGAAAGTGTAGACTAAGACATCGAGCTTCTATGATTTGAAAAGTGCTAAAGTTTGTGTTATTTGGAGACCGCACGGGACATATATTATATGCTTGGGGCATATATTATATGCTCCAAGAACTCGTGCTACGGCTGTCACTAATCTAAAACATCTCTGGAAGTGCTCCATATGACACCAAAGTGCTATGGGTGAGTAAAACAACTTGTTTTATTACTGAAATAAGACTTAGATTGTTAAAAAACGTTAATTCTCCTTTAAGGGCATGAAATAAAAAGATTTTCATTTAATTATCAGTTGTGTCACAAAAGTTAAATACAACAAAGGATGATTATTTTGATTTAGTATACATTTGGGTAAATTATTTTCAAAGAAACATATTCTTTATTTTTATGTTGAATTAATTTGAGTTAAAGAAAAGAGAGAAAATGCCTGAGAATTGTTTATGTTTATGTTTATTTGAGCAACTTGAAGGTTGCAGTTAAGCGTAATTACACAAATACAAACTCAAAATACAAACAAATACAAACTTATGTCACATGTCTCTGCAGTTCCTTTTGCTCAAAAAGGAGCAGGGTTTGCACACTTTGAAGATTATGTGTATAAGGCTAAGTGCTTCATATACGCGATGTTTCTGCTCCATTTCAACCTCTATTTTCCCTGGATTTTAACTTTTTCACCGTTGCTATGTGCGTTGCTATGTGCGGAGGAGCTGGTACGGAGGACGCGCAGAGGCCGACGTTACTTTTTCGTGCTTTTCTTGATCTGTGCGTTGCAACACTGGAATTTCCCCACTGAGGGACTAATAAAGGCATATCTTATCTTATCTTATCAACTTATTTACTCCTGCTCCATAGAGAATTAAATTTTCAAATTAAGGAGATGAAATAAAATGATTTTCATTTAAAAATCCGTTGTGTCACGTTGCATACTTTTACTCCGATACATTTTCAATGTGCCGTTGAGTTACTTGTTACAAAATAACCCCTCTACTGACTGAAGGAAGTCAGGACGTGCCTGGGCTTGTTTGCTACTTGCGCATGACAATCAGCCTACACCTGTTGGTTTCATGCAGCTAGTTTAATCAATAAACATCCCTGATGGAAGAGGAGACAGCATCCACGTCAGCTACAAATGAAGGGGGACCTGACCATGAACATCCCTGGCCGTACTTAAACACAATGTTCTCTTATGCTGATATGAAGGATTTGTATTCGTATGAAGGATTTTGTATTTTGTGCCTGCATTTACTTGCTCATAGGACGGCGTTTCATGGATATCACCAAACCCAATATCTTCCACAGTGCTCCATATGACACAAAACTACCATGGGTGAGCCGAACATGGTGTTTTACAAT
Source organism: Paratrypauchen microcephalus (assembly GCA_036785185.1). Lineage (NCBI taxonomy): Eukaryota > Metazoa > Chordata > Actinopteri > Gobiiformes > Gobiidae > Paratrypauchen > Paratrypauchen microcephalus. The sequence goes on along the minus strand of JAVJIX010000083.1, from coordinate 1,236,314 downwards.
AGAATTAAGGGCCCAATTGCAAAAAACCCTCTTCCTCCAGAAACACTCCTTCAATGGTGTTATGTATGCCTTATTTTCAGCACTGTTATTTAAAAAAACAAAGGTTTTGGGGGGGCGAACATTAAAAAATATTAAATTCAGACTGCCTTTGCTTGATACTTTTACTTGTACTTTTAATTACATTACTTGAGTACATTTATTTTTACATTACTTGTCATACTTAAGTACAAGAAGTTCCAGATACTTTAAGACTTTTACTCAAGTAACATTTCAGTCAGTGACTTCGACTTTTACCAAAGTCATTTTTGGGAGGGGAACCTATACTTTTACTTGAGTTTGATTTTCCAGTACTTTATACAACACTGGGTACTCGAGGTGTGACAAAGGGGCTCAGGGGGTTCACAAGACAAAAAAAAGGTTGGGAAACAGCTTTATGCATCCACCAAACAAAACCCAAACATCCCAGTCCGGGCCTATTCACAGCCTGGTGCTCATTTATCACACATCCTGGCACTGAGAAGAGTACTTTGCTCAGAGCCTTGTTGTTCTGCTCCCGTTTGGGGCCAACAGTGACCTCAGGATGACGCTCCGGGGGCCCCTCCCTCCCCGGAGCCCCGGAGCCCAGCACACATCCTCCTCGATGGCGGACAAGCCCGCACACTGGGCGCGCTGTGTGGACAAACACGGACTGTTCTGGTGTAAACGGGAGATACCGTGGCGTCTCTGTGAAAAGGTGAGTATGAGCAGGCTGCACATGTGCTGTTGTTGTTGGTGTCTGGATGATCGGGCCCGTGTTGCGGGCAGAGCCGTTTGTGCGACATAAGATGCTGGAAAAGCGCATAAAGAAGCGGAGGCGCCGCGCAGGCCCGTGTCCTGCTCTGTCTGTGTACACAACCAGGACAGGGACAGAGCTGGACATGGTCATTTTGTCCCAACACGTTTTGTGTTTACATAAAGCCTCATTGGCACGAGCGTCAGGGAGACCGTTACATCACCGTTACCACCCGAGAACAGAGAAAACGCCCTCAGATGTTTATGGCGTCAGTCTGTGGCACACGCGTCCGAGGAAGAACAGGCCGTGTGCTTATTCGGTCTTATTTGTGTTGTGACTGTTGTGGGACAGAGGCCGTAAGCTGGAGGACACTACACTACAGCGCCATGACTTCCGACGCTGCTCAAAATAAAAGCTCTTTAATTCCGCTGACGACATGATCGTAAACATGATCGTAAACATCCACATTCTGTACGGAGAAAGCAGCTGCAACACCGGACTCTCTCTGTCTGTCTCTCTCAAATATATATATATATATATAATAGTACTCTTCTTTCTTCCTTTCTTCTTTCACCGTCATCTTAGCCATTAAAGATCCCATGACATGGTACTTCTTGATGCTTTTATATGGCTCCTTAATGGTTCCCTAATACTGTAAATGAATCCTTCTTCAAAATCAACACTCAGTGCATGAGAAACAGAGATAAGATGAGAAAGAGTAATTTTTCTCACTCTGAACACTCTATAATGGGCGTTGTTGCTTGAATGCAAATGAGGAGAAAAGAGCTGGCCAATAGTAGAGGGTGGGGGCGTGGCCAAACTCTCCGCTCTCGCTCTGAGCCCTCAGCTGATCCATTTCCGTGTTTTTGCACGGTGGAGAGATTTGAAGCGTTCCATTGAAAAATAAACACATTTCCACAGAAAATAAAATTAAACCACTGCTGTTCAAAGGTCCAGAGGCTCAGATAAAGGACTTCCGAGCCTAGAAACACTCGGACGTGCCTCCAGGCAAATAAAAAAACGCATTTCGCATTGCCTAGCGCATTCGCAGTCCAAACTCTCTGGGCGTGATTTACAGAGACGCTGAGTACAGACAGACGGGGGTGGAACTGCATTTGCATTTGTTTTTTCGATCTGACGTCAATAAGTTTCCTTGTTCAAAATCGCCCGTTTGAGCTCCGATTTTTTGTAACGCAGAAAAGGATCGCAAATGCTCAGTTTAGACATTTCGCAACTTTTAACCATAGGGGGCGGGGGGGCTAAACAGGGTAGGGGAGCTCACATTAACGTTCAAAAACCTCAGAAAGTGAAAATTTCATGCCATGGGACCTTTAATAGCCATTACCATTACTAATCATTAAGTCATTAAACAGAGTCAGCAGCACAGAGTCTGCCACAGTCACAGAGGTACATCGGGCTATAGTCTGGAGATCTGGATGCTGGCAGGCGAACCGATTGGCTTGTGTCTGTTGTCCATAATTGACATTTTATTACAGTGTTTAAAGGAAAAGTAACGTTTTTGTTTTTTGTTTTTTTACAATTTGAGCCTTATTTCGGTAATAAAACAAGTTGTTTTACTCACCCATAGCACTTTGGTGTCATATGGAGCACTTCCAGAGATGTTTTAGATTAGCGGTTAGCCTAGCGCAACTTCTAGCCATAGCTCGGGGCATATAATATATTCCCCAAGCATGTAATATGCCCCGTGCGGGCTCCAAATAACACAAACTTTAGCACTTTTCAAATCATAGAAGCTCAATGTCTTAGTCTACGATTTTGTTTGAGTCAAAAGTGGCCTGTAATCCGAGATTTATCCATAGTTTACAGCTTTGCGTTTCATGTTTGGGTCCCGGGAGCTGAGAGCACAGTCCGCACATGCGCACTGGCCTCCTCATCTACTCGAAACTATGGCTAAATCTCGGATCACAGGCCACTTTTGCTTCAAACGAAATCGTAGACTAAGACATCGGGCTTCTATGATTTGAAAAGTGCTAAAGTTTGTGTTATTTGGAGCCCGCAAACTAATGCCCCGAGCACTCAAGTTAACGATACGCTACAACATAACTTCTACGAAACTGCTCAAAATGACACCAAACTGCTATGGGTGAGTAAAACTACTTGTTTTATTGCCAAAAGAAGGCTCAGATTGTAAAAAAAAACATTACTTTTCCTTTAAGGACTACATTTAAGACATTTACGTTGTGAAAGATTAGGGTAAGTTTTTAATACATTTTTCACAAAATGAGATTGCAACTTTGTTTTTACACAGTCAGATGTTACCATCAGAGGCATCAATGTACAGTGTGATCCTGACTCTTACAGTCATGGAATCATTCATAGAACAGGAACACAGCACTTATTGTTGTTTTATACAAATAATTCTTTGTCTCCACAGATGGACTGTTTGGACAATTTGGTGGAGTTCCAGGACCCCGTCCATATCCCAGGGGTCCCATCATTGTGAAACTTTCCACGCCAGTTTGTTCTATCCCCTGAACCATGGACAGCCCCCCGAAGCTGTCTGGTGAGACTCTCATAGTCCACCACATCCCACTGATGCACTGCCAGGTGTCAGGGGGTCGCAAGGGGGGCTGTGCCGGGTCCCTTCTGAGGGACGCTCCCTTTATTCCTTCTGAGAACCTGGGCCTGAGCCGCACCACCTCCCTCCCTGAGAGAGACCTTCTCCATGGGGAGGCACTGCTCTACAGCACCTTATTCCAGACCTCCAGTGGAACCTGGGCTTCCAACCACAAAACTGAGCGCAAGAGCACCAGAGGGGACAGCATGGCCAGTGACTCTTCCTCCTTCACCTCCAGTAACTCAGAGGATCAGATCACAGCTCATACTCTGCCCAGAGTGAAGAGCCGTCAGAGGCCCATGCTGCGCCACAATCCCTTCTTCTGCAGGCCTGATGGTGAGGAGGATGAGGGGGATGGACTGAGCGGGTACCAGGAGGACTGCTCCTTTGAGCTCCATGGAGACACCACAGACTTCCACAGCTACTCCTCTGAGCCTTTCCACCTGCATAGCTCTGGGGGCCCCGCGCTCTCACCCCTGGGGTCACAGCGCCCTTTCAGCAGCGGCTCAAATGTATCCATGGACTGTGGAGAGCAGGACTGGGCCGACGACGAGGAGGACGAGGAGCACATAATGCCTCATGGCTGTGGGAGACACTGTGAGAGCCAGGCCTATGGCAGCAACTCCTCCTGCAACAGCTCTGACGGAGTCCTGGTCAACTTCAGTGCCATCTACAGCAAACTGAACAATGCCGTTCCAGAGCAGCCACAGTGGTGTGGGGACTCTAACCAGAACAGACTCCCTGACCTTCCAGGGGACAACGGGGCCTTTTACCTGGACCTCCACTGCTCTCCCACAGAGCCCACACGACCACAGTTTTTTCCTCTGCTGCGAGAGCCCCTTCTGTCCACCTCGTCGTCCTGCTCAGCCGAGCACCAGGCCTTTGACCTGGATGCTAACTGTAACTCATGCCCCCCCTCGGGCCACTCAGAGCGGGCTCCCTGTGTACAGAGTCAGGCCCCCTGTGTGCAGAGCCAGGCTCGGCTGGTGGTGGCCACTCAAAACTATTACAAACTGGTGACATGTGACCTGCCCCAGTCCTCCCCCAGCCCCGCTCCCTCCAGCACCAACAGCTCGGATGAACAGAGCCGCGGCAGTCCCACACCCAGCCAGCCCAACCACTACTACCTGTTCAGACAGCAGCCTCTGGGCCTGGAGGAAGAGGAGGTGGAGGAGGAAGAGCAGGAGAACGCTCAGGTGAGTGTGTACCTGCTATTGCAAAATGGTGTGGGTCTGGGTCATTTAGCTCTGAACATGTTAGAGCATTTTTTCATCCTCATTTTATGGTTGGGTTTGGAGCTGCCCTATTCAGCACATATAAACACTGTAGACTTAGTTTGGTCTTTTCTCTCTTACCTTTAAGAAAAATTCAGTCTTGTGTCCTTTGAGCAGGAAAAAACTGAGGAGGAGGAGCAGGACGGTGCTGGTGTGGAGGGACAGCGCTATGTAAACAAGGCTCCTCGCCATGCAGGAGAGGGACGCCCACGCTCCCGCAGCTACGACCGTAGCCTGGACATGTGCCAGGGCCCACCATTGGCTTCACTGGAGAGGATGCTGAGCTGTCCCATGAGGCTGAGCGAGGGCGGGGCTCCAGCACAGACTCCGCCCCCCAGAGTCACATCGTTTGCAGAGATCGCCCGCAGCAAACGCCGTGCTGGTGCTGTGCTTCACTCTCCCCCTGTCACTTCGCCCTACTCTGTTGACCACTCCCCCATCCAAGAGCACACTGTGGAGCTGGGGGCCCATCTTCACTGTCAGGGCCCCGCTACTCTAACCTATGAGGGGCCCCATGCACAGCATAAGGCTCAAGGTATGCCACCCTCTGTTGGTCATTGTTGGTTCTGAAATCTCTTGTTGGCTTCCTTTGCTCTGTCATTGTTTATTCTGGTACATATTGTGGCCATACCGGCATGTCAAAGTCTGATCCCGTCAGATCTCAGGAGCCAAGTAGGGTTAGTACAGCCTGGTTAGTACAGTGGTACCTCACCTTACGAAAGACCCAACAAACGAAAATTTCAAGTTACGAAACGCCTTCACGTTAAATTTTGGTCTCTAGATACGAAAGAAAATTCAAGTTACGAAACGCGAAATCTCAAAAATTCAAATAATGCGCGCTCAGTCACACACATTATACGCTTTTCTCAGACTGGATTTAAACTTTACTCACATTTGTCTCTCGTTTAAACACTCAAACTTTCATAGATTTTCAACAAAATTATTAATAGTGAAGTGTGGGGGGAAGGAGGAGGGGGGAGAAAACTGCGCTCTGACACGTGTGATAGCGCAGCATGACCCGGCGCGGGGCTGCCAGCAGGTCTAGACCTGGACTAAACCAGGACTGGACCAGGACTAAACCAGGACTAGACCAGGTGGATTAAAGCACCGCGCGCGGGTCTATTTCCTGGTTTAGTTTAAAGTCACGGCTGAGGCGAGCAGCGAGGGGGACCGCACGCAGTCTGAGCGCATGAACGAACGCATGCAAGAGGTCTAAACCTGGTCTAGTCCACCGGTCTAGTCCTCTAGACCTGGTAGACCGGGTCTAGAGGAGGTCTAGAGGAGGCACGGTTTGAGCACGGGTCTCGTTCATGCACTCAGACTGGGTGCGTTCCCCCTCGCTGCTCGCCTTAGCCGTGACTCGAAACGAAACCAGGAAATAGACCCGCGCGCGGCGCTTTAATCCACCTGGTCTAGTCCTGGTTTAGTCCAGGTTTAGTCCAGGTTTAGACCTTGGTCTAGACCTGGTATAGTCCACGTTTAGTCCTGGGTCTACAGTCTACGCAGAACACAATGTTACACTATAAAAAAAAAACTTGGATCGGGGCCTTGGAACGAATCAGGCTTTTTCCATTGAAATAGCTACTCAACTTACAAAAAATTCACGTTACGAAACCACTTCTGGAACAAATTAATTTCGTAAGGTGAGGTACCACTGTACTTGGATGAGAGACCACTGGGAAAATCAGGTGCCATAGGGGGGCGCCAGTGGCAAAAACTGTCATTAGTGTCCTTAGGCAAGGCACTTCACTCACATTGCCTAGTATGAAAGTGGTGTGTGGGTGAGTGATGGTGGCGGTCGGAGGGACTGATGGCGCAGATTGGCAGCTTTGCTTTTGTCAGTTTGCCCCAGGGCAGCTGTGGTTACAATAGTAGCTTACACCACCGAGTGTGGAGCGAATGAATAATGATCTGTAAAGCGTCTTTGAGTGCCCAGAAAAGCGCTCTATAAAACTGATGCATTATTATTATTATTAGATATTTAGTGTTTGTTATTATAATACTCGTAGTTTGGCTGACAGAAACATAAATAAAAAGTCCATCATCAGTGAATAAAACTAGGACAAAAGTACTTTGAACACTAGTCTGCACTCTGTAGATCATAACGGAATGTCATCATTATTCAAAAATCTAACCGTGATTATTATTGAATTATGGAGCAATTTGTTTTATTTTGTGTTGGCTTCTCCTTCCATTTAGGATACTGTAGGAACTTTATGTTGGAGAGCCGTCATGGTAGTTTGGTTTAGTCAACACACAACACTTATTAATGGAACTGTATGTAGCCGGCACTCTTACTGCTCCCGGTAACACATGCTTTTAGCCTTAAAGGGACAGTGTGTAGGATTTGTGGCGCATAGGTGGATGGTGCTACTGCACTTCCTGTTTTAGCTACGGCAGACCTCGAGGGTCACCCGGGCGCGCCGTAACGCAGACAGCTCGCGTACCCGCGCACGAACCGCGCCCCGCTACTGTATAAATAAAATGCGGTCCCGTTCACTGGTTTTTTTTTTTCTTTTCGCATGAAAACACACATTCCCGATCATGTATCATGACAATCTACACATCAAATGAAACCTTACAGTCTCCTCTTTTTGACTATGCAATTCATTTCCCGGCACAACAACCAGTCCCCGAGCACATGGGGCTTTTATACGGAAAAGCACAAAACGAGGTTTGTTACTTAGCGGGTTTGTTACTTAGCTTACCTTTGAAGGCTCTGGACAGGTCAAACTCAGTATTTCACCATAAACTTGGTCTCAATTTGTCCGTAAGGATCCAGCGAATAAAATCCAGTAAAACAATTTAGTCCAAAACACGTGTTAGATCCATTACGATGTCTGATCCGGCAACATGCTTGTCGTTGTTTACCCAAAACCACGAGCCTTGCCGAAGGAGAAGGCGGAGCCCAAATGTCCTTCTGCGGCTCTCGTAGTTAAAATGGCTGCCTCTATATGGGGTCAATCCCCCTTTTATGTGACTATATCTAAGTCCAAAAGAATACTTTGATTTCATGATGGAAGTGAAAAGGCTTGGAAAACAATGTATTTTTGAATGGGTATCTTCAATTTCGGTAATTAACGGGTAAAAATCTTACACACTGTCCCTTTAAACGTTGTATTTTTTTTTTTTTTTTCAAGGAAAGAGAAATACAGCGACTCTTTGTCCTTTTTCCTCCTCCTTATGCTAGAAATCATGTTTGTTTACAGCCGGTTTGTGTTCACAATAGCTGAACGAATTGCTGTTGAAGTTTCATGTCCAGAAGTAATTTAGCCACCAACGTGTCAGTCTTTAGACCCTTTGTCTGTTTCAGTGCAGCCATCGCTGGGAGGAATCTCCAAGAATTATCTTAGTCTGTCTTTGCTCTGTTTCCCCTTCTCTTCTTCTATCAGTGACCTCAAAAATTTACTTTAACGGCTAACTGGTAGTGGATTCTTGTCTGTCATTGCAACAAACTTTGTGTTAACTGTGAGGAAGCTACAGTTGGAAAAAGCCTCTAAGAACCGCTGTGTTGATATAAACCACGTAATCCCAGCACACCGGCAAGTCAGTTACGATAGGAACATAGGGAGTTTGATTGACAACCTCACAACCAATAGATAACGAATGAGCCTCGTTATCTATTGGCTAATGTTTAGCTGGCCCCACCATGTCCACAAACTGATAGATTTTCATTCTTTATTTTTTTTTGGTCATCATAATTACAAGGCTGCTGTATCTCTATAATGCTGTTTTGAACTTTCAAAATGACAATTTGAAACAAAACAAAACAAAAAAAATCCTCCATACAACCTTTGAGATATTGTACATTGTATTAAACTAATCCCAAACTTTAGATGTGGATTTCTTCGGAATTATTTGTCCTATCAATACAAAATAAAAACTAGTGGCCCTGACGCCTTGTCCTTTTGTGCCTGAAGTTCACCTGTTTATGTTTTCAATTAGAAGAATATTGAATTGAAAATCGAGACCATTGTGGGTGAAAAACTTTTGATTTTTTTTTTTTTTTCCAATATCGCCCAGGCCTAATTTCAACATTGAAAATGACAACCGAAATCCTGCCCCCTCCACTCTATAGCTTGTTGCACAGTGTGGCAGCCAGCTGCTGCTGTCCATCACACGCTAGGCTGAGGTAAACACACAGACATCTGCGCGGTACTTCCCTGTGGCCCTGTGGATGTACAGACAGTGTGTGGAGGTACAGACTGTGTGGAGGTACTGACAGTGTGTGGAGCTACAGACAGTGTGTGGAGGTACAGACCGTGTGGAGGTACAGACAGTGTGGAGCTACAGACCGTGTGTGAAGGTACAGACCCGTGTGTGGAGGTACAGACCGTGTGTGGAGGTAGTGACTGTGTGTGGAGGTACAGACTGTGTGTGGAGGTAGTGACTGTGTGTGGAGGTACAGACTGTGTGTGGAGGTAGTGACTGTGTGTGGATGTACAGACTGTGTGTAGAGGTAGTGACAGTGTGTGGAGCTACAGACAGTGTGGAGCTACAGACCGTGTGTGGAGCTACAGACAGTGTGGAGGTACAGACAGTGTGTGGAGGTACTGACAGTGTGTGGAGGTAGTGACAGTGTGTGGAGGTACAGACCGTGTGTGGAGGTAGTGACAGTGTGTGGAGGTACTGACAGTGTGTGGAGGTACAGACAGTGTGTGGAGGTACAGACTGTGTGTGGAGGTACAGACAGTGTGTGGAGGTACAGACTGTGTGTGGAGGTACTGACAGTGTGTGGAGCTACAGACCGTGTGTGGAGGTACAGACTGTGTGTGGAGGTACTGACCGTGTGTGGAGGTACAGACTGTGTGGAGGTACTGACAGTGTGTGGAGGTACAGACCGTGTGGAGGTACAGACCGTGTGTGGAGGTACAGACTGTGTGGAGGTACAGACTGTGTGTGGAGGTACAGACTGTGTGTGGAGGTACTGAGAGTGCACAGTGTGGAGCTACTTGGGGCAACTTGTTTGATTCCTTTTCCATCAAAGTGCCTGAGACAAGAGCATTGGTAGAAAGTCCATGAAGCAGTTCATGTGATTAAATGTACTTGGGAGAGAAATTAATTTAGCAGCTGAAACTTGACTAAACTAACTTAGTGTTTACAAACTAAACGCAACAGTACAAATGCTGTGTTGTGTGCAGGTGCAGAGGGCCCATTCTCAGTGGTCCGCTACAGTAAGGAGCAGCGGCCCACCACTCTGCCCATCCAGCCCTTCACCTTTCAGCACCAATTCTCATCCAAAGCTCCGCGGGCCGTGGTACCTGTGCTTCCTGTATCACTGGGCCACATGCCGGAAGCCCACTCCAGCTCGGGCTCTGACTCTGGAGCGGAACGAGAAGAGGACATGTTTGTGTCAGCTGCAGCGTACCCTCCCCTCTGGCAGCAGGACCCCTCAGTGGCTCCCCCTGGTGGATCAGTGCGGCCCTCCCCACTCGGCAGTTACTCTCCTGCACAGTTAGCAGGGACTCAGCGCTCTGTCACCTCCTCCAGCTTTGCATCTTTGGATGGGGCCCCCCAGCAGAGCCCTGTCCTGGTGAAGCAAGGCCCCTCAACCCCTCCTCCATCCTCACTGGCAGCCAAGAGAGGAGCTGTGCTCCCCACACTGTCCACTCTGCAGGGACAAGCCCTCCAGCCGACAGACACTCTCAGCCCCCTGGGACATGGAAAGTCCACCGGGCTCAGAGGCACCCTGGCCCACTGTCATGGTATGTGTTTGTGCTTAGTGTCGTCTCATCTCTGTCTCCTGTGGGTGTGTCTGTACTGAGAGCCTCCCATGCTCACATTGTGTTAATGTGGGACTAGTTTGATCACAACCTGATCCTCCACAATGTATACAGAAGAGGCAGGTCAGATCTGAACAGTGTTGCTCAGTGAAGTGAAGAGTACATATAACAGCACAAAAGTACAAAAGTCTTAACCACCACCAAGTGTGGATTGAATGAACAATGAACTGTAAAGCGCTTTGGGTGCTATGAAAGGCGCTATATAAATGCTATGAATTATTATTATTAGGGATGCAAATTATCGATTAATTCATTAACTGATAGTTGATTGACCTTATCGATCGATTAACGATTAACTGATAAGCGGCGTTTTTCACCTGAATTTGAGTGTTTCAATAGGGTCTTTAAGAATATAAGCTATAGTAACATAACACTGAGTCAAAAATATATCATAGTATTATTATATTGTATATTCCTCAATTAATTATTCCTTAGTAAAAAGCAGACAAATGTATTGATGCTGAATAACAAAATACAGTAAGCCCTCGCTCTATCGCGGTTCGCTCATTTTTATTTTATTTTATTTATTTATTTATTTTTTTATAGTGTAACATTGTGTTCTGTGTCCTGATTGGCTAAGAGACTAGACCAGGACTAAACATGGACTAAACCAGGTCTAGACCAGGTCTAAACCTGGACTGGGCCTGAACTAAACCAGGGCTGGACCAGGTCTAAACCAGGTCTAAACCTGGACTAAACCAGGATTAAACCACCACGTGCCGCTGCTGGTTTCGTGCGGCTGGTTTGTGGCTCGGGCTGAGACTACGCATTCCGGGCGCCGCGGTTCGATCTTGTGCTCAGCAGCCTCGCACGTACACCGGGCAGTGCCGTTGGCGCCTGCGGCCGGCTGTGAGTCGAGCTTGGCGCAGCGCGGTGCGCGGTTGCCTTGTTTCGTGACCACGCGGGTGCGTGGGTGCGCGTGTCCGCGATTAGCGATTAATTACAATTAATGCATTTTGTTCAACCAACGTATTGATTGACAATTAATCGTAAGTCCATTAATTGTTGACATCCCTAATTATTATTATTATTATTATTATTATTATTATTACATATGGCTGTGTGTTGAAAGAAACTATCCACATAAAATGTGTTTTGTTTTTTGTTTCATCTTTTTTCTCTGGACCACATATGTGCTGTCCACTGCCCAATCAAGCCTATTGAAACTAATAATCCAAAACTTTATTACAAAATAAAAGCATGCTGAACCTTTTTATGATGAGAGTATTGGATGATAGATGTGATATGATAGATGAAGGATGTGCCTGTCTCCTCTAATTCCTCATGTTTGCCATCTCTTCTTCATCATCCGCTCTGCCACCCCACCTGTCCCCTAACCCGACCCCAGCACACCACCTCTCTCCTCAGGCGCTCAAATGGAGAGAGTACCGGCGGAGGAATCCCCTGGCACCCGGAGGCCTGGTGCAGAGACCAGTGCGACACAACGTATTTGACTTCCCTCCAGCCCAGGACAGGCGCAAGGGTGCTAAGATTGCAAATGTTACTTGCTTCATCCACACTTGTCTGAATAAGTAGATTGTGTTGTAGATTGTGACGTCTTCATTTGCTCAGTTTCTCATTGTTTATTCCTGCTACTGCTGATGCCTAAATGCCTAATTAGAAATGGAGGTGAAGTTTAAATACATTTTCCAAATGCTGTTTTAAATTTGAATATTTGAAATACTTCTCCCAAGGTGACCACAAGCATGTTTAAAGGGATATGCCACCCCCAGGTCAAATTTGGGCATCTCCCCACAGTCCAGAGACTAAAATAAGTGGTGGAAAGCGTTTTCCTGCTCACCCAGCCATTGTCCGAGTCTGTCGCCACTGACCGCCGCGGTATCTGCAGCTCCTCCGCCTTAGACTGGAGTCTAACGTCGCCAGAGAAAGATTTCGGCCAAAAGGAATTAATTTGCTCGATGCTTTTCCCAATTACTTTGTGTGTAGTGCGCATTCATATCGAGTGCAAATAAATGTGCAAATCAACACGGAGAGCTTGCCTTGGTCATTTTGGGTGGGAACTATTTTCCAGTGCGTAAGAATACAGCCGTATCACGCAGCACGCTGCCAGGGGAATCCCAGTTACGCACCGGGAAGGGAGTTCCCCTGTTGCACAACGTGGTGTGTCAGTGGTCAGTGGCGACAGACTCGGACAATGGCTGGGTGAGCAGGAAAACACTTTCCACCACTTATTTTAGTCTCTGGACTGTGGGGAGATGCCCAAATTTGACCTGGGGGTGGCATATCCCTTTAAACGAGACTTCATTATAATAATAATAATAATACATTTTATTTATTAGGCGCCTTTCTGGACACTCAAGGTCGCCTTACAACAAGTATAATATATTACAATTAAACAGTTAAACATTTAAACGATAAAAAATGTATGTTGCGGAGGTGGAAGTAGGCAGAGCGGGTGATGTTGTTTATGTGAGCGGTGAAGGAGAGGGTGCTATCGAGGATGACACCCAGAGGATGACACCCTGCCTGAGGGGAGGGAGAGATGGAAGAGCCGTCGATGTGAATTGAGAAATGATTGGTCTTGCTTAGGGTGGATTTGGTGCCTACAAGAAGAAGTTCAGTTTTCTTGCTATTGAGTTTGAGAAAGTAGGAGGTGAACCAGGATTTGACTTCAATGATACAGGTGACAAGGGCTGATGGTGGGAGTGTGGCGTTTGGCTTGGTGGAGAGGTAGAGCTGGGTGTCATCCGCGTAGCAGTGGACGTGGATGTGGTGTTTCTGGAAAATATGGCCGAGGGGGAGGAGATGGATGATGAAAACGAGGGGACCGAGGACAGAACCCTGGGGAACACCTGTGGAGATGGAGGCAGAATGAGACGTGAAGTATTTTAGTTGAATGAACTGAGTGCGGTCGGAAAGATGGGAATGAAACCCGGCGAGGACTGTGCCAGAGATGCCGAGAGAAGAAAGTCTAATGAGGAGGATGGAATGAGAAATGGTGTCGAAGGCCAAACTGAGATCAAGCAGAAGGAAAATGGATAATAAACCAGAGTCAGCGGAAAGGAGAAGATCATTTGTGATTCTGAGAAGGGCGGGGACGGAAGCCAGATTGAAAATGTTCATACAGGTTATTAGAAGACAGATGCGCGTGGAGTTGGGAAGAAACTGTTTTTTCAAGAATTTTTGAGATGAATGGAAGGTTGGAGATGGGACGGAAATTATTGAGGTCAGTGGGATCTGAGCCAGGTTTTCAGAGGAGAGGGGACAGTACCAGAGGTGAGGGAGGCGTGAATTATATTGGTGATTAGAGGAACTAGAGAAGGAAGTGTGTCTTTGACGAGGGAGGTGGGGAGTGGGTCGCGTTGACATGAGGAGGTTTTGGATTTATTGATAAGTTTGGAGATTTGATTGACAGAAGGAAGGGTAAATGATGAGAAAGGGGTGTCAGATGGAGGAAATGGAATGGCAGGTATGGGTAGAGCAGAGGAGGGAGTAAGCTGTTGGTGAATATGTTGGATTTTGTGTGAAGTGTGAAGTGTGAGGCCAGGATATTGCAGAAATCAGATGAATAGAGGTGTGATGGGAGAGAGTCAGAAGGATTGGTAATGTTAGACATGAGTGAGAAAAGGGTCTTGGAATTTCCTTCATTGGAACTGATTAAACTAGAGAAATATGAAGATTTGGTGTTGGAGATGCAGTCTTTGTAGTGAAGGGTGTGCTGTGTGTACAAGTCTTTGTGAATCCTTAGTTAATCCTGTTTTATTGTAGAGCCTTTCGAGTTGCCGGCCTTTTGCTTTTAACTGTCTGAGAGTGGGGGTGTACCAGGGTGCAGTGTGAGTGAATGAGACAGATCTGGATTTGAGTGGAGCAAGTGTATTGAGAATGTTGTGCAGATGGGTGTTGTAATATGAGATGTTGATCTGTCGTTGTAATATGAGATGTTGATCTGGCGTTGTGAAACTGTCTGTATTTGGAAGGTTACTAATATGAGAAGATAAAATCAATGAATGCAATGAATGCCTGATATGTGTTTTAGATTCAACCCAGGTTGACATTCCAGTGACACAAATAGTTTTATGTACTGTTGTCCCTCGCTATATCGCGGTTCACCTTTCGCGGCCTTGCTGCTTTGCGGATTTTTTTTATTCCAATTTTTTTATAGTGTATCAACGCGCATTGTGTTCTGCATCCTGACTGGTTAAGGGACTACAGACTGTCATTGTCCTCCGTGCTGTATCTCCTGTACAGTACAGAAAACTTAATGGTGACAATTGGCTTGAGATCCAAAACATGAACACTTTAGTATGTAAAATGATTTGTAATTTTCAAGAATTAATCAACAATATACTAGTACTCCTTTTCTGCAAAACTGACTTTTCAGAGCTTTTAACCATGTTCTAGTTTCCCTTCTTATTGACCCTCTGAGTGATTCATACATGTGTGAGTAATCTTTATTCTCCTGTATTCAAGATGTTATTGCGCCGATCTACCCATTTTCACCTTGTCCTTTTAGATCGTTGTCAATCAGTGTTGTTTAGTATATTATAAAAAAAAGTTGTTACAGTATAACTTGCAGAAAAACATTGCGATTTAAAATGTCCACATTGTAACATAATGTTCCACTCATAGATTATTACTATTAGGGATGCACCGATGTGAAAATTTTAGCCGATACCGATATCCGATATTAATGTTGCTGATATCGGCCGATACCGATATTTATTTATTTTTAATTCTGAGATAAGATTTTATACAGACTGAAAATCATGCAAAATTAATTTTTGAATGTCTTCTTTTATTTTCAAAACATTACTTTCTAGCTGAAGTCTCTTTCATGAAGTAATACAAAAATATGTATTTCCTTCACTATTTTTAAAAGTGGCTGCAGGTGAGGCCTACTTTCCCCCCTCTGCCCACAGTGCTGACCCATGGATCTGTTTGTTTGACCCATGGATCTGCTTGTGTTTGTTTGTTTGACCCATGGATCGGTTTGTGTTTGTTTGACCCTTGGATCTGTTTGTGTTTATTTCTCAGACTGTGGCTCGGATTACCTGGGTCTGACAGAGAAGCCTCCTGAAGAGTTCTGCTTGTCTCCGGACACATCGTCTCACTACAACCCCCAGCCTCATCTGTCTGTGGACATGCTGCACAAGAAAGGTCTGTCCTCCATCATGCATACCCCCTGTGTGTACAACACTCAACCCTGAAGGCCTGGGGAATATTCCACGAATGTTGCTAAACATAGTGGCGCCTAAGTGGTAAAGCCTCGCCTGAAGTAGCGGCAACTTAGCGTAAAGCCTGAAGTCATTCCACTAACGCATTTCAGCTGTATTCTTTGATAGAGATGTCACACAAAATATAAAGTGTCAATGTCGTCAAGTGAGAGTGATGTTAGGCCCAGCTGATATAAGTTCTATGATGATATGAAAAATTGTAGGTTAAATTCATTCACATTTGTGTAATGTGTGGCAAATGTAAATTCGTGAAAATGTAACACATAATTGACTTGCGCATAAATTCGTCAGTAATAGGAATCAAACCCGGGACGCCCATGTGAAAGACGCAGTACTTAACCACTCAACCAAAGTCTTTCTCTAGGACAGCTCTGGAATTCTTCTATTTGATAATGTCGTAAAGACAGCGGTTCAAAAGAATATTTTTAAATTACTGGAAATTTGTCAAAACTGACCAAGAACGTAAGGTCACTTTTTTTTTGCTGATATTGTTTTCGGACAACACAGATAGTCATGCGGGAGGTGTACGGAACTGTTTTTTGACACTGAGTTTACTTCCGGTACGTATTCTCTGCGGCACGGCCTGTTTAAGCCTCATCTTTAGCCTGCCCGTGACCAGGCTAGATCCGAGGACCATGTTGCCCCAGTAACTCAGCGGGGACTAAGGTTAGCGAGAGTCATGCAACCAAAATCTCACTAAAACTAGCGCGGACTGTCGAATAAAGCCGAGCTCTGCCGCGTTCGTGGAATACCCCTCTGGTTTATGATGTCAACCATGAGAGTAATCTGGCAATCTCTCCTGGTACACAGCCCTTGTACCCTGTACACAGCAACTTGACAAACCTGATGCGATGTGCAGTAGTTTCAGTAATGGTATTCATGCTGATTGTGTTGTGATTGCGCTCTGAAGGGGGGTGACTTAGCATGGATGGGGGGAAAGACTCAGAGTGTCAAAAATGAAAGTGAACCTTATAAAACATGTTAATATGTTTGTATGTACCCCATAGAAGGGCAATACCCCCTCTTTAAAGGGATATGCCACCCCCAGGTCAAATTTGGGCATCTCCCCACAGTCCAGAGACTAAAATAAGTGGTGGAAAGCGTTTTCCTGCTCACCCAGCCATTGTCCGAGTCTGTCGCCACTGACCGCCGCGGTAACTGGTGCTCCTCCGCCTTAGACTGGAGTCTAACGTAGCCAGAGAAAGATTTCGGCCAAAAGGAATTAATTTGCTCGATGCGTTTCCCAATTACTTTGTGTGTAGTGCGCATTCATATCGAGTGCAAATAAATGTGCAAATCAACACGGAGAGCTTGCC
This sequence comes from Paratrypauchen microcephalus, assembly GCA_036785185.1. Classification (NCBI taxonomy): domain Eukaryota; kingdom Metazoa; phylum Chordata; class Actinopteri; order Gobiiformes; family Gobiidae; genus Paratrypauchen; species Paratrypauchen microcephalus. Next base: position 1,219,396 of record JAVJIX010000083.1, on the reverse strand, counting down.
TTGGTCATTTTGGGTGGGAACTATTTTCCAGTGTGTAAGAATACAGCTGTATCACGCACCACGTTTTGCAACAGGGGAACTACCTTCCCGGTGCGTAACTGGGATTCCCCTGGTAGCGTACTGCGTGATACGGCTGTATTCTTACGCACTGGAAAATAGTTCCCACCCAAAATGACCAAGGCAAGCTCTCCGTGTTGATTTGCACATTTATTTGCACTCGATATGAATGCGCACTACACACAAAGTAATTGGGAAACGCATCGAGCAAATTAATTCCTTTTGGCCGAAATCTTTCTCTGGCGACGTTAGACTCCAGTCTAAGGCGGAGGAGCACCAGATCCCGCGGCGGTCAGTGGCGACAGACTCGGACAATGGCTGGGTGAGCAGGAAAACGCTTTCCACCACTTATTTTAGTCTCTGGACTGTGGGGAGATGCCCAAATTTGACCTGGGGGTGGCATATCCCTTTAAAGTGCATGTGACAGGTTTTCATGTTTTTCTAATTTTGACTTGGTTTGGTGGGATAGTAAACGTGGTCAATATATTTGTCATAGTTTTACATCAGTTCAGCGGCAGTTTGTGGAAATTATGAGATACTGTAGTAGAAGGAGACAGTGTTTTAACCATCACAGAGACTTATAAAGTTCTTTAAAGGTCCAGTGTGTAGGATTCGTGGCGCATTGGTGGATAGTGGCTATTGCACTTCCTGTTTTAGTTACGGCAGACCTCGAGGGTCACCCGGGCGCGCCGTAACGCGGACAGCTCGCGTACCCGCGCAAGAACCGTGCGCCGCCGACAACTACGGTATAAATAAAACGCGGTCCCGTTCACTGTTTTTTTTTCTTTCCGCATGAAAGCACACATTCCCGATCGTGTACCATGACAATCTACACATCAAAATAAACCTTACAGTCTCCTCTTTTTGACTATGCAATTTTTTTTCCCTGGCGGCACGGTGGCTGAGTGGCTAGCACTCATGCTTCACAGCAAGAAGGTTCGGGTTGCCCGGGCCTTTCTGTGTGGAGTTTGCATGTTCTCCCCGTGTCTGGGTGGGTTTCCTCCGGGTACTCCGGTTTCCCCCATCAACCTAAACATGCGCCATAGGTAAAATCCTCCAGCTTAGGGCCTGACCAAAGCATAAATAACAAAACAAAATCATGGGGATGGTCCCCGGGTCAAATATAGAAACAACCTCTCCTGTGTGAGATCAATAAAGGTCAATCTTCTAATCCTTGACCACTGTAAGGCGCTTTGTGTTACAATTTTGTATGAAAAGCGCCTTATAAATGTTTGATTGATTGATTGATTGATTGATTTCCTGGCACAACAATCACTCCCCGAGCACATGGGGCTTTTATACGGAAAAGCACAACGAGGTTTGTTACTTAGCTTACCTTTGAAGGCTCTGGACAGGTCAAACTTCAGTATTTCACCATAAACTTGGTCTCAATTTGTCCGTAAGGATCCAGCGAATAAAATCCAGTAAAACAATTTAGTCCAAAACACGTGTTAGATCCATTAAGACGTGTGATCCGGCAACATGCTTGTCATTGTTTACCCAAAACCACGAACCTTGCCGAAGACGAAGGCGGAGCCCAAATGTCCTTCTGCGGCTCTCGTAATCAAAATGGCTGCCTCTATATGGGGAAGATCCCCCTTTTATGCAGGTATATCTAAGTCCAAAAGAATACTTTGATTTCATGATGGAAGTGAAAAGGCTTGGAAAACAATGTATTTTTGAATGGGTATCTTCAATTTCAGTAATTAACGGGTAAAAATCTTACACACTGTCCCTTTAATAATGTAAAAATGTGACTTGGATCTCATATCTTGGCTGCATATCTTTGTGCAATGTGTTAACTGTTGATGTACTGAGCGCTGCTGCTCTGGTCCTGGTCAGGTTTGGTGAAGGCGGTGAACATGGCTGTAGACCTGATTGTGGCACACTTCGGCACCACACGGGACCCAGACGTCAAGGTCAGACTTTCCATTAATTTGTTTCATTGCGTGTTTTGTTGGACACAACAAATTGTCCTCTAGAAAGATAATAAACAATTACACTTATACAGAGCAACATTGATGTTTGTGTGGAAGCCAAAGGTGAAGTGCCCAGCTTGGCACCAGCAAACCAAAACAAACATGGTGATGCAGACAGCCTATCTTAGTGAAAATACAGACTATTTTGTTTGTGAAAAATGTGCAGAAGGACCAGGAAAGAGCTCTGTGCTTTTCTCTCAACTGGATGTAGCAAAACAACAAAAACAACACAGTTGTCATACTGTCTTTCTGTCTGCAGATATCACTGAGCTGTTACTGTGAGTTGAATACTGTGCTTACATGACATGGTCAAATCTGGGTATAGTTCCATCCCTTTAGCTCACCGCTACACATTGTCTCCTGCAGAGCAAACTGGGCAACAGCTGGGTGAGTCCAAACGTGGGCCACCTGATCCTCAAGTACCTGTGCCCAGCCCTCCACGGTGTGCTGCAGGACGGACTCAAGCCCTACGTGAGGGACCTGATCATCGGGCAGAGGCGCTGTGGGCCCTGGAGCATGGTGGAGGCCTCCACACAACCAGGTAACACACAGATACTCTCTGCATAACTGTTAGTGTAGCTCACCTGGATTCTAGGATGTTTGTAACTCCCCTCGTCTATTTAAAGCCCCAGTGTGTAGGATTCGTGGCGCATAGGTGGATGGTGCTATTGCACTTTCTGTTTTAGCTACGGCAGACCTCGAGGGTCACTCGGGCGCGCCGTAACGCGGACAGCTCACGAGCCGCGCGCCGCTACTGTATAAATAAAACGCGGTCCCGTTTTTTTTTTCTTTTTTTTTTTCTCATGAAAACACACATTCCCGATCATGTACCATGACACTCTACACATCAAATGAAACCTTACAGTCTCCTCTTTTTGACTATGCAATTCATTTCCCTGCACAACAATCACTCCCCGAGCACATGGGGCTTTTATACGGAAAAGCACAAAACGAGGTTAGCTTACCTTAGAATGCTTTGCACAGGTCAAACTCTGTATTTCACCATAAACTTGGTCTCAATCTGTCCGTAAGGATCCAGCTAATTTAATCCAGTAAAACAATTTAGTCCAAAACACGTGTTAGATCCATTACGACGTCTGATCCGGCAGCATGCTTGTGTTGTTTACCCAAAACCACGAGCCTTGCTGAAGGCGAAGGCGGAGCCCAAATGTCCTTCTGCGGCTCTCGTATTCAAAATGGCTGCCTCTGCATGGGGAAGATCCCCCTTTTATGTGACTATATCTAAGTCCAACAGAATACTTTGATTTCATGATGGAAGTGAAAATGCTTGGAAAACAATGTATTTTTGAATGGGTCTCTTCAATTTCAGTAATTAACGGGTATAAATCTTGCACACTGTCCCTTTAAAACTAGAGCCTAATTGTGTTGTCATGATACTAAAATGTCAAACTTTATTTCAATACTAAACAACAGAGTAAATTCTCAGTATCGATTATGATACCACACTGGTAAAAACACAATAGATTCTACACATTCAGTTATAGTACTTTCTTATAAATTCTCACAATGCCTCATATCTGTGTAATCCCTCAGGTCCAGGTAGGTTCCATAGTGGTTCATGGTCGTATACTAATCTACAGTGGAGAAAATAAGAATAAAATATAAAAAAATAGTCTATAATTTTAATTGTAGGTTTATTTTAATATTGAGGGATAGAAGAAAATCCAGAAAATCACATTATACAGAATATATTAATTGATGCATTTCATTGTGTGAAATAAGTATTTGATCCCCTACCAACCATTAAGAGTTTTGGTTAACACAGACCAGTTAGACACTCTTAATCAACTCGTCACCTGAATTAGACCCCTGTTTTAACTAGTCACCTGTATAAAAGACACCTGTCAGTCAGACTCCAAACTCACCAATATGGGGAAGACCAAAACGCTGTCAAAGAATGTCAGGGACAAGAGTGTAGACCTGCACAAGGTTGGAATGGGCTACAAAACCATAAGCAAGAAAATGCAATTGTTCAAAAATTTAAGAAATACAAAATGGCCATCAGTTGACCTCAGCCTGGAGCTCCACACAAGATCTCACCTTGTGAGGTTTCAGTGATCAGAAATCAGCCTAGAACTACACAGGAGGAGCTAGTCAATGAACTCAAGGCAGCTGGGACAACAGTCACTAAGGGTGTTTTCACATATAGTCCCCTTTAAGCAAACCGAACTCAGTCCCCTAAAAGTGGACCAACAAGGGGACCAAGAGAACACAAACTCAGTTCTGTTTGTGTTCACATTGTGAAAGAGGACCGAGTTCTCTTTCTGGTCCACTTAAGCTCTGATGGAGCCTCAGTTCTCTTTCTGTTCACACTGTAGCTTCTCTAGAGCTCTGAGACCTGGTTTAGTCCTGGTTTAGACCTGGTTTAGTCCTGGTTTAGACCTGGTTTAGTCTTGGTTTAGTCCTGGTTTAGACCTGGTTTAGTCTTGGTTTAGTCCTGGTTTAGTGCCGAAATAGATGCAGAAATAATATGATATAATAATATGACTCACCCATAAGAACGGTATCCATGTATGCACGTGTCACGGTCTTTAATAATCCGGAGCTCCGGAGATAAGGACATATCTCGAACTTATCCCGTGTCCCGAGGCGAGAGTTCCTTCTTGCGTAGCATTAAGGTAGCAAGTTAAGGATTCTTCTTCTCTTGGAAATGCCGCGTAAACATTCACTTGGCTCGCTCACAGCTGATCGGCGAACAGGCGCAAACACAATCGTCATGATTGGCGGGAGCGCGATCGGTGCGTAATTATGCTGCAACATGATTGGAAGCTGGAGCGCAGTTCGGCCTATGATTGGCTCTTGCCGGCTCTTGGCTCACCGGCTCGTGGTGCTGCACTGCACAAAAGGCGAAGTGAACCCGGAGCATTATGTGTACACACTGCGCAGGTTAGGCGAACCGTACCGCGGACCTTTTAGCGAACCTCTCAGCTCTCAGCTGATCCATTTCCGTGTTTTTGCACGGGGGGAGAGATTTGAAGCATTCCATTGAAAAATAAACACATTTCCACAGAAAATAAAATTAAACCACTGCTGTTCAAAGGTCCAGAGGCTCAGATAAAGGACTTCTGAGCCTAGAAACACTCGGACGTGCCTCCAGGCAAATAAAAAAACGCATTTCGCATTGCCTAGCGCATTCGCAGTCCAAACTCTCTGGGCGAGATTTACAGAGGCGCCGAGTACAGACAGACGGGGGTGGAACTGCATTGGCATTTCTTTTTACGATCTGACGTCAATAAGTTTCCTTGTTCAAAATCGCCCGTTTGAGCTCTGATTTTTTCTAACGCAGAAAAGGATCGCAAATGCTCAGTTTAGACATTTCACAACTTTTAACCATGGGGGGGGGGGCTAAACAGGGTAGGGGAGCTCACATTAACGTTCAAAAACCTCAGAAAGTGAAAATTTCATGCCATGGGACCTTTAAACGAGAGGGAAATGTGAGAAAACCTTAATTAGAGGGATTACTGTACTGACAAATATCGGTCATTAATATCGGCCCACTTTTACACATCGGACCGATACTGATATGTTAAAAATTTTTGGCAATATCGGCCGATATGGATGTTAATGCCGATATATCATGCATCCCTAGTAAGTAGTATACAAACTATTTACAAATAATATTTTGAAGATTTTACAAAGTCTACACATAATGCACAATTCATTTGAGAAAAGTAAACTTGTTTGAAACAGTTGGTTTTCGCTAAAAGATTTAAATGTTTGTAAAAGTTTAATTATTATTCATTTCATCATTACGTAATCATTGACTAATGTTTTTCAAATGAGGAATGACAGATATAACGGTGTAGTATTTCTTACTCATTAACAAATATTTGTAAATGTTTTGTAAAATAATTAGTTCATTATTTACTGTGTTATTAATGCTTTTTAAGCAGCCGTTATTATAAAGTGTTACCATTAAAAATTTTAGACTGTTCATTTCTTTCAGTGGGCAAACCTACAAAATCAGCAAGGGATTAAATATAATAAAATAATATTATTTCCTCCACTGTATGTGCTCTTATACTTGTTCTGATACAGCTCAAAAGCATTCTAAAGCTATTCAGGAAAGGTTCATTTCTGTCCTGTGAATGGATTTTTTTTAGTATCGACACCTGCTCAAATGAGTATCTAGGTTTGTAATACTGTGGTACCTCACCTTACGAAATTAATTTGTTCCAGAAGTGGTTTCGTAACGTGAATTTTTCGTAAGTTGAGTAGCTATTTCAATGGAAAAGGCCTGATCCGTTCCAAGGTTTTTTTATAGTGTAACTTTTTTTTTTTTATAGTGTAACATTTGTGTTCTGCGTCCTGATTGGAATAAACCAGGTCTAGACCAGAACTAAACCAGGTCTAAACCTGGACTGGACCTGGACTAAACCAGGATTATCCCAGGACATGGCAGTGCCGTTGGAGGAGCGCGTTGCTCATGTCTCCGCGCTCCTTGCGCGTTTGCGCGCTAGAGCTAAGAGGCCGAGAAAGACGCTCTTTCAGCGGGAATAAGAGCGGGGCGGGCTCTGGTTCTATCTGACCTCCAGAGCCGGGGGGCTGACACTGTGAGCTAACAGGCCGAGAAAGGTGCTCTATCGGCGGGCAAGACCGCGGGGTCTCGCTCGGGGCGGGCTCTGCTTCTATGTGACTTCCAGGTCTAGACCAGAACTAAACCAGGTCTAGACCAGGTCTAAACCAGGACCGGATCAGGTCAAGACCCGAACCAAACTGGGACCAGACCAGGATTAAATGGGCTGAGCCGCGCGGGCCCGCGGCCCCGAGGGGGAGGCACGGCCCGGGCGCCGCAGCTCCATCCCGCGCCGTGTCGACGTCGCTTTTTGATCCTTCGATGTCGGCTCTTCCTATCATTGTGAAGCAGAATTCACCAAGTGTTGGATTGTTCACTCACTAAGGGAACGTGAGCGGGGTTTAGACCGTCGTGAGACAGGTGAGTTTTACCCTACTGATGATGTGTTGTTGTGTCTACGTTCCCCTCGCACGTTCGGCGCTATATTGAGCCGTGTCCCCCCACGCTTCACTATCAACACATTCCGTTGAAAATCTATGAAAGTTCGAGTGTTCAAACGAGAGAGAAATGCGAGAAAAGCCCAACTCCAGTCTGAGAAAAGTGTAGAATGTGTGTGATGAGGCATTTACAGCCCTAAAACATGTAGAACAATTGCAAAATACAAAGTTGTCCTACCTCGTGGACCTCTCCCACCGCGGGCCACCTCTGGAACCTAACCCCGTGTGTGTTGATAAAGTGTATTTACGTTTCGGGGCGTGCATCTGAGCGCGCATTAATTGAATTTTTGAGATTTCGCGTTTCGTAATTTGAATTTTCTTTCGTATCTAGAGACCAAAATTTGACGTGAAGGCGTTTCGTAACTTGGATTTTTCATATGTAGGGTCTTTCATAAGGTGAGGTACCACTGTACATTTAGTATTGATTAATATCTGATTTTCAATACTTTTGACATAACTTTTGCATAATATGGAGTTGGAACTTTATCCGTTTGTGCTGCAGGTCCGTCCACCCACCTGCTCCACAGCCTCTTCTGTAAGATCAGCCAGTACTCAGAGCTCACCTCTTCCTCCATGAGACTCAACGCCTTTATCATGGGCCTGCTCAAGTACGTCCCAGCCTCAGTGTGTGTGAGTGTGTGTGTGTGTGCGCTCATGGCTCATTTATATTTGTGTTACAGCCTCAAGTCCCTTGAGTTGTGGTTCAGCGTGCTGCACACATATGAAGGTATGTCTCTCTTAACGCCGAACTAAACACTAAATCACTAAAACAGTTTCTCCTATACTGTCTACTGTCTACTATACTGTGTACATGGTAGTTTAGCATAGCATTGTCTTTTGGCAATTTGTGTGCAAACTAGATACATTTGCAGTCAAAAATGTAAAAAAAAAAAAAGGGCATGTGCTACCCTCAGTAGCTGCTGCAATTTCAAGTACTTGGTGACATCACACAAGGCTGCCCTAATTAAAGGAAAATTAACGTTTTTTTACAATCTGAGCCTTCTTTCGGCAATAAAACAAGTAGTTTTACTCACCCATAGCAGTTTGGTGTCAATTGGAGCAGTATCGCAGAACTTATGTTGAGCCGTTCTGTTCTACTAATGATCCCGTATCCGTTAATGTGAGTGCTCGGGGCATTACTTTGCGCTCTCCAAATAACACAAACTTTAGCACTTTTCAAATCACAGAAGATCGCTGTGTCAGGGTAGACTTTTAGTGGATTCCAAAACGGCCTGAAACCCGATATCGCAACAGAAAAGTAAAGTTCAGAGCGGTGTTGTATAAAGTACTGGAAAATCAAACTCAAGTAAAAGTATAGGTACCCCTCCCAAAAATGACTTTGGTAAAAGTCGAAGTCACTGAAATGTTACTTGAGTAAAAGTCTTAAAGTACCTGGAACTTCTTGTACTTAAGTATGACAAGTAATGTAAAAATAAATGTACTCAAGTAATGTAATTAAAAGTACAAGTAAAAGTATGAAGCAAAGGCAGTCTGAAGCTAACCCTCGCTTTGTTACTTAAATAGCACAAACACACAGCGCTTGTTTACATTTTTAAAAGTAGGCACATGTTAATGTTATTTTTTGTCCTTTTGAACTCGTGTGCCCTTTCTCATTCGTTACACTTAGCCTACAGCTATGCCTTCCCTTGAGCCGAAAAAGCTAGGTAGCCTGTTAGCTCCAACATCGTCAAATACGCTTTGTGTAACTGAAACAATGTCACACAAAGTTAATTTCTACATGTTATGCTCAAGGTTTCACAACGGTGTCTAGAATGTCCATGCTATGGTTACTGAAATTGGAATATAGACGCTAACAATTTAATTAATCTAGAACTTACCTCGATGTGTTTCGTGAGGTTGGACAGGGAGTTTCTGTAAAATAGGATTTCCACTTTTCTTGGAAGGCACAAGAGGCACTTCATTCGATAGGACGAATCCTTCATATCAGTGTAAGAGAACATTGTGTTTAAGTACGGCCAGGGATGCTCATCGTCAGCTCCCCCTTCATTTGTAGCCGACATGGATGCTGTCTCCTCTTCCATCAGGGATGTTGATTGATTAAACTAGCTGCATGAAACCAACAGTTGTAGGCTGATTGTCATGCGCAAGTAGCGAGTAGCAAGTAGCCCAGGCACGTGCTGACTTCCTTGCAGTCAGTAGAGGGGTTTTTTTTGTAACAAGTAACTAAACGGCACATTGAAAATGTAGTGGAGTAAAAGTATGCAATTAAATTCAGAAATGTAGTGAAGTAAAAGTAAGAGTTATCTTTTTTTTTTAAACTCAAGTAAAGTACAAAGTCTCCCAAAATGCACTTAAGTACAGTAGTGAAGTATTATTACTTCATTACTATACAACACTGGTTCAGAGCGGTGTTAGCTTCTTTCGGACTAGCGGTGTTTACAAAACAACCGAGTTCACGCATGCGCACTGTCCTCTCTGATGACGTCATCAAATGAAACTATAGCTGCATATCGGGTTTCAGGCCGTTTTGGAATCCACTAAAAGTCTACGCTGACACAGCGATCTTCTGTGATTTGAAAAGTGCTAAAGTTTGTGTTATTTGGACACCGCAAAGTAATGCCCCGAGCACTCACGCTAACGGATACGGGATCATTAGTAGAACAGAACGGCTCCAACATAACTTCTGCGATACCACTCCAATTGACAGCAAACTGCTATGGGTGAGTAAAACTACTTGTTTTATTGCCGAAAGAAGGCTCAGATTGTAAAAAAACAACGTTACTTTTCCTTTAAAGCCAGGTGTTTCTGATTACAGACATCTGGTAGTCAAAGTTGTGTTGTGGGATTTTTTGTGAGTCCATAGCCTCATTTCCATAAGGCCAGTATGGGGCATTTTCGGGGTTCCATGCAGACCGCTGGAGGTACTACCTTCCAAAGGGGTCTTAGTAACTGGTATCAGCTCACAGTGGGCAGACTTAGAGACACCTCAGTGCAGTCATTAGAGAACCAGCAGCAGGTCGTAGCAACGCAGAGTATATGCTCCACAGCTTGCCTTCGGTAAAGGGCTGCATATACAGAGAAAACAAAGTGAAACTTAAACGTCATGAGGCTACATGAGGAATACCTGTGTGCTCACTGGTATGAACATTTGTTTTGAACATGGATCAGTGTTGATGCTCCTATAGCCCTGGTCTTTTTATAGCTGTCCATTGGCTCATGGCGGCGAAGGTCAACGTCACACCACTGGATGTGTCTTACTAGATCTGTGATACATCCAAGCCAGTTGTACTAGAAGTGGAAATGAGGCTCATGTGTCTCTAAGTTCTTGATTCTGTTAGAATTGTACTGATTTGTGTTTTTTAATCTTAGGCATGATTGCAGCGCACTACCAGCAATGGGGCTTCCTGGCGCTGTCCCAAGGGCCATGCCAGGCCCTGTTTGAGGAGCTGTTGTTGCTGTTGCAGCCTCTGGCTCTGCTGCCCTTTGATTTGGATTTGCTGTTTCAGCCCCGCCTCCTGCAGAAGGGGAGGGAGCACCTGCGCCGCAAAGAGCTGCTGTGCGGCAACACTAACAGCCTCCACCAATCAGAGTGCTCCACCTTCCAGCTTATGAGGGGACGGAGCACTTCCCCATGTGGGCGTGGCCAGGCTAGAGGTGAGGGAGCGGTGGACCCTGCAGCTGAAGCCCTGGGCACTACCGGAGGAGGAAGTACCTGTCACAAGGCTAAGGAGGCGGGACAGTCAGGCTGGTGGTACCAGCTCATGCAGTCCTCCCAGGTCTACATCGATCAGTCCACACAGGGCTCCAAGTTCATCAAAGCAGAGAGAAGGCGGAGGGCCTATGAGAGACAGGCCCCGCCCACCAGAGAGGGGGTGGTGGAAGGGGCGGAGTTAAGGCCCATCCGCTGCAGCTCTGAAGGCGGTTCTGTAGTTCCTAAAGGAAGACTGTCCTGGATGGGCAGTCCCCCAGAGAGCACCCTGAACCATGATAGAGACTTGTCTGTGGAGAACCAGGGGTTGCGTTGGGGGCACCTCTTTGGAGCCACAGGTAACTCCTCGCAGGATGGCCAGGGGTCCAGGAAAAAAGTCCCCAAGAGCAGGTAAGACCCTCATGGGTGTACAGCACAGCTATGATATAGTTAGATACTGCAGAGTTGTCAAACTGCCACTCCTGATCCTGCACTCCACCTGTGTACTTACATGTTTACTTACCTGTGTACATATACTGTATGTGTATTTACCTGTGTACTGTCTTGTGTTCTCTTGTCCAGGGCTCCCTCGGGCTGGCTGCACTTGGACAGCTCTGTGTTCTCGCGTATGGCACAGAGCATCAGCGCAGGGAGTGAGAAGAGGCCTCAGAACCAATCCACAGCTGATGTGACTGCAGAACCAGCCCACCCAGAGCCACGCCCCTCCCACCCAAAGCCATGCCCCTCCCACCCAGACCCAGGCCAGTCCACCCCCCGATACGCCGCCACCGTCACTGCTGCTCAGGCGTCACTACCGTAGGTTTCCTTGGGACTTCCTTGACACTAGACACTTCAGTATAACCCACAATTTACACCAAAGCAGTAACAGCACATAAGTGCAGCAGCACAGCATACGTGCAGGTATAGCTTTCCATTTTAACCGGACGGACGTGTCATACGCGCGTCCAACGGCTGTCATTATACTACACGCTACGAGTGTCTCCAGGCCTTTTAGCAGGGGCAAGACAGGATATAAGCATGTGGTGTCAAAATAAACTTCCAGTGCCCTTTCAAAATACTTTCTCTAAACCACTATTAGTCCTGGTTTAGTCCTGGTTTAACCCTGGTTTAGTCCTGGTTTAGTCCTGGTTTTAGCCCTGGTTTAGCCCTGGTTTAGTCCTGTACACTCTCTCTATTTGATGCAGAAATAATATGATAATAATGTGACCTACCCCGTGTTGTCGTGTTGTCTGATAATTCGCATATCTCCACGTCTATACACGTATCGCGTATATCCACGGACTTTCGACTAAATTCTCCGACCGCTTTCTGTACATGAGCTCCGGAGAAACGGACATGTCCCGAACGTCTCCCGAACCTTTCCCGAACGTGTCGTGTCCAAGTAGAAGTTAAAAGTCCATTTTCATTTCCTTATTGTCTTGAAATGCCGCGTACATATTCACGAGCTGCTCACAGCTAAAACACATCAGCGCTACTCAGAATGTGATGATGATGATGGTGGGAGCGCGAGCGTGGAAAATTATGGTGATGGTGTATGAGCAGACTTTTGCAAACCGGATTGCCAGTTTTTCAGTAGGTCTGGTGTATTGTCTGTTGGACACTAAATAAACAAAAGGATACTATTTTGAAATTTAATTTCTGTTTCTCTCTTTTTCTTCTCAATAACTTTAAAGCACTTGGGAGTAAAGTTGTCAGTTTGTATTGAATTGAAATTAACCAAATCGAATTGTACCGGATCGTTTATTAATTTTATGAATCGTCCCTGAATCGAATCGTAGCCTGTGAATCGGGATTCGAATTGAACCGTTTTGTGAGTGAAAGATTCACACCCCTATTTAGGTTTCACTAATGCCGACATGCGGTCTGTTTCCGCGTGTTCGGACACAAATATAAAACACACGACATCAGGCAGCAACTTTACAAGAACCAATTCTGAAGGAAAAGGCACGTGGTGCAGACAACCAAAGTCAAATGGTGAGTAGCCTCATGAATGCAGCACCGTACATATGGCTCGTTATCGCTGCAAAGCATCTTCTCTCTTGTTGTCAACATTTGTTTTGTGATTTAAAACATAATTCATCCAATCAACAATCAATAAGAGTTTAAACGTGAGAATACACAGAGGCTGGTGTCACAGGAGCAGCTCTGCTGCCTCTGGTGTAAACTGACACTTTTAAAAGTACGTGCGTATGCAGCTCTACCTACGTTACATGTCACTGATGCTCCTGGTGTAAATTCCGGGTAGGTTTACAAGCCCTTTTCAAAACTTCCTGTTTATCAGACAATAAAACACCTGACAATTAGCACATAGTACACAGCAGACTTATTTGGACCAAAACTGCACATATTTGGGACACTTAAAGTTTGTATGGAGGTTTTTGTTTTAGTTTCAAATTGCCAGTAAAAATTCAAAATAGCATTATAAAGATGTAGCAGCCTTGTCATTAATGTTCCCACAAATGTGTCTGAGCAAACACACGAACACCCTGAGTATTCCTTGGACCCCAGTGAGCAACATTCAACACACACTGTGGCCACACCAGTATCACACCTGAGATCATCGCAAATTACGTTTATATATATATATATATATATATATATCAACATGGACCCAAACATCAAAATGTATTGCCTATAGTATCTGGCCTTTAAAGAAGATATATTGTACATCTGTCTGCTGTACAGGTATAATTAATGACACCCGTGAAACATTGCATTATAATTTGAACATTTTATTCTTACGCCTTAGAAAATGGTGGTGCCCAAAGAGCCCACCAATTAAGAAAATAAAACTGGAAACAAAACAAAGTCAGCAAGGGTTGCAATATGGCATTTTGAAAATAAAGTGATTAAAGACTGCTCAAACATCCATGAATCACTCCAAATACAATTTTGGGTGAGTAAATTGTGAGGGGAAACAACTGTAACATGTTTAAAACCTCTGACAAGTCCATTTGGCATAATAGATATCCTTTAAGAAGGAGTATGTGTGTGTACCATGACCTTTAACATGAGTGTACCATGACCTTTAATATGAGTGTGCCATTACCTTTAATATGAGTGTACCATTACCTTTAACATGAGTGTACCATTACCTTTAACATGAGTGTACCATTACCTTTAATATGAGTGTACCATTACCTTTAACATGAGTGTACCATTACCTTTAATATGAGTGTACCATTACCTTTAACATGAGTGTACCATTACCTTTAACATGAGTGTACCATTACCTTTAATATGAGTGTACCATTACCTTTAACATGAGTGTACCATTACCTTTAACATGAGTGTACCATTACCTTTAACATGAGTGTACCATTACCTTTAACATGAGTGTACCATTACCTTTAACATGAGTGTGCCATTACCTTTAATATGAGTGTACCATTACCTTTAACATGAGTGTACCATTACCTTTAATATGAGTGTACCATTACCTTTAACATGAGTGTACCATTACCTTTAACATGCTGCTGATGTGCTTGTGTGCTGCAGTGTGGTGCGAGCCCTGTGCCACCATGAGCCCAGTGAGCCAGGGCATCTGAGCTTCCACCGAGGGGACGTCCTGAGGGTGCTGCACCAGCGCGACCCCGACACGCTGCTCTGCTCGCGGGGAACATCTCAAGGCCTGGTGCCCATTGTGTACGTGAGCCTGAGCGGCACGGAGGACAGTCTACTGCAGAGAGAGACACAGGGGTGGACAAAGGACTGCCATGATGTGAGCGAGACACCGGGGTGGACAGAGGACAGCCAGGACCAGAGTGGACATGAAGTCTAGGCAGGACATCAGACTAAGTGTGCAGAGGGACTTAAGAGCATGCCCACTTCTCCAGAAGAGTCTAAACTGTGCATGTGCGCTTTCCCCCTCCCCTCCTCAGACTGTGTTGCTCCTCTGCCAGAGCCACATTCCTCCCCTCTTTTAAAGGTTCAATATGTAACTTTTCAGGCAGAGGGTTATTACTTTTCCTGGAATGCTCCAGTATGGCTTTAAATGTATCTATCTAGCACATAGACATTATTTAGAAGTGGACAGAGGGAGTGTAGCAATCAGTTACAACTGAATGAAGGCAATCGAGGTTAGCAGCTACAGCAGTTAATCTGGAGTCAAGTTCTGTATTTGGAAATCTGGGTATGGATCAGGAGCGAGGTTGTTGAAGATACTCGCCACCTCCCACTGGCACCGCTGATTTGGCAGGAGGCAGGTGCCTAGCAACAAGACATCTTAGTTGTCCACAAAGCTGTTGTTAACCCTAAGGAGCCGACCTCAATGAAAGAAGTGGCCTCATCGGTCT
Organism: Paratrypauchen microcephalus; assembly: GCA_036785185.1. Classification (NCBI taxonomy): domain Eukaryota; kingdom Metazoa; phylum Chordata; class Actinopteri; order Gobiiformes; family Gobiidae; genus Paratrypauchen; species Paratrypauchen microcephalus. Next base: position 1,204,361 of record JAVJIX010000083.1, on the reverse strand, counting down.
GTTAATTAATGTTCACATCTAGACTTACAGACAAAATAGTGAAATAATCCCCAAGATCATGTTTAAGACCAACTGACAACTCTGTGAGTAACAGTTAGAGGCCAACGCTTATTCAGTAGAAAATGATTTGGAGCCAGACCTGAAATGAAATACTTTCTTTTTGGAAGTGGCAGCTCGTAGGCTAGATATGTGCTTCTACAGATGATCACCCCTTCACTGAGCTGATCTTTAAAGGTCCCATGACATGGTACTTCTTGATGCTTTTATATGGCTCCTTAATGGTTCCCTAATACTGTAAATGAATCCTTCTTCAAAATCAACACTCAGTGCATGAGAAACAGAGATAAGATGAGAAAGAGTCATAAATGTCACTCTGGAACACTCCATTATGGGCGTTGTTGCTTGAATGCAAATGAGGAGGACAGAGATGGCCTATAGTAGCGGGTGGGGGAGTGGCCAAACTCTCCACTCTTTCCTTTTCAGCTGTGCCCTGTGCGCTCTGACCCACTTCCGTGTTTTTGCACGGGGGGAGAGATGAGAAGCGTTCCATTGAAAAATAAACACATTTCCACAGAAAATAAAATTAAACCACTGCTGTTTCAGATATCCACAGGCTCAGATAAAGGACTTCCGAGCCTAGAAACACTCGCAAGTTCCTCCAGGCAAATAAAAAAACGTATTTCGCATTGCGTAGCTCCTCCGCAGTCCAAACTCTCTGGGCGTGATTTACAGAGACGCTGAGTACAGACAGACGGGGGTGGAACTGCATTTGCATTTCTTTTTTCGAGCTGACGTCAATAAGTTTCCTTTTTCAAAATCGCCCGTTTGAGCTCCGATTTTTTCTAACGCAGAAAAGGATCACAAATGCTCAGTTTAGACATTTCGCAACTTTTAACCATGGGGGGGGCTAAACAGGGTAGGGGAGCTCACATTAACGTTCAAAAACCTCAGAAAGTGAAAATTTCATGCCATGGGACCTTTAAATCAGCCTGGGGAGACACTACCTGTTTGTCTCCATATAGTCGGCTAGATTAGTTTAATACTGTGTAATGCCATACTGTGGAAAATTGCAGGCAAAGCATGAACACCTTCATGCAGAGGAGCTAGAGCTTCTACCAGAAAGGTTTCATATTGCACCTTTTTTTTTTAAAAAAAAGCAGCCAACTTGTGCTTTCAGCTACTCTATAAAGTTTCCTGTCTCTGCTTGAGTAGTATTTTAATGAGTGAATTTGGTTTAAAAGACCTTTTGGGATGGAATGGGCCTGAATACAGAGGAACTCTCAAAACAAAAGATAACAAATAAACATCATTATAACATGGATATAAGCAAAATACAGCTACTTCAATAAAGTTTGTGTTTAGCCATGGTAAATATAACTCAAAGGGACACTTGCACAGTCGTGCTCATGTCTGCAGTGGTGACACAGCCCACTGGAGGCGCTGTGGAGGTACTTGTGTATATGCAGTTATTGTACAAATCTGCAAGATAATTGTGTACAGTGGATATTTTTGAAGGTTAAAGGTAAAGTATATTCTGAAATGGGTCTGAAGTGAAAACGGTGAAGGACTGTGCAAACTAATGAGGCACACGCACCTGGGACAAGAGTGTGTTTATAGTAGCAGAAGAGTGAGAGGGCATATTAAAGTACATATGACAGGTTTTCATGTTTTTCTAATTGTGGTTGGTTTGGTGTAGTATCTGTGCTAAATATTTATCACAGTTTTACATTAGTGGCAGGCTCTGGCAAACCAGTTAACTAAAGTTCTCACCTGTTTCCTCTCTGTGAATGGTTATATCACTTGTTACGCAAGTACAATACTCCTATTGGTTAACCTCTGAGTGGGTGGGTATCAGGCCTGTATCTGTGTTTAAACATAGAGCTTCATCAAAGCTGCACAATGTGATAATGTGACTTTACTGATAATGGGTCTGCTACCTTCTTGTCTTCATGAAAATGCTATTGCTGTGCCTAAATTGTTCCACAGTATGGCATTAAAGGAAAATTAACGTTTTTTTTACAATCTGAGCCTTCTTTCGGCAATAAAACAAGTAGTTTTACTCACCCATAGCACTTTGGTGTCACTTGGAGCAGTTTCTTATAAGTTATGTTGTAGCCCTTCTGTTCTACTAATGATCCCGTATCCGTTAGCGTGAGTGCTCGGGGCATTACTTTGTGGTCTCCAAATAACACAAACTTTAGCACTTTTCAAATCACAGAAGATCGCTGTGTCAGCGTAGACTTTCAGTGGATTCCAAAACGGCCTGAAACCCGATATGCAGCTATAGTTTCATTTGATGACGTCATCAGAGAGGACAGTGCGCATGCGTGAACTCAGCTGTTTTGTAAACACCGCTAGTCCGAAAGAAGCTAACACCGCTCTGAACTTTACTTTTCTGTTGCGATATCGGGTTTCAGGCCGTTTTGGAATCCACTAAAAGTCTACGCTGACACAGCGATCTATGATTTGAAAAGTGCTAAAGTTTGTGTTATTTGGAGACCGCAAAGTAATGCCCCGAGCACTCATGCTAACGGATACGGGATCATTAGTAGAACAGAACGGCTACAACATAACTTCTAAGAAACTGCTCCAAGTGACATCAAACTGCTATAGGTGAGTAAAACTACTTGTTTTATTGCCGAAAGAAGGCTCAGATTGTAAAAAAAATGTTAATTTTCCTTTAAACGTATCTAGATCCATGGGGACAAGCAAAGGGTCAGATATGTGAAGAAACGCACCCGCTCCTGGTACAGTACACCTGTAGTAAAATATGAAAAGATAGATAAGTTCAATGCCATACTGCGGAACATTTCAGACAAAACGGTCACATCTCCATGGAGACAAGCAGGTAGCAGACATCTCCACTTTAAACAAAAATCACTGCACTGAATCACTATAAAAACAACCTCTCTTTCAATGCATTTGACAGATGAATATATTTTTCTAATTGCAGCTTGGTTTGGGGATGTACCTTTGCTAAATACTTTATCCTTTATAGTTTTACATGAGTGAAGTGGCAGTTTGTGAAGAAAAGTAGAAAACAAAGTTGTAAAATACAGGAAGTAACAGTACATTCTAAAACACAATAATTAATCCCATAATTAATGCACAAGGAAGGCAAAGAAGATTTCACAAATTAAAGGTGTTGTCATTTACTTTTTAATTTGTCAAATCTACTGTCCGTGTCCAACCAGGAAGTAAAAGTATAACCTTGACCATAATTACAAAACCAGTAAAGACTAGCCATAAACTAAAATTGAATGATGTTCGCAAAGTTTTCGAGAAATGCGTAGTTAAAGCTGTCATATGCACTTTAAATAACTCCACGTTTTCTGATTGTTGCACATTTTGTACAGACATGTTATGTGTGGAATGGATGATTTCTAGTTTCTGACTGGGCGGATGTACACTCCATCAACCTGAGATCATTCAAACAAGTGTCTAAAGTATGAATAAAATGTTAATTTATAGGAATAATAATAGCAGTGCAGTTAGCATTCTCACCTCACAGCCAGAAGGATCTGGGTTGGACTCCCGGTCTTTCTGTTTTGTTGGTTGCTCATGTGTCTATCACCACTGCTGTGTAATAAAAGCTTCTGCTCTTATAGTGTTCTGTGTGTCCGCTACAGAGCCCACACACTCACTGAGACCAGGACATTAAACCTGGTTTATGCTTGTTCAGTCCTTGGTTTAGTTCTAATAATACAGTGGCACCTCACCTTACGAACGACCCAACAAACGAAAATTCCCAGTTACGAAACGCCTTCACGGTAAATTTTGGTCTCTAGATACGAAAGAAAATTCAAGTTACGAAACGCGAAATCTCAAAATTTCAAATAATGCGCGCTCAGCCACACACATTATACGCTTTTCTCAGACTGAATTTAAAATTTTCTCACATTGGTCTCTGTTTAAACACTCAAACTTTCATAGATTTTCAACAAAATTATTAATAGTGAAGCGTGGGGGGAAGGGGGAGGGCGGTGTGTGTGTGCGTGGACACGTGTGATAGCGCAGCATGACCCGGCGCAGGGCTGCGAGGACGAGACCCGTGCTCAAACCGTGCCTCCTCTAAAACAGGATTAAACCAGGTCTGAACCAGGTCTAAACCAGGATTAAACCACCGCGGGCGGCTCTTACCTGCGTTCGTTCATGCGCTCGGACTGCGTGCGGTCCCCTCCTCGCTGCTCGCCTCAGCTGTGACTCGTGAGAAACCAGGAAATAGACCCGCACGCGGCGCTTTAATCCACCTGGTCTAGTCCTGGTTTAGTCCAGGTATAGACCTTGTTTAGACCTGGTTTAGTCCACGTTTAGTCCTGGTCTAGTCTCTTAGCCAATCAGGACCCAGAACACAGTGTTACACTATAAAAAAAAGTTACACTATAAAAAAAAAACTTGGATCGGGGCCTTGGAACGAATCAGGCTTTTTCCATTGAAATAGCTACTCAACTTACGAAAAATTCACGTTACGAAACCACTTCTGGAACAAATTAATTTCGTAAGGTGAGGTACCACTGTAATAATAATAATAATAATAATAATAATAATAATAATAATAATAATAATAATACATTTTATTTATTAGGCGCCTTTCTGGACACTCAAGGTCGCCTTACAACAAGTGTAATATACATTATAGGCAGTTAAATGCAGTTAAAAGCAACAGTTAAAATTATGGTTTAGTCCTGTGTTAGACCTGGTTTAACTGTTTAATAAAAACCCTGTGCTCTGCAGTGTTGTCTGCATAGCAATATGCGTGTTGTAGTGCGTGAGGGAGAATGACCACCAGGATTAATCTGTTTCAGTTTAAGCCAAATTTATTAATTAACCTAGTCTAATACAAAGAAACACTGGTCTAATACATGAATCTGTGGCCGAGCTATCTTTCCCTACATGATGTTAAGGTAGGTCTTGCTGGCAGGCGCTCTGCTCAGCCCACTATCCCTGGCCCCTCATATAGACACAGAAAGATAAGAATATATTGCTGACGGTGTTGCATCTCAGACCCAGTCCGAGCGACATGTCACGACAGGTGATCCGTTCCCATGTAATCATTAAAGGAAAAGTAACGTTTTTTACAATCTGAGCCTTATTTCGGTAATAAAACAAGTTGTTTTACTCACCCATAGCACTTTGGTGTCATATGGAGCATTTCCAGAGATGTTTTAGATTTGCGATCTCCATAATGTGAGTTCTCGGGGCATATGTTTGAGGTCTCCAAATAAAACAAACTTTAGCACTTTTCAAATCATAGAAGCTCGATGTCTTGGTCTACGATTTCATTTCAGTCAAAAGTGGCCTGTAATCCGAGATTTATCCATAGTTTCGAGTAGATGAGGAGGCCAGTGCACATGTGTGGACTGTGCTCTCAGCTCCCGGGACCCAAACATGAAACGCAAAGCTGTAAACTATGAATAAATCTCGGATTACAGGCCACTTTTGACTCAAATGAAATCGTAGACTAAGACATTGAGCTTCTATGATTTGAAAAGTGCTAAAGTTTGTGTTATTTTGAGCCCGCACGGGGCATATTACATGCTTGGGGAATATATTATATGCCCCGAGCTATGGCTAGAAGTCGCGCTAGGCTAACGCAAATCTAAAACATCTCTGGAAGTGCTCCATATGACACCAAAGTGCTATGGGTGAGTAAAACAACTTGTTTTATTACCGAAATAAGGCTCAAATTGTAAAAAAAAACGTTACTTTTCCTTTAACTTCACAACAAGATTACATAGCACACACGCGGACAAGCCGCCAAACCACACAATAAGCATTATTTAATTTAATAAGTGACTGATATTGAAGTATGTGAAATGCGTGTGCTTGCAATGAACAATAATAATAATAATTGTGTCTGTGTGTTAATATTAAAATATTTCTTCAGTGAAAACTATAAATTTTTGCTAGCATGGTTAGCAATTGCTGCTAGTCAACAAATGTTGCTGGGTGATCCAAAGTTTACAGTCTATGGGGTAACTGTTTTTATTTAGTCTTTTATTGGGTGCCGTTAGTAAAGCGGCTCATGCTGAAAAAAACTCCTAACATTTTTGTGACATTTAGTTTCAAACAATGTTCAAAAAACAGATGTGATTTTTTTTGTCACTTATTTGCACATTTAAAGACTAAGATTAAGCCTTTATTGATCTCACACACAGTGACACACAAGAGAAATTTTACTTCTACATTTGACCCGTCCTTTCAGGAGCAGTGGGCAGCAATCTTTCCACCGCCCAGGGGCCAGTACTGTGAAGGGTCTTGCCTAAGGACCCACAGTGGCTTGCTCATTGCCGTGGGGAATTTAAACCCAGGTCCTCCAGGTGAAAGTCAAGTGACTTACCAATCTACCAAAATAAAAGCTCCACGAGAAGTGGGAAGACAGAGCGCTGGGGGCAGAGACCATAAGCAGAGCAGTTTTAGCGACACTTCACCTCGGTAAGTATGTTTGTAACATTGAGTTCTGGTCATAGCTAACTTAACTGTACTAGCGTTTGTTAACCGCCTGTGGAGAGTGAGAGGTAAGTGTAGGGTAGCTATATAAGGTTACACATGTTTAAAATGTTTAGTGTCTGTTTCCCCATATGGAAGGTGAGAAAATAAGCAGGCAAAGGTTGCCCTCGCATCTCTAGTGTGTGTGTTGTGTGTGTGTGTGTGTGTGTGTGTGTGTAATGGAGGACAGAGGCTGTCACAATGTGAAAGACATTTAACTTAATGAGAATAAGCTCCCAGAGTGCTTTAAAACAGCATAAAATTATCTTTGTTTCTACATTTCTTGCTTTTGTCCTTTGCCAGTCACATACATTTTTGGCTGCTGAGTGTATGTTACCAACAAAAAAGATCACCTTATGTTATATCTCCAATTGTTTTTCTGTCATTACATGTTGTTAAATTGTCACTGATTGTACTGCATCTTTTTCTACTCTGCAACCAAGTTGGCGACGCGAATGGCCGCCCTGGTGCTCGGAGTGTCTGTCCGCTCTAGGTATCGAAGCAAGTTCCTAATGTTGTGAACCTGTTCACTCATATGGCAATAAAAAAAACCTTCCTGATTCCTTTTCCATCAGTTCCCCAAAGGCCAAGTTATGGGGTGCCGTTTGTAAAGCATTTCATTCTGAAATAAACTCCAATATTTTTGTCACATTTAGCTTTAAATAATGTCCAAAAAACAGGTGTGATTTTTTTTCAGTTACTTTTTTGCACATTTAAAGCAAATATTAAATACTACACGTAAATATTAAATGTTAAATCTAAATGTAAATATTAAATCTAAATATTAAATCTAAATAAATGTTAAATCTAAATGTTAAATGTTAAATCTAAATGCTAAACCTAAATCTAAATATTAAATCTAAATCTGAATGTTAAATCTAAATGTTTCATGTGAAACAAAATATTTAGCCAATATGTAAATTGAAAACCTACCAAAGTAAGAGTTCACATGTCACGTTGTGTACTCTTCTCTAACAATATATTACTACTTTTGCTACAAGTCATTCCATTTACATTTTCTTTGCAGTGACTCAAGGACAAAGACCCATTTTTCTGGAGATATAATGAAATTTAAGGCAGCAGTAAATGATTCTCTTTCTTAACAATAGTAATAGGCAGATACTGAAAAGTGAAAATTAGCTGTTTTGTTTTTGTTTTAATCATGCCAAGTGCCATCTGTTGTAGCAGTAGTGCTACACAGCCAGTAAACAAAAGATTTTTCTAATCATTAAGTGGCCCATATTAAACAAACAATTATCATCGGGTTGCAGTTGTTAGTATGATTAGTATGATTGTTAGTATGCATGTGTTTGGGCCATGGGTGGTGGTGTATACAAATGTGCCTGGGCTATTGCGGAGCGATTGTACCTGCTTTTGTATTATCATAAGTGGATATAGAACAGTGGGACTACAACTTTTTATTCCACATTACCATTACCAATCATTTCTCCAGCGAATTAATGTTTCCCTGCTCTTTTTCAGGCCAAGCTGAATAATTTTAGAAGAAGAGGAAGACTGGACATTTTGGAGAAGGCTGAAGAAAGCAACAGACAGCGGCTGGACACAATTGCTGAGGCTCACGTGAAGTTAAGCAACAGTTTTGATGTTCTTGTCAAACACTTGTGTCAACCACGAGCACCTATCCAATACAACGTAGCCCCAGCACATCCATGTACACCACCACCCATGGCCCATTCATATACACCACTGTCCATGACCAGGGCACATTCATACACACCACCCATAGCTCAAGCACATGCACACACACCACCTCCCATGGCCCAAGCACATGCACACACCACATTCCCAGAGGTCAGCAGATGGGCCCTGCTCCGCAATTGTACAGACAATTGCAATCCTTAGATGAGGAAGAGGATGGTGTACCGTCTCCTGATTTACTCTCTTTGTGACCAAGGTCAAAAATAAAATTTCTTGCACTTTTTTTTTCTATACTTAACATATATATACGTATATACTATTGGATCTTTTTGTTAAGCGCCTGCCTGTGCAGTACCACTGTTTACGCCTATAGGCCTCTTGTTATGACAAAATGATTGTTTACACCTAGTTACACAATAATATTACTGACAGTATTATTATTTCAGTGCCACTTGGTATGATTAAAAATAAAATGTTTAAGCTTACTTTGTTATATACTATATATATATATATATATATATATATATATATATATATATATATATATATATATATATATATATAGTATATATATAGTATATAGTAGATTAATACTATATATTATTATATAGTATTCATCATAGATATTTTTTCAGTATTTAAAAACAGCATACAGCTGTACATGTATGGTTCATATGAATGACAATGACAATAAATGACTTTTATTTTTCAAGAGTCTGAGAGTCTGATTTCTGTTGTATTTCCCAGGGTCTGGTCTGTGTTTGACTATTCTCAGTATGTCCTGGAGTTAGAAAAAAAGATGTGACACTCCATGCTTTAGTTAATATAACACTTTATTATTCATATTGGAAAACAAAGCTTGATCTTGAACACTTAACTGAGGATGAACCAAGTAACTAATAAGGACCTAGCACACAGTCCACTTGTGGAGTCTTCATCAAAGGCCATTAGGGGTCAAGGTATTTGGTGAGTATCCTCCTTACACTCTTTCCACTCCCCTCATTGCAGTCTGTCAGGTAATTGTTGGTTTGTGTGGGGGGCTGCCATTCCCTATCCTGACGTATGGCCTCCTGTTCGAGATGAGGATCCACAGGGTCCTTCCATGCCTCACAGTAGTTGTGTAGGATGAAGCAAGCGTAGATGACATTTGGCAGATCTGTGAGATTTATATCCATGGGCCGTTTGAGAGCTGCAAACCTGGCTTTCAGTCGCCCAAAGGCACACTCGATCACCATGCGGGCTCTGCACAGACAGAGCCCAAAATACTGCTCTGATGGGTTAGAGCCTCCACCTGAATATTCTTTCATGAGGTAGGGTAAAAGGGGGTAACCTGGGTCCCCTAACAGAAAGATTGGGATGGGGTCTTCGTCATCCACAATCTGCTTTTCCAGTGAAGGTATCTTTCCAGTCCTGAGGTAAGTGTTCACCTTGGAATTGGCAAAGACACGGGCATCATGCATGCTTCCAGGCCATTTTATAACCACATCCATGAACCTGTAAGACAATACATTTTTTTATTGGTTTATTTTCAGTAAGGGAAATAAATATACAATACGGAATTGTTTACTAATCAAGGCAAAACACGACTACAAGGACAGTGAAGTGCAATCAACATAATGTGAAGTCATTAGCTTACCTGTATTTGTGGTTGCAGACAGCCTGTACATTGAGCGAATATTTCCACTTTCTATTTATGAAGTCCGTGGCATTGACAGCTGGCTGTTTGATTTCGATGTGGGTGCCATCCACTGCTTCTAGACATTGCGGCATTCCATGGTCCTTCAGGAATCCGGCAACGAGCTGCTGTGTTTCTGGGATGGCAAATGGCAGCTGGATATATTTTGGGCCCAGGTGGGATGTTATTGCCCTGCATGTCTGCCTGATGACAATTGACACCGTTGCCCTTGACAACCCAAAGACATTCACCGTTTTCCTCAGTCGACCCTCGTCGGCCAGGTAATATAATGTCAGAGCTACCTTTTTCAGGACACCGACAGGGACTCTCATTACAGTTGTTTCGCCCTCGATGTAATGCAACAAGAGCTTGTTTAGTCATTCTGAAGTTTTCCACCCAAGCACTGTCATCAACTAATCCATTCTCAAAATTGTCCCACCACTGACTGGTTCTGCCTGGTCTTGGTACTGAGAGGCCTTGGTGCAGGGGTGTCCGGTCATGTCCAAACTCGCATCTGTCGCCTGCGACGTATTGGGGCATCCAAAATTTTACACAGGTAATTGTTTACCCGTCTCTGTTCACCTATGGTATCCGTATACATTTTATACAGTTGTTGAAATGACTCTTGTATGCTGACTAGAGCTGCTAGCGCAGCTTGAAAACCCGTGGTATCAAGGTAGTCATACATGTTTGTTATTGTTTTTACCGGCTTGGCGCATCCAGTGTGATGTCAACTGTATGCGATGTGAACATGTTTTGCGCTTCTTGCCGTTTAGACGGAGACACGACCCGGGCCGTCTTCAGAACTCCACACTCTGGAAGGAGTCTTAAAGGGATATGCCACCCCCAGGTCAAACTTGGGCATCTCCCCACAGTCCAGAGACTAAAATAAGTGGTGGAAAGCGTTTTCCTGCTCACCCAGCCATTGTCCGAGTCTGTCAGCACTGACCGCCGCGGTATCTGCAGCTACTCCGCGTTAGACTGGAGTCTAACGTCGCCAGAGAAAGATTTCAGCCAAAAGGAATTAATTTGCTCGATGCTTTTCCCAATTACTTTCTGTGTAGTGCGCATTCATATCGAGTGCAAATAAATGTACAAATCAATGTGCTTCGGCTGTGTATTTCCGCACTGAAAAATAGTTCCCACCCAAAATGACCAAGTCAAGCTCTCCGTGTTGATTTGCACATTTATTTGCACTCGATATGAATGGCACACAACAGCACAAACAAAACAGACAAAACCTATGTAACAGTTTGCATTTTTTTCGCATGTTTTAACATTATGGGGGGCGGGGTGACGTCATCGGAAGAAAAGAACCATAATTGTTAATATCTTAAATATCTTAAAGCAGCACAAACAAAACTTTTTGCAGCACAAAACACCCAAAAAAAGCACAAACGATTGACACCATTTTGGGCCATTTTAGAGCATTTTTAAAGGGATATGCCCCCAGGTCAAACTTGGGCATCTCCCCACAGTCCAGAGACTAAAATAAGTGGTGGAAAGCGTTTTCCTGGTCACCCAGCCATTGTCCGAGTCTGTCGCCACTGACCGCCGCGGTATCTGCAGCTCCTCCGCCTTAGACTGGAGTCTAACGTCGCCAGAGAAAGATTTCGGCCAAAAGGAATTAATTTGCTCGATGCTTTTCCCAATTACTTTCTGTGTAGTGCGCATTCATATCGAGTGCAAATAAATGTGCAAATCAACACGGAGAGCTTGCCTTGGTCATTTTGGGCGGGAACTATTTTTCAGTGCGGAAAAACACAGACAAAGCACACAGCACGCTGCGTAACAGGGGAACTGCCTTCCTGGTGCGTAACAGGGATTCCCCTGTCAGCGTGGTGTGTGCTCCATACGTGCACCTCGCGTGTGCAGTGAAGCCGCCCTCATTCACTTTTAATGCAGTCTAAAAATTACGCCTCCAAAAGTGCCAGTTTTTATGCGCCAGGCACTTACTCTACGTGTGCCTTTGCTTCACGCCAAGAATTCAGAGACTTTAGTCCGCAGCAGGTTATTGTTGATAATGAGTGAAACTGCTTTTGCCTTTGTTTGATTTATTCATTATATAAATGACAAAGGCTAAAAGAAGGCAATGTTTTATGTAGAATCCATATATGAAACCACACTTAAAGCCCCAGTGTGTAGGATTCGTGGCGCATAGGTGGATAGTCGCTATTGCACTTCCTGTTTTAGCTACGGCAGACCTCGAGGGTCACCCGGGCGCGCCGTAGCGCGGACAGCTCGCGTACCCACGCACGAACCGCGCGCCACTACTGTATACATAAAACGCGGTCCCGTTCACTTTTTGTTTTTTTTTCTCGCATGAAAACACACATTCCCGATCATGTATCATGACACTCTACACATCAAATGAAACCTTACAGTCTCCTCTTTTTGACTATGCAATTCATTTCCCGGCACAACAATCACTCCCCGAGCACATGGGGCTTTTATACGGAAAAGCACAAAACGGAAAAGCACAAAGCTTACCTTTGAAGGCTCTGCCCAGGTCAGACTCAGCATTTCACCATAAGCTTGGTCTGAAATCTGTCCGTAAGGATCCAGCGAATAAAATCCAGTAAAACAATTTAGTCCAAAACACTTGTTAGATCCATTACGAGTCTGATCCGGCAGCATGCTTGTCGTTGTTTATCCAAAACCACGAGCCTTGCCGAAGGCGGAGCCCAAATGTCCTTCTGCGGCTCTCGTATTCAAAATGGCTGCCTCTGCATGGGGAAGATCCCCCTTTTATGTGACTATATCTAAGTCCAACAGAATACTTTGATTTCATGATGGAAGTGAAAAGGCTTGGAAAACAGTGTATTTTTGAATGGATATCTTCAATTTCGGTAATTAACGGGTAAAAATCTTACACACTGTCCCTTTAAGACAGCTGGAATACTTAAAAATGCACTAGAAAATAGCAAAACATTCTAGAACATTCACCCCCTGTCCCCACCAACAGATGGCAGCGGGGGTTTACAAATAGGTTAGCACTGGTTTAGTTCTGTTTTGATGTTGCTTCAGATCCTGTAGTTGTGGTTTAGTCAGAGTTGGGCAGAGCAGCTAAAATGTACATAATTAAGAATAATGTCAGTTTAATGTCAATAGTAGTAAGTACAAAAATCATATTTGGGGAATGTACTTCTCAAGTATAGTAACTGTAAGAGTAGAAGTCATTTCACACATATATTATATATAGAGAGAGAGTTTTGTCACTTGTAGACGTACTCACAGTCACAGTGGGAACAGGAACCATAACAAGAGTACTGCTACACTGTACAATATATATAAAAACAATATATTACTTAATTAATATGAAAAGTATGGTGTCTGAGGACAATTTTCATACAGTATAAAGTTATTCAAAAAGGACAATTTCATACATTTTAGATGTTTTATTATTTCAACAAGTTTACAAAACACGTGTATATGATAGAGATCATTCAAAATACGAAGCCTGGACAGTGTCGTGTGATATACAAAAATAAACATTTATTCATAATTAAGCCAAAATCACCAAAAAGAAAACATGCATAATCAAGTCCACAGACAAAAGCTTAGGTGTGGACTCCAGATCATATACTACTACTACTACTACTACTACTACTACTACTACTACTACTACTACTACTACTACTACTACTACTCAGTTGCACTTTTGTTGCACCATACTTTTATTCCAGTATTTTTTTATTCTAGTATTTGTACTTCAATAAAATAGTGCCTAAATGGCATTCCCTAAGAATAAATCAGCGTTAGAATCTGTGAGTTGTTTCATTTTATAACAGTGACTTGTTTTATTTAGTGAGAGACTTCTCTTCTTCCTCTCTGTCTTCTTGTCTCTTGTCTTTCTAAGTGTGTGAAACTGCTCATTTTATTCTGTCCAGTTGTCTTCCATATGTCGTTTTATGGAGTTCCCAGGAAGCTAAAACTGTGGGAAATTAATTTTATCACTGTTTATAGCAAGCAGATGTTTAAGCTAAAAGCCATGTGTTCAGTACATTTGTCTTCTCTTCTCTATATAAGAAGAGGTTCTCTCTGTCTCAAGTTGTGAGTAAGCTGTGACCAGTGCCATGTAAACCCACTGAAATGACTTCGAATTAAAACCCTGCGGCTGAAGTCTCCTGAAATTCAATTCCCTACAAATTTGGTAATCGCTATCAAAATCTAATGTTTTATTTGATTGAAATGTTACAGTCCCTTACTTCTTTTTCAAACCTATTTTGCATGTTTTGGTTTGAGTCCTGGTTTAGTCCTAGTTTAGACCTGGTTTAGACCTGGTTTAGACCTGGTGCAGTCTTGCTTTTAGTGCTGGTTAAAGGAATAGTAACCTTTTTACAATCTGAACCTTATTTCGGTAATAAAACAGTGAGCAACTCACCCATAGCACTTTGGTGTCATTTGGAGCATGTCCGGAGAATCTGTAGTTTAGCGATACCCATAACATGAGTGCTCAGGGCATACAGAAAAGTTCAGAGCAGTGTTTATCTGCGAATCAGCTGGGAACTGTCCTACATTACGTCATCTAATGAAACTATAGCTGGGTATCGGGATTTAGGCCGCTTTTGACTCCAGTGAAACTACAGACTGACACATCGAGCTTCTGTGATTTGAAAAGTGCTAAAGTTTGTGTTATTTGGTGACCGCAACCATATGCCCCGAGCACTCACGTTACGGATATCGCTAAACTACATATTCCATTATATCCAGACATGCTCCAAATGACACCAAAGTGCTATGGGTGAGGTTCAGATTGTAAAAAACGTGACTATTCCTTTGAATCCTGGGTTAGACCACATTCTCGTTCTGTTCGGTTCTCTGTGTAGTAAGTACTTTAAACAGGAGGTCTTGTATTCTGGCCTCACAGCTGCAGACTGGCCGGGGGAGGGCTCTTCACTGACGCTTGACCCTCAAACAGCGCCTTCCCTGGAACACGCAGGTACAGTACATTACAGCAATGTCCACAGCTCTTCTGACATTGATGCATACATACAGGTTAATCATGTCTTTATAAAGTATTGTACAATAAATTCACACTCGATTTTGATTCTAAGGAATAGACTCAACATGTTCGATGTTTGAGTAGTCCTTTAGTCTGTCTAAGATGCGTGAAAAGTCCCTCAGTCGTCCAGGTAGAATCCATGATAAAAGGAGAAGTTCAATTTGTCAACTGGACAAAGTTTGTTTGGTTGACCAAACAAACCAAACAAACTTTGTCCAGTTGACAAACTGAACTTCTCCTTTTATCTTTAGTCTGTCTACATCTCCAAAGCCTAAAATGCTCTGTTCTATCTTGTGATGTCATGAAGCAGTAGTTTTCAAATTAACAGTTCTTTTTACCTTTAGTTCAGATTGGCAGTTTCAGGGCTGAAATCATCCAAATGATTCTAATGAAGGTGTATGGATTTTAGAATACAGAACTGATATCACAAGGTGTTTTCTGTTTGAGAGAAGATCTAAATATGCAGGATTTGTGTGTTAAACAAAGAAACAAAGCAGACTCCGGGTGTATTTGTGATGAGGAAACAACATTAGAACCTTCTCTTAAAGGATCTATACAAAAGGGACAATACCTTATAGCCAGTGTTCTTGCAGTCCTCCTTTAGCTTGTCCACATGCTTCAGGATTTGGTTGAGTCTGGGCTGAGTGGGAGGGATGCACAAGGACCGGCCCTGTCGGGTCACCAAGCTAGGGTCAGAGGTCGGAGATTAGATGTGTCAGACCAGCACTCCTAAACACAGGTCGTATATGTAACTGGACATAGCTAACTCGCTAACTCGTGTTCCAAACAGGAAGGGAGCAAGTGTCTCAGGCTCCAATTGACTTTTTATTGAAAATCCGTCACCCTCTCGCTGTAACTGCTACAGTGAGCCTCGTCATTTTAGTCTTAATACGAGGGTCATTCAATAAATAAAGTGAATTTTTCGGTATATCACAACACTTCATCGTCACTTTCCAAATTTGTGCCTCGCGTGAACTGCTCCCTCATCCCCCTTACAGCCCAGACCTTGCCCCGTCAGACTTTCACCTGTTTGGTCCCTTGAAAGCGTTCACGAGAGGCACGAAGTTTGAAAGTGACGATGAAGTCAAAAGTGTTGTGAGCGACTGACTGAGACATCAGTCCAAAGATTTTTACGCTGAGGGAATACGGAAGCTTGTCCACAGATGGGAAAAGTGTGTGACAGTGCTGGGAGACTACGTTGAAAAATTTAACAAAAAAGTAAGCTTCTATCTGTATTAGCAGTCCTTATACCGAAAAATTCACCTTATTTATTGAATGACCCTTGTATGTTCTTATTAACCCGCTCTACATGATCCTGATGTTTTTATTTGATCCCTAAATCAAGACCCATCAAGCCTCCAACTCCCAGACCTTTCCCTGAGGTTGCTCCCACTAGCGTTAGCAACAAGATTGTTAGGAGTTATTGCCAACAGCCTCGCTCTTGACTGGCTCTTTAGTTGCTCTGATACTTGTGGTCAAAATTCCAAATATGGATTTTGGTGCCAAATTGGCCCCTATACCTGCAGCCTCGATGAGCTTCGTTTGACTGGAGAACACTGTGGGTGACGTCACACTCCCTTAGTCTACTTCTTTACACAGTCTATGGTCCTAAACCATAAATGTGGTACTCACATGACGGCATCGATGGCACAGCCCTGTCCTCCGACCTGCACAGAGTAGTCCACCACAGCTCCCTTAGGAACCTCCTTGTTCTTCACCTGTAGACAGCAGTCCATCGCAATCTGTCCAAGAGCTACTGAGACAGGAGACAGGGAGAGGACAGGTGAGAGGGGCATGTGAGAGAGGACAGGTGAGAAACGAGACGGGTGAGGACAGGTGAGGGAGGACAGGTGAGACAGGAGACGGGTGAGGACAGGTGAGAAAGGAGAGGTGAGAAACGAGACGGGTGAAGACAGGTGAGAAAGGAGACGGGTGAGGACAGATGAGAAAGGAGACGGGTGAGGACACGTGAGAAAGGAGACAGGTGAGAACAGGTGAGAGGGGAGACGGGTGAGGACAGGTGAGAAAGGAGAGGTGAGAAAGGAGACGGGTGAGGACACGTGAGGAAAGGAGACGAGTGAGGACACGTGAGGAAAGGAGACGGGTGAGGACAGGTGAGAAAGAAGAGGTGAGAAAGGAGACGAGTGAGGACACGTGAGGAAAGGAGACAGGTGAGGACAGGTGAGAGAGGAGACGGGTGAGGACACGTGAGAAAGGAGACAGGTGAGGACAGGTGAGAGAGGAGACGGGTGAGGACAGATGAGAAAGGAGACGGGTGAGGACAGGTGAGAGAGGACAGGTGAGAAAGAAGACGGGTGAGGACAGATGAGAAAGGAGACGGGTGAGGACAGATGAGAAAGGAGACAGGTGAGGACAGGTGAGAGGGGCATATGAGAGAGGACAGGTGAGGAAAGGAGACGGGTGAGGACATGTGAGAGAGGAGACGGGTGAGGACAGGTGAGAGAGGACAGGTGAGACAGGAGACAGAGGGGAGGACAGGTGTGAGAGGACATGTAAGAGAGGACACCAGGGAGAAGACACGTGAGAGAGAAGACCAGAGACAGGGATCAAAGAACAGTACACCGGTGTGAAGAGACCAAAGAGAGGACATGAGACAGCACATCAGAGAGAGGACAACGTGACAGAGGACAGAAGGCATGTAAGAGAGGTCACCAGAGAGGAACTCGTGTGAGGAAGCCAGAGAAAAGACATGAGAGAGAGGACAAGAGAGAGGACAAGAGAGACGAGAGGCAGGACAGGATGGATTCCAAACTCACCTGAGCAGCAGCAGACTATGAGGACACAAGCAAGGAGAGTGCTGGAGACACATGCAGACATGTTGTGATGTTGTGTGGGACAAAGCTGATACACAGAGACCTCCTCTTATACTCTGTGTGTGCACTTTCACTTCCCCCTTTCCCCCCCTCACAGACACATTATATTAACTTTCAATCATTTCTTGGAAACGGAAGGGACATTCTCAGAACAGGGAGTTGATCCTGCCTGTGTCCTACCAGGAAAAAACATCATTATAAACTATAACGACAAAACTAGAAAATACTGCAAAATGTTTAGTAAAATATGGTGCTTATAATTAGATATTACGATGTTCACCATGTTAGTGAAATTAATCTAACTTGTCACATGCACATTAGAAATAGTCACTACTTACTTTAACCTAAGCCTTAATCAGAATTAAAGTTTACTACTTTACTAGAACTAAACTAAAACCAAACAATGTATGAATCTGAAAGCAGTACGTCCACTGTCTGCACCTCCTCACATGCAGGATTTACAAGAAGAGCAGTAGTTCATGAGAAGTATTCTGTGAACTTTCTCTTTCTCAGTCTGTGGACTTCCCCTCGCGGCTACAGGAAGAGCTGGAGTGACCTTCTCACCCCGGGAACAGACTGGACTGGTCAGGACAGCTGGGTCATTCCAGACATTTTACGTCCCACCCATCAAATATTAAATAATCCACATACAAAATACTAAAACATACAGTTTCTGAGTGAATTTACTTGTCCTGAGACCAAATCTTAAAAAACTAAGAGAAAAGAATGCTTGAAAATAGTTTTTAAAATACCAAATAAGTCTGGGGTACCCCTAGGGCAGGGGTGGGCAAACTTTTTGACTCGTGGGCCACAAAGGGTTCTAAAATTTGACAGAAGGGCCGGACCAGGAGCAGGTGGATTTAGTGTTTTGGTAAAAACACTAAAAATAACATCGGATATGTAGAAAACATGTGGTTTATTTCAATTAAAAATGAACAAAAGCATTACAACAAAATGTCCGTCTTTCAAGTTCCACAGTATTTAGCTATTTATTGAGATGTCTCTTAAAACACAGAAAATCTAATTAATAAAAGCTTTTTTTTTTATTACTAACAGTTACTATTTTAAAGCACTGAAAGTTCTGTTCTTCAGGTTCTTTCGTTCTTTCGTTGACTGCTTGCTAGCATGTTTTGTGGCAAAGTGGCGGCTGATATTATATTCTTTAAAAAAACGCTATAGTCTCTTGGCATGTCAGGCATACAGATAAGTATTTCCTGAAAAAATATGAACTTGTCCACTCCTTATTAAACACTCTGTCCACTTTTCTTAGCTCCGCTCATCTTTACAGGAGGGCTGAGGGGTCAAAGAGTAAAGCACAAATATGGAGTTACTGCCGCACCTCAACAAAGGTCGATGTATGTAGTGCGCCAGCTATTGGAAAACACCAGAATTGCAGGGAAATTAAAACATTAAAACATTAGCAAGGTTTATTAATATAATGTCTTCAAGTTCGGCGGGCCGGATTAAGAAGCTTATGGGTTTGCATGGGCAAACGCATATGGCCCCCGGGCCGTAGTTTGCCCATGCCTGCCCTAGGGTGACCACCGGCATGAAACAGGAAAGGAGGACACTTGTGTCCAAAAAGGAGGACAAAGGCCCTAAAGTGAGGACACCTTGTTTTTTTTTGTTTTTTTTTTCCCTCTGAATGAATAATGTATGAAGTCAACATATATTTATTAACATGGAACACCCGTCAAAAACAAAAATGTGGCAAATTATGGTCAAGATGATATGAACAAAAAACAACATCATCACCAATTCACTGAAAAAACACAGTCTTTGCCGTGCCATCATATGGCACCAAAAAGCAAAAGGGCTGTAAATGCCTCACCACACACATTCTACGCTTTTCTCAGACTGGAGTTGGGCTTTTCTCGCATTTCTGTCTTGTTTGAACACTCGAACTTTCATAGATTTTCAACGGAATGTGTTGATAGTGAAGCGTGGGGAGGGGGCACGTCTCAATATAGCGCCGAACGCGCGAGGGGAGCGGAGACACGCGCGCCATGTCCCGGGGCGCAGCGCGCGCACGGTGGCCGACGAGGGTCCGAAAGGAGGACAAAATGTAAAAAAGGAGGACACGTGACAGACGGCCGGACAGACAGCTCTAAAACCGGACTGTCCGGACGAAATACGGATGAATGGTCACCCTAGGTACCCCCCAAAATGCCATTTTCCTCTTGTCCCACCCCTCTAATGGCCAAATTGAATCTCAAATAAAACAGTTAAAATTGAATTGAAATTTCTTGTTTTTTCTATAATTTGTTTCATTTCCATCTCTTGTAACTGTGGAACATTTGTTTTAATAGACATAATATTTCAAATAATAATTATTATTCATGGAACATGTGTCCCACAACCTGCACCAACCCTGTTACCAGAACATTTTTAGTCTGGTAGAAGAAGAAGAAAACAGAAAACCACATGATCCCCTGGACTTGACATCATCAAACAGTTTTCCAAAAGAATGGGCAGAGCAAAGGTTTATCTTCTCTTCTATTTTTCATATTTTTATAACATCGTTAGCCTTGATTGAATGTCTCACTCTGCCTCATGCAACCCTGTTATGCAAATGATCAGAATAAGACTATTTTTTTTTTCCTTTATGTATTTGCATAAATAAGTTTTTCCTCTTGATTAGTAATAACAGCTAAACAGCTTCTACTCCTGAGATAAAGTGAACATTAGCGCGATTTTGCAACCCTGTTACCTGCAACCCTGTTACTGTGATTAGAGTAAATAAATAAACCAAATAAATCATATAATAAAAATTTTACCATTGACCGTCAGCTGAGCTAATCAAGCATTTGATAGTTTATTACCGATTATTGATGAATATGTAGCAAAAAATCAGAAAAGTGAAGGTTTATTTTTCAAGAATTTTAAAGCCAAAATGTCCTCCACTTCTGGAATGACCCAGCTCACACGTACACAAAGAACAAATCAATACATCTTTATTTATATATTTAGAAAATTAGTTTTGTCTTCTTTTTATATGTATATATCTTTATTTATAGAACACTTTAAAAAACATAAAAATAGCATAGAGTGAGGAAGGATACAAAAAAGAGACAATAAAGCAAAAATAAATAAAACAAGCTAAAAGCTAGATTAAAATCAAGCCTGACCTTAATGGAAAAGTAACGTTTTTTACAATTTGAGTCTTATTTCGGTAATAAAACAAGTTGTTTTACTCACCCATAGCACTTTGGTGTCATATGGAGCATTTCCGGAGATGTTTTAGATTAGCGTTAGGCTAACGCCGTTAGCCTAACGCGACTTATAGCCATAGTTCGGGGCATTCCCCGAGCATGTAATATGCCCCGTGCGGGCTCCAAATAACACAAACTTTAGCACTTTTCAAATCATAGAAGCTCGATGTCTTAATCTACGATTTGAGGCATTTACAGCCTTAAAACATGTAGAATAATTGTAAAATATAAAGTTGTCCTACTTCGCGGATTTCTCTTATTCCGCAATAAGAGAAATCGGATAACCCCCGCGATAAACGAGGGATTGCTGTAATATGCGTTTACACATAATGAAATTTGCTTTAATATATCAATAAATTGATTTGTTGTCATTGCTAAAACGTCTTGCTATCATTATTTATGAAAGTTCAGAAATACACAATCGTCCTAATACTTTAGTCAGGCAGTGTATATATACAATATACAGTGGTACCTCACCTTACGAAATTAATTCGTTCCAGAAGTGGTTTCGTAACGTGAATTTTTCATAAGTTGAGTAGCTATTTCAATGGAAAAGGCCTGATCCGTTCCAAGGTTTTTTTTTTTATAGTGTAACATTGGTTCCTGATTGGCTAAGAGACTGTAAACCCAGGCCTAAACGTGGAATAAACCAGGTCTAGACCAGAACTAAACCAGGTCTAGACCTGGACTGGACCTGGACTAAACCAGGACCGGACCAGGTCCAGACTCGGACCAAACCGGGGCCAGACCAGGATTAAATCACCCCGTGCGGCTTTCCGCTAGCCTCGCGCGGCTCCTGCGCTCACCCACACGTGCTCGGCCTCGAGGGGGAGGCACAGCCCGGGCGCCGCGGCTCCATCCCGCGCCGGCGGCCGCAGCTGTGTCGACGTCGCTTTTTGATCCTTCGATGTCGGCTCTTCCTGTCATTGTGAAGCAGAATTCACCAAGCGTTGGATTGTTCACTCACTAGGCAGTGCTTCTCAAATAGTGGGGCGGGCCCCCCTGGGGGGGCGCAGTGTGATGCCAGGGGGGGCGCGTGTGACCCTGGGAAACATGCTTTTTTGCCGTACTGTACTAGAACTAAGTGTAATTGCACATCAACAACAGTAGTTGGCAGTGGCGCTCTCATTGTCGCTCTGGGGCAGGGGTCGGCAACCTTAAATACGTGATATACAGAAGAGACTCACCATCAGCAGAACATCCTCTGTCACAGAAAAAACATGTATATTCCACTGAGTCGTGTCCTTTAGTCGGACAGAAGCTGACGCATCAGGGGCACAAGGACAGACATGTTTTTTTTTTAGTTTATGCAAATGGACCATGTGGTTTTTAAGTTTCGTTTCTGTAAAACGTAAACAAATGTGCGCAAAGCTGCATTAAAAACACATTAATATTTGAGTCCTCAGTGCAAAAAGACAGTGCAGTCTTTGTTGGAAGTATATTTCTTTTTTGTTTTTAATGTTAATAAAAGGATACAATGTTATGCAGAGGCATACTAATAACAATTTTCTAGACAAATAATACTATTTATAGTCGCACGCAGGGAGGGGGGGCGTGAATTTTTTTCTTCTTACTGGGGGGGCGTCACACAAAATAATTGAGAAGCACTGCACTAAGGGAACGTGAGCGGGGTTTAGACCGTCGTGAGACAGGTGAGTTTTACCCTACTGATGATGATGATGATGATGTGTTGTTGTGTCTCCGCTCCCCTCGCGCGTTCGGCGAGCCGTGTCCCCCCCACGCTTCACTATCAACACATTCCGTTGAAAATCTATGAAAGTTCGAGTGTTCAAACGAGAGAGAAATGTGAGAAAAGCCCAACTCCAGTCTGAGAAAAGCGTAGAATGTGTGTGGTGAGGCATTTACAGCCCTAAAACATGTAGAACAATTGCAAAATACAAAGTTGTCCTACCTCGTGGACCTCTCCCACCGCGGGCCACCTCTGGAACCTAACCCCGTGTGTGTTGATAAAGTGTATTTACGTTTCGGGGCGTGCATCTGAGCGCGCGTTAATTGAATTTTTGAGATTTCGCATTTCGTAACTTGAATTTTCTTTCGTATCTAGAGACGTGAAGTCTCTAGATACGTGAAGTCGTATCTAGAGACGTGAAGGCATTTCGTAACTTGGATTTTTCGTTTATAGAGTCTTTCGTAAGGGGAGGTACCACTGTATATGATTATTGTTTCTGTCTTGGCACAAACTCGAAATAAATACGAATCAGTCAGTCAATACTGACACATATACAGCACAAAAGAACTCAGTTTGAAGAGGTTTCATTCAGGCCTGGGGAGTTTGTTGCTTTCAGAGTTTCTATCTAAAAAGTTTAGTGTTGTTGTCAGTTGTAGCTCTGGAGATGACCTCTATGACTTTAAAAAGGTTCACGTTGCACCCAGAGGATTTGAAATGTTGTGCTATTGGGTAATTGTGGCTTTGGGTCCAGATAGAATATTTGTGTCACTTGCCTCTTGTGAGCCTTTAGTCATGTTCTAATGCTGCTAACTCCTCAAAAATACAGCTGGTGTTGTGCTTTGTTTCATTCACATATATTTGCATAATTTGTGTCTCTACATCTCCAAAGCTCAAAACGCTCTGTTCCACCTTGTGATGTCACGAAGCAGTAGTTTTCAAGTTAACAGCTCCTTTTACCTTTAGTTCAGTAGAGACTGGCAAATCCAGGGCTGAAATCATCCAAATCATTCAGGTGAACATGTATGGAATTTGAAAACACAGTGGAGCACTTCATTTATTAAACTCTGCCTAAATATACAGAGTTTGTATGTTAAAGATCCCATGACATGGTACTTCTTGATGCTTTTATATGGCTCCTTAATGGTTCCCTAATACTGTAAATGAATCCTTCTTCAAAATCAACACTTAGTGCATGAGAAAGACACATGTACAGAGTCAGAGTCATAATCTCTCTGTCTGAACAACTCATTCTGGGCCTTGTTGCTTGAATGCAAATGAGAAGGACACAGATTGGTTAGAGGAGCGGGTGGGGGGGGGGGGGCAAATGCGCCACTGGTTCCTTGTTTTAGCGGTGCGCTGTGCCTGGCCCCACTTCCGCGTGTGTAAGCGCGAAGGAGGAAAGGAGAGGCTTTTCAATGAAAAAAAAACACATTTTCACAGAAAATAAAATTAAACCACTGCTGTTTCAGAGGTGCAGAGGGTCGGGTAAAGGACTTCCGAGCCTAGAAACACTCGCATGTGCCTCCAGGCAAATTAAAAAACGCATTTCGCATTGCGTAGCTCCTCCGCAGTCCAAATTCTCTGGGCGTGATTTCCAGAGACAGGAGGTGGAGATCCAGACGGTGGTGGAACTGAATTTGCATTTCTTTTTTCGATCTGACGTCAATAAGGTGCCTTGTCCAGAATCGCCCATTTGAGCTGTGTTTTTTTCAAACGCAGAAAAGGATCGCAACTGCTCAGTTTAGACATTTCGCAACTTTTAGCCATTGGGGGGGGCTAAACAGGGTAGGGGAGCTCACATTAACGTTCAAAAACCTCAGAAAGTGAAAATTTCATGCCATGGGACCTTTAAACATGTGAAAATCAAGCAAAACACAACTCCAGGTAAGATTTGGATGAGGAAAATAAAACTAAAATAATGTTATATGAGCTTTTTAATATCTTTTTAGTTCATCCGATGTAGAAACAGCAATAACGTATGTTGCTGAATGGCGATACAGCAATATATTTTGTGGGTGGCGTTATAGTTCACAAAACAGTGGTTGCCCAGGTGATGTGTGGGTGCAGTAGTTGCAGGAGTCACACTGAAAAGTGCCCGTGGGTTTTGGCAGGGGGTTCATTTTGAATCAGCTGGTCTCTCAAGGTACTGTCTTCTCACTGCAAAGACAGCAGGCTCTGAGAAGACTGCAGAAAGTGCTGGGTCACTGCGGAGAATGTTCCAGTTTGTATTAATAATCTGTCCAATACTGTAATGTGGAGAGTACGAAAGTGTTTGGGAACAGTACTACTCCAGTAAGAGGAACTTAAAGGAAAAGTAACGTTTTTTTTTTACAATCTGAGCCTTATTTCAGTAATAAAACAAGTTGTTTTACTCACCCATAGCACTTTGGTGTCATATGGAGCACTTCCAGAGATGTTTTAGATTAGCGTTAGCCTAGCGCGACTTCTAGCCATAGCTCGGGGTAAATAATATATTCCCCAAGCATGTAATATGCCCCGTGCGGGCTCCAAATAACACAAACTTTAGCACTTTTCAAATCATAGAAGCCCGATGTCTTAGTCTACGATTTCGTTTGAATCAAAAGTGGCCTGTAATCCGAGATTTAGCCATAGTTTACAGCTTTGCGTTTCATGTTTGGGTCCCGGGAGCTGAGAGCACAGTCCACACATGCGCACTGGCCTCCTCATCTACTCGAAACTATGGCTAAATCTCGGATTACAGGCCACTTTTGACCAAACAAAATCGTAGACTAAGACATTGAGCTTCTATGATTTGAAAAGTGCTAAAGTTTGTGTTATTTGGAGACCGCAAACATGTGCCCCGAGAACTCACATGATGGAGATCGCAAATCTAAAACATCTCCGGAAATGCTCCATATGACACCAAAGTGCTATGGGTGAGTAAAACAACTTGTTTTATTACCGAAATAAGGCTCAGATTGTAAAAAACGTTACTTTTCCTTTAATGATAAGGATCATAAGTAATGATCAGGATGTAACACCTGATTTATAATTTGAAGTAAATGTAATGTGTAAATGTAAACATGAAATAATGCACAAAATCTACTATTTTCAAAGAACAGACACAAAAATGCAACAAACTAAATCATATCTGAAGCTGCAAGAAATGCAAAATTTCAAATAATTTCATATTGTCAACATAAAGCTTTTGTCACGTTAGACTCACAGTGCGAAGGGGAACCACAACCACAACTTTTACTTAAGATGATTACTGAAGTAAATGTATGGATAGAAAAGTACTCTGAAAAGTACAACTTCTTTAAAAATAAGTATAACTACTACCCATCTCTGCATTCAAACTATAAAAGTGTAATTGCTTTTACACTCCAGGGTCAAACTCTAACATTGCACAAGTGGAAAGACAAACAACTCCAGTCTCCAGACTGGCTCCACCCTCCAGACTTTTGCTCCACCCTCCAGACTGTGATCACGTAACCAGCTTTACGGATTAGTTTGTCAATCCTCCCAACGTCCCTTTTACTGCTGCTTCCCCAGCAGAAGTACAGGGTGCTGAAAGAGGAAAGAGAAAGTGAAAGTGCAGCTCACTGACTGGAAATGGGATTTGGCACGACAGAGGCTGAGCGGGGCCAAACGTTCTGCAGGACGGCCCTAAAACCAGTGTTGGGAAAGTTCATTTTCTACATGAACTAGTTCAAAGTTCAGTTCACACATTCCAAAATGAACTAGTTCGTTCATAGTTCATAATTGTTTATAGTGAGTAGTTCGTTCATAGTTCCAAAAAATGAACTAGTTCATAGTTACATTGCTGCGAGCTATTATTTTTCAATTATTTTTCAACTGTAGACAGCAATTATTATATCAGTTTTAACAATCAAACCATGTGTTATTCCCTTCCTCAGCGACCTTGTCATAGAGCTCTTTTAAATATGATGATATGACGAATCCTTGCTCCTCCTGCTACAGTCGTCTCCATAAGCCGTTTCCCAATTCAGCGAGTACAAGGGAGAACAAGGAGCAGACCACCTGGCTCATTGAGCTGAGGCGGGACCTGTTCCATTTCGCAGACGGCCATGCGGTCCACGGACTGCACTCGGGCCGGAGCGAGTATGCACCGCCTCGACTGCAGGCTGAGACCACACTCCGACCCACGCTCCGAACCACACTCCGAACCACGCTCCGAACCGTGCACTCTAAACTGGGAAACGGCTCATGTCTCCATGCTGCCTTTTTTGTTCTGTCTTGCTTCGATGACGCATGCGGCGATACGACGCTGGTGTTGCAAAATGAAATGTTTTCCCGCGGGTTTTCGCCTTAGCCTTAGCCTTTGGGAGAAATTTGTCCTCTGCATTTAACCCATCCTGTCATCAGGAGCAGTGGGCTGCACATTACTGCGCCCGGGGACCATCTCCATGATCTTCTTGCTTCGGCTTGGTCAGGACGAGGTGGGGTTAAGTGTCTTGCCCAAGGACACAACGGCAGCGCTCATCTGTGGGAACTGGGATCACACGCGGTCCACCCGTCAAGAGTGGGATTCGAACTGCCAAACCCTGGATCAGGCAAGCGCTCTACCAACTGAGCTACTGCCGCCTGGAACACTAGAGAAATCTGAGACCCTATTGAACGAAGTTAAATAGATAGCGCGTGTCGTTCACAGACACCAGAATGAACTCGTTCACAGTTCGTTCATCAGGCAGTAATACAGAGCGTTCAGTTCATGAATCGTTCAGTGAAGGCGTTCAGGGACAACACTGCCTAAAACTGTCCCCCAGGCTGCTCTGAGTCTGTGTCGTCAGTTTAGTTTGAAATGTGCTGCACAGTTTCCTCCAGTGTTTCATAGGGGCCTGAGAGCTCTGGTTTCTGTAGGGGCCCCTGAGCTCAACTGGGAAGTCACTTGACTTTCACCCGGTGGACCTGGGTTCGAATTGCCCCTGGCCAATGAGCAAGCCAGTTACTGCACCTGAAAAATGAGCTGCCCACAGCTCCTGAAAAGGATGGGTCAAATGCAGAGAAATCATTTCCCTACGGGGATAAATAAAGGATGTCTTCTTCTTCTTCTTCACTCAGAATGCATAAGGTAAGTGAGGAGTAACAACTGCAGTAGTTGTTTTGTTTTTCATGACGGTAACAAAATCTGGTGCAGGGACAGACAGTGCCCTGGAGCAGTTGTGTGAATTGGATTGCATCATGTCTCTCTGCTGCGTGCTGTGGTGCTTCAGAGTAAATGTGAGGAACAGGTCCAAACTGGCCTCATCAAAAATCTGCGATTTCCCAGAGATCCGGGCTGCAGGAACACTTTCACTTTCCTGTCTTATCTTATGAACTTCATGCAGTGAAACAGGGAAAAGCCCAGAATCCCACATGAATCCTACATCCCCCATGGTGCTGCGGCCTGGAGCAGTGACCAGGGACCTGAGCCATCATGCAGTATGGAGAAATTGTCCTAAAACCAGATAGTGGTTTTGGTTTTATCAATATTGCTTTTAGGGTGACGGTTGAGGGTGGGAGACAAAGGAATTTTGCAGTCTCACAGCAGAGGGAGGAGAGCCATGTCTGTTATGTTCCGAATGTGCACCTCACCACTAAGGATGGGAATCGAGAACCGGTTCCTGTTGAGAATCGGTTCCGTGTGTTTCGACTTTTAACTTCCACTTGGACAAATGACACGTTCGGGAGACGTTCGGGACAGGTTCGGGACACGCCTGTTTATCCGGAGCTCCTAAAAGTGCGGTTGGATACTTAGCAGCAGAAAGTCCGGGATATAAGCTCATACACATGGAGACACGTGAATTATCCGACACAGGGTGAGTCATATTATTACCATATTGTAATGACCCGAGGCTTCTCTTACTTCACAACAAACTTTATTGATGAACAGAACATTAACAGAGCATCAGCGCAGCCATACCACTCTCTCTGTGTCCTCATCTCCTCCCACATGTGCACACCAGCAGAATCCTTAAAGCCACACAGACATAAAACCCCAGTGATAACAGAACACCATCAACCCAGGTTATCACAATATCATTTCTGCATCAAATGGAGATATTAGGTGAAAGCAGCGGCTTGTGTCAACACCGGGACTAAACAAGGACTAAAACAGAACTAAAGCAGGACTAGACCAAGACTAAACCAGGACTAGTGCTAATCTTGGTGCTAATCAAACAGGTGGTCTCCTTTTTTCCCCAAATTAGAATCGATAAGAGAATTGATAAAGAATCAAATCGTTAAGCAGTATCGATAATGGGATCGGAATCGTTAAAATCTTATCAATTCCTATCCCTACTCACCACCTCACTGAGAGAGTCCAGCCACCTCCCAAACACTGGCCAGCTTCTGCATCTTCTGCTTCTGCCTGAGATGAGACCCTTTCCACATGTCGGGACTCAACCACATCTCCAGAGTTTGGTGGAAGATCCTCAGTTAGCACCACCACTGCACTGTCTGGGACAAGTCTGGGGCACACCATCAGCACCTGGGGTGTCTTTCAATCAATCATCAATCAGTCGGTATGACTTTTGTCCCAAGGGCCAGTTTAATCACACTGAGCAGTAAAATACAATAATAATAGAAAAGATCAAACAAAAGTCTCAGTACAGCTCAACAGGTAGAGTCATCAGATTCAGGACCGTGTGAGGAGAATAACAGCCCTCAGGACAAAAGTGTCCATGTCCATGTGTCTCCATGTCCTGCAGCCTGGGCATCACTGCACCACTGTTCCGCAGAACAGGTGTTTCATTATACGTAAGTTTAATGCCCTACTGTGGAAAATGAGCAGCCAAGAAAATGGCAGACCTATGAAAGGTTACATAGTGCGTTTCTCAATTCCCAGGATCCTTCCTTCAAAGACCACCTTGTTCCACTCCTCTGGAGTTGGCTCCTCTGAAGGAGAGCCAAGTGTCCTGCTTACACTAAGCTAATGCTAAGCTAACAGCTCCTGGAGCACAAGTGGAATAGATCAGACCTAATGTGATAGAATTCTGAGTTTGAATAAAAATCAGGGCCTCTTCAAATGTCATCAACTTATTTAGGCTGATCATTTTATACCCAGACACTTCTTAAAAAGATTTTGTTCAATTTGCTGCATTTGTCCTAATTGATTCATCATTCATTCATTCATCTTCTTCCGCTTTTTTCCATTCTCTGGGTCCAAGCAGTGTTCCTCTGCCCAGAACACAATGCACCAGCCGCAGGTGGTGGGTCCACAGGAGGACGGCTCACGTCACAACGGGATTGATTTATCTTCTGCCATGGGGGCTACCAGTGTCCACAGACACTGGGGGCGAGGTGGGGTTAAGTGTCTTGCCCAAGGACACAACAGCAGTGCTCATCTGTGGGAGCTGGGATCACACGCGGTCCACCCGTCAAGAACGGGATTCGAACCGCCAACCCCTGGATCACTAAGCAAGCGCTCTACCAACTGAGCTACTGCCGCCCCCAGTAGCTCAGTTGGTAGAGCTACTGGGGGCGGCAGTAGCTCAGTTGGTAGAGCGCCGCAATGCTGCCGCATTTGTCCTAATTTGATCAGATAATAGTGTCCTCTGTTCCTTCTTTATTGGCTCAATTCACCTGTCACTCACTCAGTGTATGACAGAGGCTGGCCAATAGGAACAATGGGACAAGAGACAAAATTACTTATCAAGAGATACTTGTCATGAATAGTATACAGAAAAGAGTCATCCATTGGTAAGTCAACTGGTAAGTCACTGACTTTCCCCCTGGGGGTTGTGGGTTCAAATCCCCCCCGGCAATGTACTAACCAGTGTGGGTCCTTGGGCAAGACCCTTCACGGTACTGCCCCCCGGGGCGCCGAAAAAAAGGCTGCTCACTGCTCCTGAAAAAGGATGGGTCAAATGCAGAAGTCAAATTTCTCCCGTGTGTCACTGTGTGTCATTGTGTGTGAGACCAAATAAAGGCTTAATCTTAATCAAATCTTACCTTTGGAAAAAGGTAAAGGGACTTTCATAACGTGTCCTGCTGATTGATTGGTTGACTTGAAAGGGGGCGTGGCAAAAGCGCTGAAGACACCTGCACAGGAGTTTATGCAGACAAAAAGTACTTGGGAACAATGTATTTATATAAAGACAGATTCCAGTTAAGAATAATAGTTTCACTTTTTACACATAAATACCAAATAATATCAACTCACTCATTCACTCATTTCCCCTTTCTGTATAAATACGTATCATTTCAATAATTCAGCTGAATTCTGTCCATGGTTTATTTTCCTGTAAATGCTGAGAGAGATGAGAGGAGCTACACTACACCAGCAGAGGGCCCTGTATGGAAGATTATTTGTTTCATCAGATTTTGAATTTTAATTTATGAATTAATTTATGAGACAGGGACAGTGCATAATATACATTGACCTTAAAGGAAAAGTAACGTTTTTTACAATTTGAGCCTTATTTCAGTAATAAAACAAGTTGTTTTACTCACCCATAGCACTTTGGTGTCATATGGAGCACTTCCAGAGATGTTTTAGATTAGCGTTAGCCTAGCGCGACTTCTAGCCATAGCTCGGGGCATATAATATATTCCCCGAGCATGTAATATGCCCCGTGCGGTCTCCAAATAACACAAACTTTAGCACTTTTCAAATCATAGAAGCTCGATGTCTTAGTCTACGATTTCATTTGAGTCAAAAGTGGCCTGTAATCCGAGATTTATCCATAGTTTACAGCTTTGCGTTTCATGTTTGGGTCCCGGGAGCTGAGAGCGAAATAAACTGTGACTCCGCACATGCGCACTGGCGTCCTCATCTACTCGAAACTATGGATAAATCTCGGATTACAGGCCACTTTTGACCAAACGAAATCGTAGACTGACATCGGGCTTCTATGATTTGAAAAGTGCTAAAGTTTGTGTTATGTCAGGGCTCTCAAGTCTCACGCATTGAGAGTGTGACACACGCAATTCGACGTATTCACACGCGCACACGCCACATATGGCATTTCTCACGCTGATTTGTGTTATTTTTTTTATTTTTTATTTTTTTGTGCCCTGAAAATCGGTCTGTGTGGCTTAGTTTATGCAGGCTCCGCGCGTTTTCAGCGCCGCCCCCTCCCCCTGCTCCGGGGGAGCTCCGGGGGAGCAGGGGGAGGGGGGGACGGCGCGTCTGCTCCCGACCGTGCGTGCGGTCCGAGCGGAGGCCGGAGCAGACACGCTGTCCCCCGGGCACGTCCTGAGCCTCAGTCCCGGTGCCACGTCTCCTCTGAGACGCACCGACTCCGGTCCCAGTGTCTCCGTCTGTGCGTAACGTGTCCCCCCCGACGGCTTACGCGCGGAATACGCGCGGCCCAGAGCCGAACTGCCCGTGGTGAGACGCGGTGAGACGCGGGCCCGGTGCATTAACCAGACTCTTACATGAATCTGTTAAAAATTCACACTGTCAAGGGGCATTTTTTCTCTCCTTTTCAAACTCTCCTGCAGCGTGAGCTGACTCGTCTTTGGCCGGGTTGCCTGTAACTCGTTGTATTGTGTCGGGTCTTTGTTTTTGAGGTGCCGTATCAGTTTGTTGTGTTAAATGTCGCCCTTTCCTTTCCACCCCTCACAATCCCAAGTTTACATATCCCACCGTTTGC
The DNA here is from genome assembly GCA_036785185.1 of Paratrypauchen microcephalus. NCBI lineage: Eukaryota > Metazoa > Chordata > Actinopteri > Gobiiformes > Gobiidae > Paratrypauchen > Paratrypauchen microcephalus. Next base: position 1,172,234 of record JAVJIX010000083.1, on the reverse strand, counting down.
TATGTCAATGTTGTTGTCATCAACTTTATAGTATTTCCAGACCCAGACATACTCGCCAAACATTATAGCGTTCTTATAGCGCTCATTATAGCGCTCTTCTCTTCTCTGTACTCGCGCTTTGCGCTTCGAGCTGCTTCCGTGTATTTAACCAATAGTGTGTCATGCCGCACGCTCTGATGTTTCTGTGTGAAGTCTCACTCTGTGCCACCGCATAACCATAGATCTCATCTAGGATATGTTAAAAAATAATAAGAATACTTGCTACTAGCAAGTGTAAATAATGGGTGGGGATTTATGACGATTTATGCAACGGTGGGCAACGAGGGTCCGAAAGGAGGACAACATGTAAAAAAGGACGACACGTGACAGACGGCCGGACAGACAGCTCTAAAACCGGACTGTCCGGACGAAATCCGGATGAATGGTCACCCTAGTCTACAGTCTCTTAGCCAATCAGGACGCAGAACACAGTGTTACACTATAAAAAAAGTTACACTATAAAAAAAAAAACTTGGATCGGGGCCTTGGAACGAATCAGGCTTTTTCCATTGAAATAGCTACTCAACTTACGAAAAATTCACTTTACGAAACCACTTCTGGAACGAATTAATTTCATAAGGTGAGGTACCACTGTACTTGGGAACAATGTATTTATATAAAGACAGATTCCAATTAAGAATAATAGTTTCACTTTTTACACAGAAATACCAAATAATATCAACTCACTCATTCACTCATTTCCCCTTTCTGTATAAATACATATTGGGGGGGGGTGGGGGGGGACAGGAGTTCCTCTAAATGCTCCACACGACAGCTGAATTCTGTCCATGGTTTATTTTCCTGTAAATAAACCATGTGCTTAGAGAGATGAGAGGAGCTACACTACACCAGCAGAGGGCCCTGTATGGAAGATTATTTGTTTCATCAGATTTTGAATTTTAATTTATGAATTAATTTATGAGACAGGGACAGTGCATCACAGTGCATACATTGACCTTAAAAGGAGAGATGCATTGTGCCAGGTTGTAGCACTAGAGTTAATTTCCACCTATAGTCCCTGGTGCATGTTTGTTAGGTTTTGGTAATGGTCCTATATTACACTAAAGAAGAAGAAGTGACTTTATTGATCTTCTCTGCATCCTGTTATTAGGAGCAGTGGGCAGCACATGACTGCGCCCGGGGACCATCTCCATGATCTTCTTGCTTTGGTTTGGTCAGGATCTAAGCTGGAGGATTTTACCTGCGACCCGGGGATCGAACCAGGAACCTTCTTGCTGTGAAGCATGACTTGTGAAGGTGTATGGAAATGAAAAACTTATTGGAGCACTTTCTGAACACTTTCTGTTTGAGAGAAGAACTCAGCCTAAATATGGAGGTTTGTGTGTTAAAAATGTGAATGAAACAAAACAACTCCAGGTCTGTTTGTGATGAGGAAAGTACATTATAACATAGATCAGAAAATAGCCTAATATAATTAAAATGCAGCTCAATTTCTCACTTTACATTTGTTAACTCTGAATTATTTTGACTCTGAATTTCAATTGATGAAATGCAGTTACTTTTAAACAGTTTGCATTGGTCCAAAGTTAAAATCCCAAACATGCGCCATCACTGACACACGCTACATAGGCCTTACATAGCTGACTTTTGACAAAATTATATCTGGTTTACAAGATCATTCACAATCTGGCTCTAGTGAGTTACATTGACTCAGTTATATTGACTCAGATACATTGACTCAGTTACAGTGAGGAAAATAAGTATTTGAATTTTGCAAGTTCTCCCACTTAGAAATCATTTTCATCGTAGGTGCATGTCCACTGTGAGAGACATAATCTAAATAGAATTGTGAGCCTCAAAGACCTGTTAGCCTTTAAAAAGTCCACCTCCACTCCACTTATTATCCTAAATTAGAAGCACCTGTTTGAGGTGGTTAACACCTGTCCACCCCAAACAATCAGTAAGACTCCAACTACTAACATTGTCAAGACCAAAGAGCTGTCCAAAGACACCAGAGACAAAATTGTAGACCTCCACAAGGCTGGAAAGGGTTATGGGGCAGTTGCCAAGCAGCTTGGTGAAAAAAGATCCAATGTTGGAGCAATTATTAGAAAATGGAAGAAGCTAAACATGACTGTCAATCTCCCTCGGACTGGGGCTCCATGCAAGATCTCACCTCGTGGGGTCTCAGTGATCCTAAGAAAGGTGAAGAATCAGCCAAGAACTACACGGGAGGAGCTGGTCAATGACCTGAAAAGAGCTGGGACCACCGTTTCCAAGGTTACTGTTGGTAATACACTAAGACGTCATGGTTTAAAATCATGCATGACACGGAAGGTTCCCCTGTTTAAACCAGCACATGTCCAGGCCCGTCTTGTTTGGCATTGACCATTTGGATGATCCAGAGGAGTCACGGGAGAAAGTCATGTGGTCAGATGAGACCAAAATAGAACTTTTTGGTCTTAATTCCACACGCCATGTTTGGAGGAAGAAGAATTATGAATACCATCGCAAGAACACCATCCCTACTGTGAAGCATGGGGGTGGTAGCATCATGCTTTGGGAGTATTTTTCTGCACATGGGACTGGACGACTTCACTGTATTAAGGAGAGGATGACCGGGGCCATGTATTGCAAGATTTTGGGGAACAACCTCCTTCCCTCATTTAGAGCGTTGAAGATGGGTCATGGTTGGGTCTTCCAACATGACAACGACCCGAAGCACACAGCCAGGATAACCATGGAGTGGCTCTGTAAGAAGCACATCAAGGTTCTGGAGTGGCCTAGCCAGTCCCCAATAGAAACTCTTTGGAGGGAGCTCAAACTCTGTGTTTCCCAGTGACAGCCCAGAAACCTGACTGATCTAGAGAAGATCTGTGTGGAGGAGTGTGTGCAAACCTGGTGAAAAACTACAGGAAACATTTGACCTCTGTAATTGCAAACAAAGGCTACTGTACCAAATATTAATATTGATTTTCTCAGGTGTTCAAATACTTATTTGCAGCAGTGTCATACAAATAAATTGTTTAAAAAAAATCATACACTGTGATTTCTGGATTTCTTTTTTTAGATTATGTCTCTCACAGTGGAGATGCACCCTTCAGACCCCTCCATGATTTCTAAGTGGGAGAACTTGCAAAATTGCAGGATGTTCAAATACTGTATATTGACTCACATACATTGACTCAGTTACCTTCACTCAGTTACATGTCATTAGCCTCTTAGCACGAACATAAAGAATACAAAAATAAACGTATAGTGTAAAGATGACTGGGGCTGTTTGTTTGTTTGGCTGTAAAAGTCTTACTGATTGGCCAAGGACACACCCAGTGACATGCACAGATGGAGCAGGGTCTGGAAAGTATAATTAACACTTAAATAAATAACTTAATTTGGCCAAAAAAATGACAATGAGGCAATTACGCTATGAGGCTGGCGATTTACTTGAGTGCTCCTAATAACAGGATGGGTTAAATGTAGAGAAGAATTTCTCCTGTGTGAGATCAATAAAGTCACTTCTTCTCTTATTAAGGGTTCAAATGTAGTGATTTTGAAAAAAATCTTTTGAAAAAAGATTTGTGCTGAGTTTTGTTCACTTTAATATTTTTTTTAGCTGTTTTTATTTGTAAATTTTTGTTTGTTCAGACTTTGAACATGTTAAAAACTTTTCATCAAATCTCAAACCAAGATAAAAAATGTTTTTACTTTTCAGTCCTATTAATGTAGTGGACTAGAAAGTAAATATTCCTGGGTCATTCCAGAAGTGGAGGACATTTTGGCTTTAAAATTCTTGAAAAATAAACCTTCACTTTTCTGATTTTCTGCTACATATTCATCAATAATGGGTAATAAACTATCAAATGCTTGATTAGCTCAGCTGACGGATCAATGGTACAATTTTTATTACATGATTTTTTTTTTTTAATTTACTCTAATCACAGTAAAAGGGTTGCAAATCCGCACAAAGTCTGCTTTATCTCAGGAGTAGAAGCTGTTTAGCTGTTACTGCTAATCAAGAGGAAAAACTTATTTATGCAAATACGTAAAGGAAAAAAAAAATTCTAATAATTTGCATAACAGGGTTGCATGAGGCAGAGTGAGACATTCAATCAAGGCTAACGATGTTATAAAAATATGAAAAATAGAAGAGAAGATAAACCTTTGCTCTGCCCATTCTTTTGGAAAACTGTTTGATGATGTCAAGTCCAGGGGATCATGTGGTTTTCTGTTTTCTTCTTCTTCTACCAGACTAAAAATGTTCTGGTAACAGGGCTGGTGCAGGTTGTGGGACACATGTTCCATGAATAATAATTATTATTTGAAATATTATGTCTATTAAAACAAATGTTCCACAGTTACAGGAGATGGAAATGAAACAAATTATACAAAAAACAAGACATTTCAATTAAATTTTAACTGTTTTATTTGAGATTCAATTTGGCCATTAGAGGGGTGGGACAAGAGGAAAATGGCATTTTTGGGGGTATTTTAAAAACTATTTTCAAGCATTCTTTTCTCTTAGTTTTTTTAGATTTGGTCTCAGGACAAGTAAATTCACTCAGAAACTGTATGTTTTAGTATTTTGTATGTGGATTATTTAATATTTGATGGGTGGGACGTAAAATATCCTCCAATTCTGGAATGACCCACCTGCTCTGAAATGTAGTGAAATGAAAGTAAGTATCCTCTTTAAAATCTTCTGAAGTAAAGCACATCTAAAATGTATACTTAAGTAGTCTACAGTACTTTACTTTTACTTTGATACGTTCCACTACTGGTATTACTTTACTGTGCACTGCAAAAAAGCTTGTCTAAAATTTAAGATACAAGCACTTAAATCTGTCAGAAAATGACTTATACGTAGTGAAACTATCTGTCCATGCAGCAAGATAATTTTACTTGACAACTTGCGTATCTTAAATAAAATAAACTACCTCTACACTAGAATTAAGCAGTTTCTGAACTAGTAAGTAGATAATAAATCTGAAAACCAGATTAATAACCTGATAGGAGTTTTAAAATCTTGGCCAGATCAGAGAATTTGCAGTGTGAATAATACACTAGAAGACATTATGTGACATTACGCCCTGTTAAATACTTAATATATAAATGAAACCAATGCCAGTCTTTTGAGTAAAAGTGCAGTTGGCAGGCAGTGTGGTACTCCCTAGGCTTCCCAGCACAGAGCACGCTCACTTTTACTTTCTTTATGTGTAAAAGAAGTGTTACACACAATAAAAGCTTTGCACTGATTACAGACATGAGTGTTTGGACGTTTGGTCAAAGTGTAATGATTCAAATGCAGAATGACAGGTTTCTATGTTCTTGTTTCATTAGGATTGTATCTGTGGTTCATGGTTCATATTTGGAAATGGAGCTGAGTTCTGAGAATCCCTCTACATCATCAGTAAACAAAATTCCATCCAAAATGCAAGGACAGGGATTTTTTGACAATTAAACATTAATTTAAGGAAATAAAAGGTGTTATTAATGTGCCCTTATTTACAGTAAAAAAGTACAGTAAAAAACATAGTGACGTGTCCTTATCCAAAACATATGGAATTGTATTTTTGTGCTTTCATATTTTTTTCTGAGCACTTAGAAATCATCATTTCAGATAGTCTTGCAACAGAAAACACTCCAGAAGTCAATTCTTAGTTGTACTAATCATCAGCAAACTGAGCTCAAAGTGGTTTCACTACAACAGGGTGTGCGGGTCATGATAAAACACTTTTACATGCTCCACAAACAAGAACAGAACTTGGTAAAAATGCATTCTCTTCATATGCACCAAGGCTTTGGAATGAACTTCAAGCCACTTTAAATCTCACAATTCTTCCATCCATAAATTCTTTTAAAGACCTGTTAAGGGAAACAGTAACTGAGCACTGCAATTGTTTTTAATTATATGTTTTGTTGTGATGTCTGCTTTTTAGTTGTCTGTGTACATAGACAACAGAATTGATGTGTTTTGTCTGTTTAGAGGTGATGTAGCTGTGGATTGTCCTGTCATTTGTGTTTGTTGTTTTTATTGAAATGTAACTTTTGGCCACCTTCTTGGCCAGGACTCCCTGGCAGAAGAGTTACTGTAACTCAATGGGACCACTTCCTGGTTAAAGAAAGGTTAAATAAAATAAATAAAATGATTAATGCTGTGAGCAGAGAGAGCTCCAACACAACCCTGATCCCTTCACTAAAGTGTTTTCTAATGTAGGCATTATTTTATGTCCTGAAAAATAAAAAAATCCTAAATACATCGTAAATCTGATTATACTGATTATGTTTTAATAAAATGTATAGTCTTACCCGTCACTTTAAACTTAAAGGAACTGGAAGATTTTGACTTTAATGTTCATAAACTTGCTCTATTGTTCGTGAAATCCCTCAGTCGTCCAGGTAAGATCCATGGCAAAGTAGAAATTTTATTCTGTCAACTGGACAAAAGCTTCTTCAGTTCTGAAAATAAAAGAACTGAAGAAGCAGCTTGGATGAGCTGCAACCAAATAAAATTTTCTCCAGTTGACAAATTGACTTTCTCCTTTTGCCATTTCCCTAACCTCTGGTTCCCAGATGAGGTAACCATGATCAGATCTAATATAGTATTTACTATTAATAAATCAGCATAACAATTGTGAATTTATTTATTGTGTCTCATTTGGGTTGCCAGTTTCAATGCTGAAGTCCAGTTGGTAACATGCCTCTCTGATCTGAATGGTCACTAGCTAAACCCCAGCACCTGCACCAATCATGAATCAGTGCTAGTGCAGCCTCTGCAGCTCAGTGAGGGAATTCTGGAGGTTCTGAGCTTTCACATGAGGCCTGGTCTGTCCATATACTGAGAATGAGACAAACTGGGATCTGGTTGCAGCATCTGTTCACTCCCCTTGGGCAGAGTTGCTCCCTTTAGGGAATTGTCAATCATTTAGTTGTCATAAAAACTGTGTAAGCAGGAAAAACAAACAAAAAAAAAACAAGCCATAAAGTTGCTGAAGTGTATTTATAGTTGGCTAATACAGCCCAGTCCCACCACACATTTATGCTCCTGGTTCATCCCATAATACAAGGACAATAGAGAGAATCCTTACACCGTACTCACATACACAAGGATTTTCTAAGTGAACTATGAGCTTGTTTCCATTCTCCTGTTTAAGCCCATTTGTCATCAGTATTGACACGATTGAAAACAGGAAGTGCTTGATGAGTCCATCCTACACCACTGGAAAAGTTCAGTACAGTGGTACCTCACCTTACGAAATTAATTTGTTCCAGAAGTGGTTTCGTAACGTGAATTTTTCGTAAGTTGAGTAGCTATTTCAATGGAAAAAGCCTGATTCGTTCCAAGGCCCCGATCCAAGTTTTTTTTTTTTATAGTGTAACTTTTTTTATAGTGTAACATTGTGTTCTGCGTAGAGACTGTAGACCCAGGACTAAACGTGGACTATACCAGGTCTAGACCAAGGTCTAAACCTGGACTAAACCAGGACTAGACCAGGTGGATTAAAGCGCCGCGCACGGGTCTATTTCCTGGTTTCGTTTCGAGACACGGCTGAGGCGAGCAGCGAGCGCATGAACGAGACCCGTGCTCAAACCGTGCCTCCTCTAGACCTGGTCTAGACCACCGCGGCTCTTGCATGCGTTCGTTCATGCGCTCAGACTGCGTGCGGTCCCCCTCGCTGCTCGCCTCAACCGTGACTCGAAATAAAACCAGGAAATAGACCTGCACGCGGCACTTTAATCCACCTGGTCTAGTCCTGGTCCAGTCCTGGTTTAGTCCTGGTTTAGTCCAGGTCTAGACCTGCTGGCAGCCCCGCGCCGGGTCATGCTGCGCTATCACACGTGTCAGAGCGCAGTTTTCTCCCCCCTCCCCCTTCCCCCCACACTTCACTATTAATAATTTTGTTGAAAATCTATGAAAGTTTGAGTGTTTAAACGAGAGACAAATGTGAGAAAAGTTTAAATCCAGTCTGAGAAAAGCGTATAATGTGTGTGGCTGAGCGCATTATTTGAATTTTTGAGATTTCGCGTTTCGTAACTTGAATTTTCTTTCATATCAAGAGACCAAAATTTAACGTGAAGGTGTTTCATAACTTGAAATTTTCGTTTGTTGGGTCTTTCGTAAGGTGAGGTACCACTGTACATTTGTTGGATCTGACCACGGGCTCTGCCATGTTACCCTGGGATATCAGGTATGCACACATCCAATACTTTATGAAGCTGAGACTCTAGTCAACAGTGAATCAGTTCAGATGGTTGTGAGTGACAGGTGGATTAGCCGATCAGGGACATGCAGCTGGTCAGTATCAAAACAAATGTGGCTGATTACAAAGAAAAAATGAAAAATAAAATAAACAACACAACCCTAACCACAAATTTTTGCAAAGAAATTGTACCCACGATAAATACTGAGCCCCAAAATTACTGTTTCTTCATTCATTTATTGAAAAATAATTTATAATTGTAATTATTGTGAGAGGCCTACACATGTCACTGAAATGCAAATGTGATGATCATGTTTGGTTCTGAGTGGGAACGAAACAAGCACTGGAATCCATATATTCACTCATATCACCTCATATCACCCCCATACATACAGTTTATTAACAAAATCATACAGCTGTCTCTGTGTGAAGGTTCTAGTTGTGGTCCTTGATCCACTGCTCAGTCCACTGCACTACCTGCGTTGTGTTCTGCTCTAGGTCTTCAGGTGTGTTGCTGGGCAGCTGGTGCACAATCTCCTCCTGGTAGGCCTCCAGAGCCTCCTCCAAGATGGTCTGGAAGATCTCGCACTGCACATTGTCCTGCAGCTTCTTCCCACTGTAGCCCCTGTGCTCACAAGAGAGGGGAATCAACACACTATACTGCTGGGTTTCAGATGACATCACAACATTCTACTGGCCAATCATATTTAATACAGATGGGGCAGCTCAAATTAATATAGTTCAAATGCAGATAGTGGTATGTGTGATACAGTGAGTTATGAGCTCTAGTTACCAACAGAAATTATCTGGTCAACTGGACACTGCTAAAGTTTGATTAAAACGGAAAACAGGAGAAATTTATTCATTTTAAAAAGGACATATTATGCAAAATAGATTTTTCTGAGCTTTTTTTTATGCGGAACATTGTTCCCTTATGAAAAACATAGCAGGAGTAGCATTTTGCTGTATTCATGCTCCTTTCCTTAAAAGGGACAGTGTGTAAGATTTTTACCCGTTAATTACTGAAATTGAAGATACCCTTTCAAAAATATATTGTTTTCCAAGCCTTTTCACTTCCATCATGAAATCAAAGTATTCTTTTGGACTTAGATATAGTCACATAAAAGGGGGATCTTCCCCATGCAGAGGCAGCCATTTTGAATACGAGAGCCGCAGAAGGGCATTTGGGCTCCGCCTTCACCTTCGGCAAGGCCCGTGGTTTTGGGTAAACAACACAAGCATGCTGCCGGATCAGACGTCGTAATGGATCTAACACGTGTTTTGGACTAAATTGTTTTACTGGATTTTATTCGCTGGATCCTTACGGACAAATTGAGAGCAAGTTTATGGTGAAATACAGAGTTTGACCTGTGCAAAGCATTCTAAGGTAAGCTAACCTCGTTTTGTGCTTTTCCGTATAAAAGCCCCATGTGCTCGGGGAGTGTTTGTTGTGCAGGGAAATGAATTTCATAGTCAAAAAGAGGAGACTGTAAGGTTTCATTTGATGTGTAGAGTGTCATGGTACATGATCGGGAATGTGTGTTTTCATGCGAGAAAAAAAAAAAAAAAAAAAAAAAAAAAAAAACACGGGACCGCGTTTTATTTATACAGTAGTGCCCGGGTGACCCTCGAGGTCTGCCGTAGCTAAAACAAAAAGTGCAATAGCACCATCCACCTATGCGCCACAAATCCTCCACACTGGGGCTTTAAAGGAGAATTAACGTGTTTTACAATCTGAGCCTTATTTCGGTAATAAAACAAGTTGTTTTTCTCACCTATAGCACTTTGGTGTCATATGGAGCACTTCCAGAGATGTTTTAGATTAGCAATATCCGCAATGCGAGTTCTCGGTCTCCAAATAACACAAATTTTAGCACTTTTCAAATCATAGAAGCTCAATGTCTTAGTCTACGCTTTCGTTTCAGTCAAAAGTGGCCTGTAATCTGAGATTTATCCATAATTTACAGCTTTGCGTTTCATGTTTGGGTCCCGGGAGCTGAGAGTGAAATAAACTGTGACTCCGCACATGCGCACTGGCGTCCTCATCTACTCGAAACTATGGCTAAATCTCGGATTACAGGCCACTTTTGACTCAAACGAAAGCATAGACTAAGACATTGAGCTTCTATGATTTGAAAAGTGCTAAAGTTTGTGTTATTTGGAGACCGCAAACATGTGCCCCGAGAACTCACATTACGGCTATCGCTAATCTAAAACATCTCTGGAAGTGCTCCATATGACACCAAAGTGCTATGGGTGAGCAAAACAACTTGTTTTATTACCGAAATAAGGCTCAGATTGTAAAAAACGTTAATTCTCCTTTAACACTGTACACTAGCACCTCTCCCTCTGAGCACTTGTTATCTCCAGAGAAATTATGTAACAGAAAATACTACAGAAGTCAAGTTTTTGTTCTACAAGTCAGCAGATTGAGCTTCTCTGTGCTTATATTGGTTTCAGTACAAATATGTGTGGAGTCATGCGTGATGCTGTCAGCAGAGGGCGCTCCAACACAACACTGACTGAACACAAGACTCTGGTTTGCAAAAATAGACATTATTTTATCTGTTTTTAATTTGCATTACTTTTTTTGGTTTATTTTTGCTGCACAATTTTATTTGATTTTTTTCTATTCCTGTGTTTGCTTAGATAACCTGGCAGCTAGTTTCTGGCTTACCATCTGTCTGATCAAATGAAATAAACAAAATAAATGTTCCAAAACTGAAAATACAAGCCAGTAATACAAGCACGCCCATTGCTCACTTTACTATCATTAGAAAATATATGAAATAAAGAAGTAACTCACACCATTATCCCTAAGACAGAACAGAAAAACAGATGGAGAAGTGGCAAACAAAGTCAGCATCCAGGCAATAACAGTCTCAGAGGGGGGAAGACACATTAATTACATTGTAGTTTAAGGTGACCAAGAGATTGAACCCAGAACCTCCTTGCTGTGAAGCGTGAGTGCTAGCCCCTCAGCCACCAAAGGGTAAACTCACAAATCTTGAACCTGATCATTTCTATTATTGACTAGAGCCAAAGACTCACTGCATTACAGCGCAAATCTGCATTTGAACAAGATACATTTTTAGCTTCCACCATCTGTATTAAAGGAGAATTAACGTTTTTTTTTTTTTACAATCTGAGCCTTATTTCGGTAATAAAACAAGTTGTTTTACTCACCCATAGCACTTTGGTGTCATTTGGAGTAGTTTCATAGATGTTGTGGTGTAGCGTGAGTTCTCAGGGCACATGTTTGCGGTCTCCAAATAACACAAACTTTAGCACTTTTCACATCACAGAAGATCGCTGTGTCAGCGTAGACTTTAAGTGGATTCCAAAGCGGCCTGAAACCCGATATCCAGCTATAGTTTCATCTGATGACGTCATCATAGAGCACAGCGCGCATGCGTGAAATCACAGCTGTTTAGCAGATAAACACCGCTAGTCCGAAAGAAGCTAACACCGTTCTGAACTTTTCTGTTGCGAGACATGGCTGAAGATTCGGACTTTGAGATCGAAAAGGATTTATTTGAGTATGATGGCCGTCCCTATTGTTTTGAGCCTGAGTATACGGAGGAAGAGATATTAGAAGGAAGCGGAGACTGAGGAGCAGCGCACAAGAGAACAGCGAGCGACGGCCCGTCTACGAAAAGACAGTACCTTGTGGGGTTTATGTGGACATTGTATGTCGATGGCCACAGAGGAAGAATGCCTTTGCTGTCTCGAGTGGGATATCGGATTTCAGGCCGCTTTTGACTCCACTTAAAGTCTACGCTGACACAGCGATCTTCTGTGATTTGAAAAGTGCTAAAGTTTGTGCAAACGTATGCCCCGAGCACTCACGTTCACGAATACCGCTACACCACAACATCTATGAAACTGCTCCAAATGACACCGAAGTGCTATGGGGGAGTAAAACTTGTTTTATTACCGAAATAAGGCTCAGATTGTAAAAAACGTTAATTCTCCTTTAAATATGAGTGGCTATCATGTGTACCATGTGTGTACGCCTGTGTCCTAACCTGCTCTCTAGACGAGTATACAGTTTGGTGTTGTCTGTGCGCAGGACGAACACAATGTGAAACCAGCGCTCGGGGAACAGGTCACAGCCGTGATAGTCCACGATGACCCCGCCCTCTGCCATCTTGTCCTCTAGCTCGTCCACCACCTGCACCACCAAACACCACACATCAGACAGAACTCTTACCACAGAGCAAAGTTTAGACGCTAATCTGAGAGTATGACATCATCACATTCTACAATCTGAAAACCACTAATAATAATCCTGATGTAGATAAAGAATATTCTATACTTCAGGAAATTCCAGTTTATTGCCAGTTATGTGATTTCATACGCATTTAATTCTTTTGACAATCTGGCCAATCTGACAGTAAATCCTAGTTGAAACAATATTAAATCAACAAAGAAATTTCTGACCACAAGAAAGCAGGGTTTTGTTCAGTGAAACTCAGATGGAGTTGGTGCCTCTGCTCTGACTCACCCTGTCTTCATCCAGAATGGGGCAGTTGTACTCCTCATCAAACCCATCGTACAGCTGTCCTGAACAAGCAAGAGCAGAGGCCATCTTAGGTCCACACTAAGGCATGAGCCAATATACATGACAAATCACATACAGTGGTACCTCACCTTACGAAATTAATTTGTTCCAGAAGTGGTTTCGTAACGTGAAAAATTCGTAAGTTGAGTAGCTATTTCAATGGAAAAAGCCTGATTCGTTCCAAGACCCGAAGTTTTTTTTTTTTATAGTGTAACTTTTTTTATAGTGTAACATTGTGTTCTGTGTGTTTCTCACATTTGTCTCTCGTTTAAACACTCAAACTTTCACAGATTTTCAACAAAATTATTAATAGTGAAGTGGGGGTGGGGAAGGGGGAGGGGGGAGAGACTGCGCTCTGACACGTGTGATAGAGCAGCATGACCCGGCGCGGGGCTGACAGCAGGTCTAGACCAAGGTCTAAACCTGGACTGGACCAAGACTAAACCTGGATTAAAACCAGGACTAAACCAGGACTAAACCAGGACTAAACCTGGACTAAACCAGGACTAAACCTGGACTAAACCTGGACTACACCAGGACTAAACCAGGACTAGACCAGGTGGATTAAAGCAGCGAGGAGGGGACTGCACGCAGTCTGAGCGCATGAACGAGACCCATGCAAGAGCCGCGGGCTCCTCCTGGTTTAGTCCTGGTTTAGTCCAGACCACCGCGGCTCCTCTAGACCTCCTCTAGACCTGGTCAGGTCTAGAGGAGGTCTAGACCACCGCGGCTCTTGCATGGGTCTCGTTCATGCGTTCAGACTGCGTGCAGTCCCCTCCTCGCTGCTTTAATCCACCTGGTCTAGTCCTGGTCCAGTCCAGGTTTAGACCTTGGTCTAGACCTGCTGTCAGCTCCGCGCCGGGTCATGCTGCGCTATCACACGTGTCAGAGCGCAGTTTTCTCCCCCTCCCCCCACACTTCACTATTAATAATTTTGTTGAAAATCTATGAAAGTTTGAGTGTTTAAACGAGAGACAAATGTGACAAAAGTTTAAATCCAGTCTGAGAAAAGCGTATAATGTGTGTGGCTGAGCGCGCATTATTGGAATTTTTGAGATTTCGCGTTTCGTAACTTGAATTTTCTTTCGTATCTAGAGACCAAAATTTACCGTGAAGGCGTTTCGTAACTTGAAATTTTCGTTTGTTGGGTCATTCGTAAGGTGAGGTACCACTGTATTATTGTGTCCAAGTTAGTTAAATGCTAAATAGTACAGTCAGCACTACCATTGAATAATACCCATAATATTTTAAAATAACATAACAAATCAGTGCAAGCATTGCATCTAAAAGTATTGGATCAAACCAAATATCTTTCTTTAGAAGCAATGTTCCAGCCCACACAGACCAGTAAACAGACAGTAACCCTTCAAATGAAAACATGGCCCCGAGATAACAGGCCAATTGAAAATCAAAAAGCTGTATTGACTAATGTGCCCTGTACCTTCCTTTGCTAGCTCGCCAATATTGATGTATGTGAGGCCTGTCCTCTGAGCCAGCTCCTTCCCCAGGGTGGTCTTCCCCACTCCTGGAGTACCTGCAAGTACACAGTGTAAGTGATGAGTACATAGTACAAGTGTATATGATGTTTTTTTTTGTTTTTGTTTTTCATTCCCAGGCCCACATTTGGCATTTTAGTTTATTTAATGGTGCTGGAGGGCTGAGGTTTATTTCAAGTCTGTCTTGGCTATGTTCATTTATCTTATCTGAATAATTTGCTTTATGACATTGCTTTCAGTATAGGTTACCATGACATTAGGCCTAAAAAAAATAAATCTAAGTTTCCGGTTGCCGACCGACCCTGTTGATTTGCATGCAACCCAAATTATTTTATTGGACTTAATAAAATAAAATAAATTTGATACTCAAATTAATTTTACAAGCTTTGGTTAAAAAAGAAAGAAAGAGAACTAATAGCCTACTGTATTTTTCGATTTCCGCGAGACTACAATCGACGTCATTCACCACACCTGCGCTGCAATGTGTACGGGGGTCCTCGGGTTACGACGGTCTCGACTTACGCCGTTTCGTGGTTACGAACGCGCCCCCATAAAAAAATATACATATATATATAAAAATATGTCAATTATAGTCTTTATTGAAATAGTACTGTTGCGGAAGGAAATAAAATAAAATACATTTTCAAAATTTCCATATTCCCACAGGAAAAAATAAATAAATAAATAAATAAAATAAATTCCCTACCTACCCATGTCTAGAACTGTCAACAAATCGGAAACCAACATTTATTTTTTTTAGGCCTTAGACCGCTGAAGGGTGCAGGAAAACGTTATTATAATTTACAGCCACTGCATTATGATATCATAATATACTGCTCCAAAAAATAAAGGAATACTTTGAAAAAATATCAAATCTCAATGTGAAAAAACAAAAACAAAACAAAAAAGCTGGATATCTATCCAAATATAAACAGGGCAACAGGAACAAAAGATGCAACCTTTTTTAATGGAAATAAAATGTTCAGCCTACAGATGTACAATGTACAGCCTTCATTTTATAGACAGCCTGAAAATCAAAGTGAAATAATAATGTGACAGTCTATTTTGCTTAAATTTAATTTCTGCAACTAAAAATGCTCGTCAGGCTCTTGTGTGGCCTCCACGTACTTGTATACATGTTTGACGACGCTGTGGCATACTCCTAATGAGCCGACGGATGGTGAGTTTTGGAATGTTCTCCCAAATGTGTTTAAGGGCTTCACTGAGCTCCTGTAGTTTGAGGAGGAACCTGGTGGGGTCTGATGGACCCAAACATAATGTCTCAATGGGTTCAAGGATTTCATCCCCATATATAACGGCAGTCAGACCTGTACCAGCTAAACAACGGCAGTCTGTGTGTCCCTCCATGGATATGGCTCCCCAGATCATCAATGACCCACCACTAAACTGCTCGTGCTGAACCATGTTGCAGGCAGCATATTTTCTATTTATCTTCACCATTTAAATTCTTTTTTTATTCAAAATCGCTGAATTTTCACTTTTACCATTCACCAACTAGCGATTATTTTCTTATTGATTAATCTAACAACTAATTTTTCAATTAATCAAGTAATGTATAAGCTATTTTTTTTAATTAAATCATATCTTTTTACTACTTTATTTAGAGCAATGTCTTCCAAATTTTCCACAAAGATTTATTTTGTTGCGTTTTATTAGTTAGACTAATAAAAAGTGTAGTTTGTGTTTCAGGGACATTGCTGATTATGTTACTGTGGTTGCAGCTCTATTGAAAAACAAACCCCGCATGTGTCCTATCCCTGTGTCTAAGCAGTACACACACCACAGCTTCTGAACCAATGATGTGCACTTAAAAGTACTTTTCTTTATTATTGTACTGTGTATGTGTTTAATCTTGGTATAGACCTTGTTTAGTCCTGTGTTAGACCTGAATGACTCGAGGGTTCCACTGTTCAGACCTGGTAGAGCACTTGTTTAATCTTCAGACTAACATTCATGACTTCACAATAACAAATGTCTTTAATTTCAGATGTGATGAGTAGCTGTAGAGTGCCTCACCTGTCAGGAGTATGTTGGGTTTCTTTCTCATTATCATCTGCGACTGTGCTGGTGCTAGCACTCGGCTAACACGTGTGATGGTTCAAAGTGGAACTGTAAAACAAAACACACGTTTGTCCAGTGTGTCCGAGCAAACACACAGTCTGAGGAATACACACACACTCCTGCACACACGGATCAGTCTGCGGTAACAGTAGATCACTCCACTTACCCCGGAGCACGTGTGCTAACTGCTAACTGCTAACCAAAACAAACGAGGGCGGCGTGATTACACTGCCCCCTATGGGTAAAGACTAGAATCCACTTTATTGCACACACATTAAAGGTCCCATGACATGGTACTTCTTGATGCTTTTCTATGGCTCCTTAATGGTTCCCTAATACTGTAAATGAATCCTTCTTCAAAATCAACACTCAGTGCATGAGAAACAGAGATAAGATGAGAAAGAGTAATTTTTCTCTCTCTGAACAGTCCATTATGGGCGTTGTTGCGTAAATGCAAATGAGGAGAAAAGAGATGGCCTATAGTAGAGGGTGGGGGTGTGGCCAAACTCTCCGCTGTCAGCTCTCAGCTGATCCATTTCCGTGTTTTTGCACGGGGGGAGAGATTTGAAGCGTTCCATTGAAAAATAAACACATTTCCACATAAAATAAAATTAAACCACTGCTGTTCAAAGGTCCAGAGGCTCAGATAAAGGACTTCCGAGCCTAGAAACACTCAGACGTGCCTCTAGGCAAATAAAAAAACGCATTTCCCATTGCCTAGCGCATTCGCAGTCCAAACTCTCTGGGCGTGATTTACACAGACGCTGAGTACAGACAGACGGGGGTGGAACTGCATTTGCATTTCTTTTTTCGATTTGACGTCAATAAGGTGCCTTGTTCAAAATCGCCCGTTTGAGCTCTGATTTTTTCTAACACAGAAAAGGATCGCAAATGCTCAGTTTAGACATTTCGCAACTTTTAGCCATGGGGGGGGGGGGGCTAAACAGGGTAGGGGAGCTCACATTAACGTTCAAAAACCTCAGAAAGTGAAAATTTCATGCGATGGGACCTTTAAATATATGTTGATGCAAATAGGCTGCAGAGAGGGCAGGCTGTGCAGAAATCAGAGAGCCTGTCTTAATAATATATGTGATTGATAAATCACACTGAGAATTGGGACACGGCTTATGTGTCTCGGTTGGCCTGGGAACGCCTTGGGATCCAACCGGTGAAGATGAGAGATACAGGACGACATTCATACCATACTCCCTACAACTGTACAACAACTCACCTTATGTAGCAGATAATACTCCCTACAACTGTACAACAACTCACCTTATGTAACAGATAATACTCCCTACAACTGTACAACAACTCACCTTATGTGACAGATAATACTCCCTACAACTGTATACAGCTGGTACTGAACATCATATTTGATACTGTATTTTGTATGACTACTACTTTTCTATTTAAATCTGATTGTACATATATATTTATCACCATTATCTTATGTATATAATTGTGTCTCATCTGACACAGGTCTATTGCTCTTTGGTTGCTTTTCCATCTATTTTTCTTCTTGTTCTTTTACCCTCTGATATATATTATATATCATATATTATATTTGATGAGTGAGCGACTGTACCCAAAGCAATTTCCCTTGTGGATCAATAAAGTTTGTCTAAGTCTAAGTCTAAGATGGAGGAAGTATCAGGGGTGAGGGTCTGGAAGCCGTAGTTCAGGGGTGTCCAAACTTTTTTCATCAAGGGCCACATGTCTAAACACAGACGAAGCAGAGGGACGATCGAGGGCCATAGACTGGTGCTCAGGACAGTCAATAATTGACATATCTGCATGTTTAACACGTTAGAATGAGCTATCAGTCTTTTATTCATGCTAAGATCCTCAAAACCACACAATAAATATTCAATATGGGCGGCAGTAGCTCAGTTGGTAGAGCGTTTGTCCACTGATCAAAAGGTTGGCGGTTCAAATCCCGCTCTTGACATAAGAAACATCAGTGGTTGAGCGGTCAGATCCACTGACCCACAGGTTGGTTGGTACGATTCCAGCTCCCACAGATGAATGCTGCCGTTGTGTCCTTGGGCAAGACACTTAACCCTCCTCGCCCCCAGTGTCTGCGTACACTGGTGTGTGAATGTGTGTGTGAATGGGTGATTGGTTCCTTGTTGTAAAGCGCTTTGGGTGCCTTGAAGGTGGAAAAGCGCTATATAAAGATGTGACCATTTACCATGTGACCAATATTGTCTTATCAAGATAAGATAATCCTTTATTTGTCCCACAGTTGTAAAATTGCGGTATCACAACGCAAGTTTCAGAAACAGTAGGAAAATATGAGCATGCATCAAAATTAAGATAAATAATAATAATAATAAGTATGTACAATCAACTACAAAACACAACACTGTAAGGTTAAATGGTTAAACGGCACAGGAACATTGGTAGATCTTCAAAAAACTTGCAGTCAAAAGTTCTGCTCAAGGTGATTTGGGCCAATTCACCTGGAAGCCTGAGGGCCAAGAAAAATTTGTCTGAGGGCCGCATTTGGCCCACGGGCCAGAGTTTGGACATGCCTGCCCCTGAGAGCCAGTCTTGGATAAAGCAGAAGACAAATGGGATAAATAGTATTATTATAGCCTAGTATTTTGGAGATAATGGAAGAAAACTATGTAAATCCTTTTATACCGTTTTAACTTAAGGGTTCGTATCATGCACGGACCCTTTGACCTCTGAGTGATAACTTTTTTTTTTTAAAATCACTGTTGCCAGGGCAATTATTCATTACAAAAGTCCTTGAAAGTGGAAAATGTTAGCCTGGGAATTCCCAGGCCGCTTCCGTTCGTTTCGAACTGGAAGGCGGCCTGGAAACTCGTCCAAGCGAGAGTCCTAGATTTAGGGCCCCAATCAGAGAGCGGGGGAGGTGTGGCAAGACGGTGATGCGTACTACATGACAAACGGAAGCTTGTAGTTTGAACTGACAACTGACATGATTGGCTATGGACTTACGTATACGCTCAATGATAGACATTCATAACGCCCAATAAACGGCCGTTGGCAATCGCTAACCACACCTCCGCTACGGGATTTTTCGAAGCGAGTTTCCAGACCCATATCTCACTTGTGATATGGTCAGGTGTTAACCAGACTAGGAAAATGTGGCTTATAAACGGGTTTGAGCTGCTGGGGGCGCTAATGAGCTGCGCAAAGCCCTGCTCTGCCACAGTCACGTGGAGAAGCAGCGCGAGCAGCCGTAAAGCGTGGGTTAAAGTCGTAAAACGTGCGGGGGTTTTGCCGTAAAGAAGAGCAGAGGGTGTTTAAACGTTTACAGTTTGATTCTGATGCTGCGCCACAACATTTCTCACATCTCTAAAAGTATAAAATTCATCTAAAAATGTCCGTGGTGTAACTAGCCGAGACAAGCCCACATCCTCACCTGGGAATCTGAAGAAAGACAGGACAGCGAGGTAGGCGTTCTAAGAAGACCACTTTTCTTTAGAATGTTTGTCAGACTTCTTCAAAACTAACACAAAACCCAGGTCTAAACCTGAAATCTACACCAACACAAGACTAAACATGAGCCTCTAGAGCAGAGGGGGGCAATAATTTTTCCCCAGGGACCAAATGAGAAGCAGAAAATATTGTGGAGGACCAAAAGTTTGAAGTCTACTCTGGTTATTAATTTTATTTCTTACGTTGAAATCAGTAAATGTCATTGTTTACAGAAGCTGCTCAGTTCTGTGTTATTATTGAGTAATGACAGAGTGAGGTTTTACACTGAATTTATCCAGTAAAATAATTCAAAACGATGGTAAACGTGAAACATTTGTAACTGTTTTTTTTCAGTCACATTAACCCCACAATGTTTTCTGAGTTTAACTTTCTTAACTTTGTATTAAGACACCACAATGTCTTTGTTTGACAAATAATAGAATACAAGACAAACTGCCAAACTGTGTAGGAAAAAAGTCAAAGTTAGCATGTTTTAGTGCAGTGTTTCCCAACCTTTTTTGTCTTGTGTACCCCTGAGCCTTTTTGTCACACCTCGAGTACCTCGAGTACCCCCTCACTCATCTATATAAATCTATCTAATCTATATAAAATTACATATGCCTCCCCTTCCCATATGCCTTTCCAGTACCTTTCAGTCTCCAGCCTTGGAGGGTCTGCTCTGGTGTTATCCCCCTGCCATTGAGCATACACTTTCGTAGCATAGGCATTGATATTCGAACAAAAACATCTGGATTGGCGCATACTTAACTGATACTGAAAATGTATTCTACTGACACAATAACCCTCATGTAGAATTATCCCCAAAAAACAATTTTCAAATGGCATGTATTTTCTTGTCTTGCTGCATTTGAATAAAGACACAACGCCGCTCTGATCTGTTTGTTCCAGGATGAAAAGGCAGTACACAGGATCCACCGCCGCTCCCACTAAGGTCTGTCACAGCTGCAGTTAAAATTGCACTACGTCACTTTTCTGGTGGAGGGAGAGAGAAACAGGCCGTGTCATTAGGCCAAGTTACAAGTCAGATCTGTGGAGGGAATACATGAAAGATGGATGAGTTTAATGCCATCACAGTGGAACAATTTCAGGAAAACGATAACATCTCCATGGAGACGAGGAGTGGCTCGACCATCCACCAGAAAAGCTGCGTGCTACACTGCGATTGGAAAACTTTATTACATAATCTTTTTTTCAGAGCTTTTCATGTTTTAAAGGTCCCATGACATGGTACTTCTTGATGCTTTTATATGGCTCCTTAATGGTTCCCTAATACTGTAAATGAATCCTTCTTCAAAATCAACACTCAGTGCATGAGAAAGACCCATTTACACAGACATGGTCAAAAATTCACTCTCTGAACGACTCATTCTGGGCCTTCTTGCTTGAATGCAAATGAGAAGGACACAGATAGGCTTAGAGGAGCGGGTGGGCGCCCCCCACCCGCTCCTCTAAGCCGCTGGAGCGCTGCTCTGCTCTCTCTCCCAACTTCCGCGTTTGAAGCACGAAGACAGAAAGGAGAGCCATTTCAGTGAAAAAAACACATTTTCACAGAAAATAAAATTAAACCACTGCTGTTTCAGAGGTCCAGAGGGTCGGGTAAAGGACTTCCGAGCCTAGAAACACTCGCATGTGCCTCCAGGCAAATAAAAAAACGCATTTCGCATTGCATAGCTCCTCCGTATTCCAAACTCTCTGGGCGTGATTTCCAGACGATGGTGGAGCTGCATTTGCATTTCTTTTTTCGATCTGACGTCAATAAGGTGCCTTGTCCAGAATCGCCCGTTTGAGCTGTGTTTTTTCAAACGCAGAAAAGGATCGCAAATGCTCAGTTTAGACATTTCACAACTTTTAGCCATTGGGGGGGCCTAAACAGGGTAGGGGAGCTCACATTAATGTTCAAAAACCTCAGAAAGTGAAAATTTCATGCCATGGGACCTTTAATTTTATTTTCTGTGAAAATGTGTTTTTTTCATTGAAACAGCTCTCCTTTCTTCCTCCGCGCTTAAAACGCAGAAGTGGGAGACAGTGCACAGCGCAGCGCTAAAACAAGGAACCAGCGGCGCATTTGGCCCCCCCGCTCCTCTAACCTATGTCTGTCCTCCTCATTTGCATTCAAGCAACAAGGCCCAGAATGAGTTGTTCAGAGAGATATTTTCTGACTCTGACTGTGTACATGTGTCTTTTTCATGCACTGAGTCTTGATTTTGAAGGAGGATTCATTTACAGTATTAGGGAACCATTAAGGCACCATATAAAAGCATCAAGAAGTACCATGTCATGGGACCTTTAAATATTTCTGCGTAGAGAAGTCATAATGTTCTTTAAGAGAAATGTTCCAGCTTTCATGCTGTCGTCTTGTTGTGTTTGCAGCTGATGCGCTGGGTGGACCCCTCCTTCTGTGACCTCACCTCTGACGCCGTGTGTGAGTCCAACAAGCCCCACCCCCTGAGCTCCAGAGCAGACCGCAGGAGGCCAGACCGGAGGAGAGCTGCCCCAGCTCCCTGCCTGGGCAAAAGACTGGACAAAGGGGCAGTGCTGAGCCGCGATGAGTCCTGGGTAGACCGCCATGCCCCACACACACAGGTTTACTGTCTTCTGTGCACTCATATTGATTTGATTATAATAAGAACAGGAATCATAAGGCCAAATTGTCTTTTTTTGCCTGATGACTCTCATCAGAATCAGAATTGGTTTTATTGCTAGTGTCGGTAAATACAATTCACAACCTAGGAACTTGCTTTGAAGTTATGGTGCAACATGAAACAAAGAATAATATACTGATATATACTATAATAAAGTACCGTATTGGCCCGAATATAAGCCGATGTTTTTTGCATTGAAATAAGACTGAAAAAGTAGGGGTCGTCTTACATTCGGGGTCTAGACATTATACCCATTCACAACGCTAGATGGCGCCAGATATCTTTAAAGCGAATGCTGAACTGAACTCCCCAGGCCAAAGCGTTCGCTTTGTCACGAAGAAGAAAAATAAAAAATAGCGGTAAGAAAGAAAAGAGAAGAAAATGAGAAGAGATAACAGAAAATGGAGAAATGTAGCGACAATCTGGAGAAAAGTGGGTCGAAGATCGGCCAGGTTAACCGGCAGCTGAGGAGAAGTTATGATGCAAACTTCAAGATGATGGTGATAAATGAGGCAGAGTCTTCAAACAACTGCAAAGCGGCTGTGAAATATGGTGTCACAGAGTGTAATGTACGGAGATGGAGAGCTCAAAAAGATCGCCTAAAAAATGCTCAGAGAGAAGCTGTATATATAAATAGCTGCTATTTTCTGTATAAAAATTAAATGTGGTGTTCAAA
Organism: Paratrypauchen microcephalus; assembly: GCA_036785185.1. Lineage (NCBI taxonomy): Eukaryota > Metazoa > Chordata > Actinopteri > Gobiiformes > Gobiidae > Paratrypauchen > Paratrypauchen microcephalus. Next base: position 1,149,102 of record JAVJIX010000083.1, on the reverse strand, counting down.
AAGTCTTTTTTCAAACTTGAGTCTTGAAAAAGAGAGGGTCGTCTTATAATCAGGGTCGTCTTATATTCGGGCCAATACGGTACTAACTATGATCAGGTAATAATAAGGTAAATTATACATGTTTGCAAGTTCTCCCTCTGGGTGCACTGGTTTCCCCTACCACTACAAATATTTCCTCTGGAACCAGCTCTCTCCTGAAAAAAGAGATTTGGACCTTCTGGCCCTAACCATCTTGAAAGATGAAATTGAGAAAGTACGTTTGTGTTTTTAATTGTAAATATAAAAAGAATCCCTAAAATAAACTGCTGTGTTTGTAGTCAGAGTTGGCTGTTCACAAAAAGAAGATTGAAGAGGTGGAGAAATGGCTGACCGAGCATATCAGCTCATCCAGGGTATGTTTGTCCTGCTCTGCTCGCTGTTAGACTTACTGTAGACTTAGACAAACTTTATTGATCTACAAGGGAAATTGCTCTTTAAGTGTCCCTCCCCTCTTCAACACACACCCTCTTCCACTGTGAGTTGGCAGTTACACTTCTATTTAAACATGCATCATGCATATAATGGATTCATGGGTGGATTTGAAACAGTTGTTTAAACATGCTGTTAGAAAAGAGGAGAGGGGTAATTATTATCATGATGACTACAGCACCTCTCAAGATCCTGTGCACATGTGCAGTGTAAGCCTATAACAAAGTGTGACAGCCCCTCCATCAGGAACGTATAAAAAAAAGTGTGTGTGTATATACAGTAATCCCTCGTTTATGGCGGGGGTTATGTTCCAGAAATAACCCGTAATGAGTGAAATCCGCGTAGTAGGACAACTTTATATTTTACAATTATTCTACATGTTTTAAGGCTGTAAACGTCTTAAAACACTGGAATTAACGTTTCGTCACATTTCTCTCCCGTTTAAACACTCAAAATTTCGTAGATTTTCAACTAAATGTATTAATAGTGAAGTGCGGGAGCCCCGCCAGACGCGCGAGGGGAGCGGCTCGTCCAACGGCACTGCCACGTCCCGTCACCAACCCCTTGGAGAAGTGTGCGTGGTCAAATCCGTGACAGAGCAGCACGACCGGCGCAAGGCCGGGGCTGCGAGCACGAGATCGAACCGCGGCGCCCGGACCATGCCTCCCCCTCAGGACCGCGTCCTCGCAGCTCGAGCCACAAACCGAACACGCACAAACGAACGCAAGAGCCGCACGAAACCAGCAAAGAGCCGCACGGGGTGATTTAATCCTGGTTTAGACCTGGTTTAGACCTGGTCTAGTCCCGGTTTAGCCCAGATCTAGATCTGGTCCAGTCCAGGTTTAGACCTGGTTTAGTTCAGGTCTAGACCTGGTTTAGTCCACGTTTAGTCCTGGTCTGGTCCTGGTCTAGTTCCAGTCTGGTCCCGGTCCCCCATCTACCAATCGGCAAAGGTCTACAGTCTCTTAGCCAATCAGGACGAAGAACACAATGTTACACTATAAAAAAAAAAAAAAACCCGCAATAGAGCGAGGGACCACTGTGTGTGTATATATAATATATACATATATCATGCACATTCCTGTATTCTGCTTCGTTTGTGGCCATATTATTAGAAATAATGGACCTAATGTTTTGTAATCTTCACTCATGTATGCAATTTTTACATTCATATTTTAACGTTTATAAAATTGCTAAATGATTGAACAGCAGGGGTATCCAAACTTTTTCACCAAGAATTGCAAATTAAAACACAGACAATGCAGAGGGCCAATCAAGGTCAGAGTCAGAGTCAGCCTGAGCCACCAGACCTTCGTTCAGGCTTAGACCCGCAATAAGACACAGTAATGTTTGATATTGGCTTCATCAAGGTAGATTTTGTAGAAATTTGCAGTAAGTACTGCTTAAGGTAGTATAAGCCAATTCACTTAGAAGCCTGAAGCCTGAGAACCATGTTTGGACATGCCTGGAATAAAATGATTATTAAAGCTCTTTATATAGATGTAAATGCAGGGGCTTATAGCTAGTCAGGGCCAGGTCTTCACTGCTTGTAATAAGTGGAGCTTGAGGTGCATGAAACACATGGGAACCAGTCTGGCTGCCAGGCTAGCTCACACCTTTTTTTTTTCTTTTTTCTTTTTTTAATACAAAATCCTAATAGAAGTGCTCTCCCCAGGGAGGCCTGCTGCTGGTGACTGGTCCTTCAGGCTGTGGGAAAACGGCCACAGTGCAGGTCCTGTCCAGAGAGCTTGGGGCCTGTGTCCAGGAGTGGAGCAACCCAGTGCACATGGAGTTCAGCAGCCAGCAGGGTGCGCACTCTCACTGTAAACATCTGCACTGTGCACTCCATTATAGAATAAAAGTATTTGTGTGGCCTTAAACAGTTTTGAGCCAGTATTACATTTCACTGTCTTTAAAAGAACTGTATGTAAGATTTTGATTTAAAATGTCATAAACTTAACCTAACTCTGTCCCCAGATGCGAGGTAAACATGTAATAATCAAATATAGCTTTTACTGATAACAGTTGTAATCCTGATTTATTCTTAGTTCAAAAACATTGCAACTTTGCAAAAACAACTTTCCGCTTTTTTCATGATTGGCCACTTTCATCCCTGCAAATTATAACAATCATGAAAAAAGCGGAAAGTTGTTTTTGCAAAGTTGCAATGTTTTTGAAGCAGAATAAGCCTAATGTTACTCTCATTTTGGTTCAATGCTGAAATCCTGTTGGTTTAAACCTAAAATGCCTCTCTCTGATCTGAACGATCTAAACCCCAGCACCTGCAGCCAACCACGAATCAGTGCTAGTGCAGCCTCTGCAGCTCAGTGATGGAATTGTGGAGGTTCTGAGCTTTCACATGAGGCATGGCCTGTCCATATAATGTATGACTCCTGTAGAACATTCTGTTATAATTTTGATATTTTAAATCCCAATAAAAAATAAAATGTACCAAAATGACTAAACAACAGAATCCTACGTGTATCACCAATTAGGAAGATACAACTGGAGAGCAAAATAAATATAGAGCGGTGGGTGTATGGCAGGGGTGCTCAATACGTCGATCGCGATCTACCAATCGATCGCCGAGGTAGTGTGGGTAGATTGCAGTGCCGTAGTCTCGAGATGAGTGCGATCATATTTCATTACGGCTGCTGTCGTTAGCAATAAACTACGCGCGGGGCTTCTCACTGCAGCCTGTGCGCTCGTCTGTGCGCGCGCTGGGGGTGCGTGTGGTGACACGCGGAAAGTCACCACACGCGCCCCCAGCGTGCACAGCTTGTTCGGAACAGCGTGTATCACAGGGCAGGTTAAACCAGGGCGCTCAAGTTTTGAGCGGGGTCGTGCGTGAGACTGCGTAATTTTCGAGGAGCGTGGGGTGGGACGCGCGGTGCCTGCATTATCTAACCGATTTTCTGGGCACAGAAGCCTGTGCACTGCGCTTGAATTGTGTAACTAAATTTCAGCGTGAGAAATACCATGTGATGTGAAATACCAGCGTGTGAACACGTCGAACTTGAGAGCCCTGGGTTAAACTTTATAAAACATTCTACCTGTCCGTTCACCTCACGTCAGCGCGCCGCTCCTCGCCTTTTCACGCTCTCGCTCCTGCTCATAGCGCACACCTATGAGCTCCTGTGTCCTCAATGCGCTCTGATTAGAAGTGCAAGACTAAGTGCAAAGCAAAAACGAATCTAAATTTATTATCTCCAAAAGCCCATATTTGCCATGTCTAACAGGTCATTCTAAAACGGACTAGAATGCAAGAAATCGCATCTAAAAAAGATCTTGGTAGATCTCGGCACACCATCAACCTCAAAAGTAGATCTCGGTTAAAAAAAGGTTGAGCACCCCTGGTGTATAGTATGCCAGTGGCAGTGAAAACCGGTTGATCGGATCAATAACGTCTTGAATACAGAAGAAGAATAAAGATTAGTCAAACATGCACAAATCACTTTAAATACAACTCTGAAAGGGTGAAGGATGAGGCTATAAAGTTTTGCAGATTAGCTCTGCTTTAAAGTATCAAATGTCTAGATGTAAAACTAAATGGAAGTTGGACTGACATTTCTTGGCTGTGTGAAATGTTGTAATTCTTTGTGTGTTCTGGTGCAGACTGGGAGCTGAACGGTCTGTCGGGCTTCCTGGGCTCTCAGATACAGCAGTTCCAGGACTTCCTCCTCAGGGCCAACAAATACAGCTGTCTGCAGATGAGTGGGGAAGGGGCAGCCTCTCTCAAGAAGGTCATCCTGGTCGAGGTACTTACAATCATTATTGTATGACAGATTTCCCGTCACCTTCGCGCATCGCACTGTCTTGTAAAATGATGCAGTTTAAAGGGCCCGTATTATGCTATTTTCTGATCTATGTTGAGTTGTGTTTTTGTTTCATTCACACATGCTTGGCACACTGACCTTGCAATTTAGGCCGAGTTCTTCTCTCATACAGAAAACTGCTCCATCTTGTGATGTCATGTGGTAATACACTCCATACACCTTCATTTGTATCATTTCAGCCGTGAAATTGCCGATATACTGAATTAAAGGTAAAGGGTAGTTGCTGCTAACTTGAAAACTATCTTTTCTTGATATCAAAAGGTTTTGAGCTTTACAGATGTTGACAGGGTTATTCAAACATGTGTGAATGAAACAACACACAACTCCAGGTATGCTTAAAGCTTAATGCTCACAAGTCAATTTTGTAATGTACAGTACAATCAATTTTTTTTTTTTTACAATCTGAGCCTTATTTCGGTAATAAAACAAGTAGTTTTACTCACCCATAGCACTTTGGTGTCATATGGAGCACTTCCGGAGATGTTTTAGATTTGCGATCTCCGTAATTGAGTTCTCGCGGCACATGTTTGTGGTTTCCAAATAACACAAACTTTAGCACTTTTCAAATCATAGAAGCTCAATGTCTTAGTCTACGTTTTTGTTTGAGTCAAAAGTGGCCTGTAATCCGAGATTTAGCCATAGTTTCGAGTAGGGATGTCAACAGTTAATTGTCTATCAAGACGTTGGTGGATTAAAATGCATTAATTGTAACTAATCGCTAGAGGAGAGGGCGCTACTCTGGAATGTGAACACGAGATGTGAACCCACTCACGAGAAGGACCATAGCGTTACATCCGCAGCTGGATCTAGAAGCAGTGCAAAATGTTCTCCTGCGAACCCAATTTTTGCGGCTGTGTTCGCTCCGCGTCCCGCTGTCTGCGTGAACACGTGCGCGGCGCGCTGCACGTGCTCCTCCGCTCCGGGCTGTAGCAGGCTCCACCTGAAAGCGCAGTGGAAGCAGCCTGCTGTCCGGCCCGTGTGCCGGTGTGTGCGACTGTGCGTGTGTGTGAGTGAAATGTTTTCCCCGATCAATTCATTTTTTAATAATTTCATATCATGGAGCTCTGCGTCAAGCCGCATGTACAATAGCCGCAATAAAAGCGCGAGTTTCGTTTTTACAAAAAACGTCCTCAATTTTCTTTCAATAAATGTATTTTGTTATTCAGCATCAATACATTTGTCTGCTTTTTACTAAGGAATAATTACTAGAGGAATATACAATATAATAATACTATGATATATTTTTGACTCGGTGTTATGTTACTATATCTTATATTCTTAAAGACCCTATTGAAACACTCAAATTCAGGTGAAAAACGCCACTTATCAATTAATCGTAAGTCGATCGATAAAGTCAATCAACTATAGATTAATGAATGAATCGATAATTTGCATCCCTAGTTTCGAGTAGATGAGGACGCCAGTGCGCATGTGTGGAGTCACAGTTTATTTCACTCTCAGCTCTCGGGACCCAAACATGAAACGCAAAGCTGTAAATTATTGATAAATCTCAGATTACAGGCCACTTTTGACTCAAATGAAATCGTAGACTAAGACATTGAGCTTCTATGATTTGAAAAGTGCTAAAGTTTGTGTTATTTGGAAACCGCAAACATGTGCCCCGAGAACTCACGTTACGGTCACGTAAGATTGCAAATCCAAAACATCTCTGGAAGTGCTCCATATGACACCAAAGTGCTATGGGTGAGTAAAACAACTTGTTTTATTACCGAAATAAGGCTCAAATTGTAAAAAATGTTAATTCTCCTTTAAGAATAGGCATGGACTATGTGCTCAGTGATATTGCTGGTCTAAAGTTATTCCTTACTTGCCTTGCATTCCCAACATCCTAATTATGCACTGCGGTGGGTTTATTAGCGTGTTTCACAGAAAAGCATTAACTAGCATGCTAACACACACGTCCTGATTGTTGGACAATAAAATGCTTCTAATTAGGTGCACAGTGGACTTATTTTGAGCTCAAGAGCTGCTTATACAATATCTGTTCTGGGACAAAACAAATTTTAAAAAGGCTCCATCTTGCTGCAACTTTACAGAAACGTGTGGACTACAGAATTAATGTTAAAATTCAGGTCATCTAATTGTTGTAATCGCTGGACATAATGATTGGTTGTCCATTCATGTGATTAATTGTACAGGTATAATCAGTAGCTACTGACTTGTGTTTTTAACTATTACACTCAGAATCATTCCAGATCATTCAGAAAAGGACTGACTTTGGTATAAAAAATACTGCTGCTCATTGAAGCCCAGTGTATTTAAAGTGCCCATATTAGGCTATTTTCTGATTTATGTTCTAATATTTTTTCCTCATCAAAACTAGAGCTGTGTTTTGTTTCATTCACACTATTGTATATAACAGACAAACCCTGCATATTTAGGCTTCAGTTCTTCCCTCAAACAGAAAACAACTTGTGATGTCATGTGGTAATACAGGAAATGCTCCACTGTGTTTATAAACCCTACATACCTTTACTGGAATTGCTAATCTCTACTGAACAAAAGGTAAAAGGTAACTGTTAACTTAAAAACATAAACTATTGCTTCGGGACATCACAAGGTGGAACAGAGCATTCTGAGCTTTGGAGCTGCTTACAGAAATATCAGACTAATCATAAAGAGTTATTCAAACGTGTGAATAAAACAAAGCAACTCCACGTATATTTTTGAGGATTGAACATTGAAACATGGCTTAAAGTTCGCAAGACTCAATTTTGTGTAAAATAGGATCAAATCCATATATAATGCTTGTTAAATGTCAAACCCAGAAACGTTCACCACCTCATGATGACAGCCTTATGCACCTGTAATCTCAAGTATGTGATGACATGTGTTGTAGGATTTCCCCAACCAGTTCTACAGACAGCCCAGCAGCCTCCACGACACCCTGAGGTAAGGGCCTTTCTGTACAGGTGTGCTCTACTGGACATGTATACATGTACAAAGGGGCTGTGTAGCTGTGAGGTGTGTTGTGTTGGTACATGTACAAAGGGGCTGTGTAGCTGTGAGGTGTGCTTGTGTTGGTACATGTACAAAGGGGCTGTGTAGCTGTGAGGTGTGTTGTGTTGGTACATGTACAAAGGGGCTGTGTAGCTGTGAGGTGTGCTTGTGTTGGTACATGTACATAGGTGCTGTGTGGCTGTGAGCTGTGTTGTGTTGGTACATGTACAAAGGCGCTGTGTAGCTGTGAGGTGTGTTGTGTTGGTACATGTACAAAGGGGCTGTGTAGCTGTGAGGTGTGCTTGTGTTGGTACATGTACACAGGGGCTGTGTGGCTGTGAGGTGTGCTTGTGTTGGTACATGTACAAAGGGGCTGTGTGGCTGTGAGGTGTGCTTGTGTTGGAGGTGTATACAGTGGTCCCTCGCTCTGTCGCGGTTCACTTTTCGCGGCCTCGCTGTTTCGTGGATTTTTTTTTTGTAATTTCAATTTTTTTTTTATGGTGTGTTCAACATTGTGTTCTGCGGGACGCAGCAGGGCGCACCGCGCTCATCCAACGGCACTGCCACGTCTTGGGATGCGCAGGTTCTGAACTGTAGTGAGAACACTTCCGTGCGCTCTCAGGACTGGTTCCGCCGCCTGGACTCCAGGTTCCACCAGTTTGTTCTGCGGAAACAGACCGTGTTTCTTCTCGGGATCACGGCCTTGGTCTCGTCAGCCCCAGGTGAGGCGCACGGATTTGACCACGATGAGCAGGTGCACGTGTCCGTGCGTACAATTCTCCGGGTGGTCAATGCGGGAAGTAGCGGCAGTGTTTCCGCCGAACAAACTGGTGGAACCTGGAGTCCAGGCGGTGGAACCAGTCCAGAGAGCGCACGGATGTGTTCCCACTACAGTTCAGAACCTGCGCGTCCCGGGACATGGCAGTGCTGTGGGATGAGCGCGGTGCTGCTCGTCCCTCTGTGCTCACACTGTGTTTGAATGAGAAGCAGTCCGAGCCGCTCCGGGGCCAGATGCACGAGGAGCGGAGACACGAGTCACTGGATCTGTAGGAAGTCCAGACCGGGACTAAGACATGAGGACCAGACTGGGACTAGACCAGAACTAGACCAGGTCTAGACCAGGACTAAACGTGGACTAAACCAGGTCTAAACCTGGACTAGTCTAGGACTAGACCAGGTCTAAACCTGGATTAAACCAGGTCTAACCCCCCACCCCCCCACCCCCCCACCCCCACACTTCACTATTAATACATTTTGTTGAAAATCTACGAAAGTTTGAGTGTTTAAACAAAAGAGAAATGTGAGAAAATGTTAATACCAGTCTGACAAAAGTGTATAATGTGTGTGGTGAGGCATTTACAGCCTTAAAACATGTAGAATAATTGTAAAATATAAAGTTGTCCTACTTCGCGGATTTCACTTATTGTGAGTTATTTCTGGAACCTAACCCCGGCGATAAACGAGGGACCACTGTACATGTACAGAGGTAATGTTTTGCTGTGACATGCACTGTGTTCCAGGCGCTTTGTGAGGACCAGTCGAGTTCCTCTGGTCTTCATTGTGTCGGACAGTACGAGTGCAGACACCAGCAGCAGACACCTGTTTCCCCGAGAGCTGCAGGAGGAGCTGCACATCGCTCACGTCAGGTGCACCAGTACATCTCAAGATCTTTTAGGGTTTTATCTTTACAATACTTGACCATAAGATTAACCTACAAAGTGCAGAAATTTAATTTTTTTTCTCCTTCTTTGGAAGATTGCACTAGATATTGCAGTTTATTTTAAATCAGCTCTTTTTGCTGTCACTTTTAATAGTTTAATTATAGAAGATATTCGGTATTCTAATTCTCCAGATTCACAGTAGCAACCAAACAAGTGACACCCTGTAATAATTCAAAATGTACATTTTCAAATTTAGACCAGTTCTGTAGTTTAAAAGACCACTGGCAACACTAAGCATAGTTCCTCTTAACAATGGTTGCAGAAGACCTGTATTATCAGCAGTTTGTTGGTATTAACTGTTCTGTCTGCTCTAGTTTTAACCCCGTGGCTCCAACCACTATGATGAAAGTGTTGAGTCGTGTTTCAGCGCTGGAGGTGGACAAGGTGAGCTGAGGACAGGTGGACTTGTGGGCAGGTCTAGCCTCACATGTACTTACAGTGTGTGTGTCCTTTGTGTTTGAGCAGAGCTGTGGCCGTCTCAACTCCCCAGACCAGACCTTGTTGGAGCGCCTGTGTACGGGCAGCTCCGGGGACATCCGCAGTGCCATCAACAGTCTGCAGTTCTCCTGTATCCAAGGTATTTGCAAGTCATTTTGAATCAAGATCCAGATTCAGTCATTTGTTTTTGTCAGTGATCATCTTGGGTCTTTTTAAAGGTCTTTTTTATTACACAAAATTGAGGTTTAAACCATGTTATAGTGTTGTTGCTTCCTCAAAAACATCCCAGAAGTCTTTTTTTTCATTCACACAGGTCTAGACACTACTTAAATGTCTACCCAGAAATGATTACAAGTTGAATCAATATGAGATGTTCATGGCCAACTTTGGCCAGTAAAGAGCATTATCAGTTTCTAGACTCAACAGGATATTACCTTAGCTGATATTTGGTGCAGCCCAAAGAACTGCAGATGGAAAGTAGCTTGTAGCTAAATCTGGCACAGAGCATCTTTTCTCTCTGAGATTAATGTTTTCTGTGCACTGTCCTTGTCCTTTAAAACAAACAATAAATAAATACAGTGGTACCTCACCTTACGAAATTAATTCGTTCCAGAAGTGGTTTCGTAACATGAATCTTTCGTAAGTTGAGTAGCTATTTCAATGGAAAAAGCCTGATTCGTTCCAAGGCCCCGATCCAAGTTTTTTTTTTTTTATAGTGTAACTTTTTTTTATAGTGTAACACTGTGTTCTGGGTCCTGATTGGCTAAGAGACTAGACCAGGACTAAACGTGGACTAAACCAGGTCTAAACAAGGTCTATACCTGGACTGGACCAGGAGTAAACCTGGACTAAACCAGGACTAGACCAGGTGGATTAAAGCGCCGCGTGTGGGTCTATTTCCTGGTTTCTCACGAGTTACAGCTGAGGCGAGCAGCGAGGAGGAGACCGCACGCAGTCTGAGCGCATGAACGAACGCAGGTAAGAGCCGCGGTGGTTTAATCCTGGTTTAATCCTGGTTTAGACCTGGTTTAGACCTGGTTTAATCCTATTTTGGAGGAGGCACGGTTTGAGCACGGGTCTCGTGCTCGCAGCCCTGCGCCGGGTCATGCTGCGCTATCACACGTGTCCCCGCCCACACTTCTCCACCCTCCCCCTTCCCCCCACACTTCACTATTAATACATTTTGTTGAAAATCTATGAAAGTTTGAGTGTTTAAACGAGAGACAAATGTGACAAAAGTTTAAATCCAGTCTGAGAAAAGCGTATAATGTGTGTGGCTGAGCGCGCATTATTTGAATTTTTGAGATTTCGCTTTTCGTAACTTGAATTTTCTTTCGTATCTAGAGACCAAAATTTACCGTGAAGGCGTTTTGTAACTTGGAATTTTCGTTTGTTGGGTCGTTCGTAAGGTGAGGTACCACTGTAAATACATTTCTAACCCTGCCTCTTCTAAACCAAGTCACACCAGACCAACGTTACTTTTTATGGATTTGTATGTGACTGCAGAGGCTTGCTGGTGTGTACATGTACATGTGGGTACATTTCACAAATTTTATTCCATGAAATGATTTTTAGCTTTTTCTTAACTTGGACCAACAGACATCATGTCTTTTCTTTCAACTTACTATACTCTTATTAAGATTGGGAAATAATTGCTCCTTGTATCTTGTGTCTTCTTCAACATTAGAAACTGGTTGATTTCAGACCGTTCACTTTCTATTGTTTTGGCATCAGACACTTCTTTGGAAAAGAGTCTTCTGAAAACCTTTAAAGAGAAATCCTCTGGAATGTCCTCGGAGAGAGGCCGATTCAAATCAAACTGCGCTAAGAAGAGCAGACGAAGAGCGGAGGAAGAGGAACAGGCCATCGGAGGGAAGGACACCTCCATCTTCCTGTTCAGAGCCCTGGGGAAGATCTTGCACTGCAAACGTGAGCCACACATATAACACTAACGCACACAGGGAGACATTCAAGGCGGATCATATGTTTAATGTGCATGACATGTTTTTGTAGTTATTACTTGGTTTGGTGGGAATGTTCCTGGGGTAAATATTCATATTCATACATCAGTGAAGTGATAGTTTGTGGGAAGCGCAAAGAAGAAAGAAGAAAAGTTCAAAAATACACACATCTTCAGTACTTCAAGAATGTTTTTGTTGTGAGTGGTGCCACCTCTCCACAGATCTGACTTTTATCTAATTGGAGCTGATCATGTAATAAAATAAAATAATATAATTTTATTTATACAACACTTTTTACAAAGTGCTTTTCAGTGCCAAAAATATACAGATGTCATCATAAAAAAAATGGAAAAGACAAAGCAATAATGCACATAATTTAACGCATTAAATATGATTAATCGATCAGTTCAACAATTACCAAACTGCAACAGGAAACCATCACCCAAATACACCCAGAATAAAAATGTTTTTAAGTTGCCTTTAAAGGTCCTATGACATTTAACTTTCAAGAGCTTAAGGGCAGTGAGTGAGCTTGAGTAAGTTAAATACTAATGCTGTGGAACAAGCAATCCCAAAGAAACGAGCAGGTGTGGACCCTCTGAAACAAACAGAAACAACAATCAATTTTGCATGGACTTTTTCTTTGATTTTTTTCTTCTCTTTTCTGAGCTGTGGTTCAAATAATGAATCACTTTGGTTTATCAAGTCTCATAGGTGTACATTGTACAATTTATGCATTGCTGAACAATCATATTAAATATATTACTTTAATTTAAAAGTTTTACTGACATTATCCTGCATTTAGTGGATTGTGTCAGTGATGTAGTTTCTACATTATTGTTTATCAGGATGCGTGAAAAGTCCCTCAGTCGTCCAGGTAGAATCCATGATAAAAGGAGAAGTTCAATTTGTCAACTGGACAAAGTTTGTTTGGTTGAAGACGTTTCGCCGCTCATCCGAGAGACTTCTTCAGTTCTGGTTCTAGCGGGCGTGCCAAAGTGGACCGTCATCTGCCGTACACCTTCACCTAGAAGCCACGGGCCATTCGTTTGAGGACAGTGAAGTTCAGATCTTAGCCAGGGAAAAGAACTGGTTTGAGAGGGGAGTGAAAGAGGCAATTTTTGTCAAAAAAGAGAATCCGTCGTTAAACAGAAATGGGGGAGTTAGACATAACTTGTCTCCCATTTATAATTCGATTCTTAAACCAAGTCATAAAAGACGGGGAAAAAAAACATTAGGGCAGACGAGTCAGGGACAGAAGGGTGGAGACGGTCTGTAGTCTGAATAGAGATGCTAAATATTCAAATAACAAAAGGCACAAATTAGGGGATAGTTTCAGAGCTATTTCAGAGCAGTGAGCTCCTCATAGGGCTAAATAGAGATGCTAAACGAGACGCCAGGGAAACAAAAGATTCAAATTAGTTGAGATAGTTTCAGAATGATTTCAGTGTAGTGAGCCCCTCCCTGCAGCGAGATATAAACAGGGTCTAACCAGCACTAGAACCAGAACTGACGAAGCCTCTCGGATGAGCGTCGAAACGTTTTCAACCAAACAAACTTTGTCCATTGTGACCAACCTACTTGTACACACAATGTATGTGTACTCCCCCAAAAAGAGATTCTTAATCTCAATGGCACTATGGTTAAATTAAGGTCAAATAAATAAAAGATAAATATGCTTTATTCTTTTTTAAATCTTTCCAGATGAGCGATTCCAGGTTGCTAAATTTTTTGAAACATGATTTTTGTGATAGACTTTAGACTTTTAGACTTAGATGTTTATTGTCCCCAAAGGGAAATTCATTTTCACGCACACACATACAGCGACAAACACAGCACAACAAACATATACACATTACAACAGACATTACAGCACACTCAGCGGGGCCTGGTGTTCAAAAATGTGATGGCCGAGGGGATCAGGCTTCTGCCAAAGTACGCCCTCCTGCACCTGAGCGTCCTGTACCTCCATCCTGAGGTGTGCCTGTAGTGGGTGAGTGGGGTCCTGTTCTATGGAGAGTGCAATGCGTCCAATGGCCCTGTTTTTAAGATCTGCAAGGTTGGGTGTGGGGAATCCTATGATTTTAGCAGCTGTATGTGTTACGCGCGCGTGTGTGTGTGTGTGTGTGATATTGTCACATTTACAATGTAATTAATTGCATATCCCTACAAAATACCATCTAGTGTGTTTTATTTAAATTGAAAATGATTTTAAATGCATACAATAAATTGCCCAGTTAAAAATAGTCGTTTGTCTGTTGTTGTTGGCAACAGGAGGCATCCCTGAAGGCTCAAAGGCAGTAAGCATAGCACAGCAGGAGGGCAGTCTGCCTCCTCACCTGTCCCAGCACCACAGAGAGCCCCTGCTGGAGGACCCTGAGGTGGGTATTCCTCTTTACTCAGAGCCTTTGACTGAAACAGCACAGTCAACACAGTCTTCTCATGGTGGAATCACAGTGTAGAGGAATCCTAGCTTTTACCGGCTGGTTAGCTCAACTGGTAAGTCACTGACTTTCCCCCCCTTTGCAGAAGTCAAATTTCTCCTGTGTGTCATTGTGTGTGAGACACAGAGAAGGCTTAATCTTAATCTTAAGAGAAAGAGGATGACATTACTGGAACTGTTTACATGAAACAGAACTCCATCCTTAAGATGAAAATCAGTGCCCTTCACCTTCACTCGATGTTTGTGTTCTGAACAGTTTCAAATGTTTATTCATTGCATTGGTTTTATGTGTAACTGTGAAGCTCATTTTGCTTTTTATTGCATAATTGGCTCTGCTTTGTTGACAAGCAATGTTTACATCATGTACAGTGATTTTTGTGGTGTGTGCGTGAGTGATGGTGGTGGTCGGAGGGGCCAGTGGCGCAGATTGGCAGACTTGCTTCCATCAGTCTGCCCCAGGGCTGTGGCTACTACCGTAGCTTGCCACCACTGAGTGTGGAGTGAATGAACAATGACCTGTAAAGCGCTTTGGGTGTTTTGAAAGGTGCTATATAAATGCAATGATAAAAAAAAGATCTGATTTGAACATTTACCTCATATGTGGGTCACAGACACTGCACTGATCCACCTGTCAATCTCACTTTTTCCCCCCACGTGTGGACCCCAAGATACTTGAACTCCTTTACTTAAGGCAGAGACTCTCCACCTTTTTCCAGTGGAGAACCATGGCTTCTGATTTAGAGGAGCTGATTTTCATCCCCGCCATACCAGGCTCAAACTGCCCCAGTGCAGCTCCAGGTTCAATGGAACTCAATGGAGTTTAGTTTACTGGTTTATTTTAACACTGTCCATGTGTAAAAACATTAATCTCATAAAAGAAGATATGCTTCACACCTGATTTAGCTAAAGCTGGTTTCCTCCTGCAGTCTCTGAGCAATCAGAACAGTATTATCTGCAAACAGCAGAAATGAGGGAAATGTGGTTCCCAAACCAGACCCCATCTGGCCCTGACTGCACCTAGAAATTCTATCCATAAATGCAATTGACAAAGGTGACAAAGGACAGAATTCTTCAAATTCTTCTCTTCAATCCCTGGAAATAGACCTTACCGGGGAGGCTGAGAAGTGTGATTCCCCCGTAGTTGGAACACACCCTCCGGTTCCCCTTCTTAAACAGAGGAACCACCACCCCAGCGGCACTGTCCTGGACTGCCACATGATGATGCAGAGATGTTTGAATAGTTTGAACTGATCTAAAAATGAAATACTGTATATGTGCAGTGACCTAAAATATAAAGAATTGATTTGGTGTTTGTTGTCCCATGTGTCTGTGTGCAGATGGTAGTGGAGCGCACTCACATGTCCTCAGACATGTTCAGTCTGTACTTGCACCAGAACTACCTGGACTTCTTCTGTGAGACGGAGAATGTGGAGAGGGCCAGCGAGTACCTGTCAGATGCTGATCTGCTGTCAGCCAACTGGACGGTACCCCTCAACAATACACAATATAGCCTCTTTGGGGGTAAAAAGACCAACTTAAATGAATAGGAAATGTACTGTACGTTAGCTTTGGGCTCGACTGGCAACATTGTTGGACACCTGTTTTAAGGCTTCCTTAGAAGTAATTTTTTCCCCCTACATTTGTTTATTAACACACAGATGCTTGCTTCTGAAGTGCTCGGATGTGTGTTGTCTTTTTAATATATTATAGGTATTTTTATTTCAGACCCGCAGCCTCCTGTCTGACTACAGCTCCTCAGTGGCCACTAGGGGGCTCCTCCACTGCAACTCACAGCAGGCCACAGTGGGCTTCAGGCCTCTGCACAAACCTCACTGCCTGCACGTCATGAAGAAGGTAGGGTTCCAGGAGGGGTGTGTGTGTGTGTGTGTGTGTGTGTGAGTGTGAGTGAGTGAGCACTGTGAGCAGTGTGAGGAGATGAGGCTGTTCTGTAGTGTCTCACTTTCCCTATTGTTGCCATGGTTATGGTGCAGTACCGGGGGAACTGCCAGGTTGCCCAGACCCTCTTCAAGAGCTTCTGCCTTACTCCAGTGGCCCTCCAGACCGAGCTACTGCCATACCTGGCCAAGCTCTCCAACCCCATGAGGAACCAAGGTACTGATCTGTCACTGGCACTTGTATTAATGGCAGTAAAGGTCATAATTATCTCAGTATATGGACAGGCCATGCCTCACGTGAAAGCTCAGGACCTCCAGAATTCCTTCCCTGAGCTGCAGAGGCTGAACTGGCACCAATTAATAATTCGGCTGCATGTGCTGCGGTTTAGGTAGTGAGGTAATGAGAGAGACCCATTCTGCTTTCTGATTGGATAATCATAAAATAAAAATTAAACATTTAAATCAAATATCTGCATTACAATTGCTATCAGTAAAAGCTATATTTGATTTAAACAACCTGATATGTAGGTATACAGATGGGTCACAGATGGGCCTTTACCATTAATATATATATTAAAAAAAAACAATTATCTGTCCATCAAAATGTGAGACCAAGATTGTGAACTGAACTGCACCAATTAACGTTAAAACCTGTCCCACTCTCATGGACCCAGTCTCGTAACTCATCTCATCTTGTGGGAACTGTATCTCGTCTCATCCCTAATATTTTGCAGTAGTTTCCTGTTTTAAAGTGTAGTTATCCTCTCTCAAGAAGTTCAGTTTTATGTCTTTTAGCTTTAACTGGTTAAAGCAACAATATGTCACTTTTTAGATTAAAATAAAAACCTGTTTTTGACCTTAAAAGGTCCTGAGACTCCAGCATGACCGTATATGTATGACCTGTGCTTGTGTTGCAGCTCAGATCGACCTGATCCAGGACGTGGGGCAGCTGTCACTGAGGAGGTGGCCCACCAGGTTCTCTCACACCACATCTCCACCACATCTCCACCACATCTCCACCACATCTCCACCACATCTCCACCACATCTCCACTACCACATCTCCACTACCACATCTCCACCACCACATCTCCACCACATTTCCACTACATCTCCACTACATCTCCACTACATCTCCACCACATCTCCACCACATCTCCACCACATCTCCACCACATCTCCACCACATCTCCACCACATTTCCAACACATCTCCACCACATCTCCACCACATCTCCACCACATCTCCACCACATCTCCACCACATCTCCACTACATCTCCACCACATCTCCACCACATCTCCACCACATCTCGACAGACAAAAGACAGACTAGAATCACTACAGTTATGGTTACAAGGAAGGAGCCCGAGCTCATGCAGGAGGTTGAGCGTTACCGAGATGGCGTGGAGGCCTCACCTCCACGCACAGCTTGGGCTCTGGAACCCAAGTACTTGAGGGGGGCTGGACTCTCTATTTTTCTGGCGTTGCCCGTGAGGAGTGGCGGCGGGCAGGTGTGGGCCTGCTCATTGGTCGAACCTCGGATTCAGTAGTAAGTCGGACATGTTTCTGGTGCATGTTGGACTCTGCCAGGGGTGCCCTTTGTCACCGGTTCTGTTCATTGTATTTATGAACAGAATTTCTAGGCACAGTCAGGGGATCTCAGGATCTCATCTCTGCTGTTTGCAGATGATGTTGTCCTGATGGCTTCATCGGATCGGCACCTCCAACGTGCACTGGGGCGGTTTGAATCCCAGGTTTTGGTTCTTGACCGGAAAAAGGTGGCTTGCCCTCTCCGGGTAGGTGGAGAGTTTTTGTCTCAAGTGGAGGAGTTCAAGTCTCTCGGGGTCTTGTTCACAAGTGAGGGGAGGATGGAGCGTGAGATTGACAGGCGGATCGGTGCAGCGTCGGCAGTGATGCGGTCGCTGTACCGGACTGTTGTGGTGAAGAGGGAGCTGAGCTGAAAGGCAAAGCTCTCGATTCACCAGTCTATGTTCCAACCCTCACCTATGGTCATGAGCTTTAAGAGAAGGGAAGTGACTTTTTGATCTCACACAGGAGAAATTCTTCTCTGCATTTAACCCATCCTGTTATTAGGAGCAGTGGGGAGCACATTACTGCGCCCGGGGACCATCTCCATGATCTTCAATCAATCAATCAAACAATATTTATAAGGCGCTTTTCATACAAAATTGTAACACAAAGCGGCTTGCTTTGCCAAAATGAGTTTCCTCCGTAGAGTGGCTGGGCACTCCCTGTGAGATAGGGTGAGGAGCTCAGTCACACGGGAGGAGCTCAGAGTAGAGCCGGTGCTCCTTCATGTCAAGAGGAGCCAGCTGAGGTGGCTCAGGCATCTGTTCTGGATACCTCCCTTGGGAGGTGTTCCGAGCATGTCCCACCAGGAGGAGGCCCCGGGGAAGACCCAGGACACGCTGGAGGGACTATGTCTCCCGGCTGGCCTGGGAAACCCCTAGTGGTTCCCCCAAAGGAGCTGGAGGAAGTGTCCGGGGTGAAAGAAGTCTGGGAGTTCCTGCTTAAACTGTTGCTCTCATGACCCAGCCCCGGATAAGCGGAAGAAAATGGATGGATGGATGGATAAATAAATGAAAAAAAAAAAGTATACAGATAAAATAATAACTGTAAAACATAATACAGTACAATACAAAAAAAGAAAGAAATTGGGTTAAAATTATATTAAGTATACATGGTATGCAATTTATTTCGCTATATGTAAATTAGAGATACGCGGATTGCGGAGCGGGTGGATGACGTGACGAAAAATAATATTTTTTATTAAAGGAAAAGTAACGTTATTTTACAATCTGAGCCTTCTTTCGGTAATAAAACAAGTCGTTTGACTCACCCATATCACGTTTGTGTCATTTGGAGCTGTTTGGTGAAAGTTATGTTGTAGCGTATCCGTTAACATGAGTATTCGGGGCATTACTTTGCGGTCTCCAAATAACACAAACTTTAGCACTTTTCAAATCATAGAAGCCCGATGTCTTGATGTAAGATTTCGTTTGAAGCAAAAGTGGCCTGTAATCCGAGATTTAGCCATAGTTTCGAGTAGATGAGGACGCCAGTGCGCATGCGCGGACTGTGCTCTCAGCTCCCGGGACCCAAACATGAAACGCAAAGCTGAAAACTATGGCTAAATCTCGGATTACAGGCCACTTTTGCTTCAAACGAAATCTTACATCAAGACATCGGGCTTCTATGATTTGAAAAGTGCTAAAGTTTGTGTTATTTGGAGACCGCAAAGTAATGCCCCGAATACTCATGTTAACGGATACGCTACAACATAACTTTCACCAAACAGCTCCAAATGACACGAACGTGCTATGGGTGAGTCAAACGACTTGTTTTATTACCGAAAGAAGGCTCAGATTGTAAAATAGCGTTACTTTTCCTTTAAATTCGGGCAGGTGGCGGTTGAACAAACAAATTTTAAAAATTAAAGAATTATCATAAGTTGGCGGATGACGGACGGGCGCGGTTTTGAAAATTCCTGAAAAAACGTGCGTGCAAATGGATAGCGGACGGATGACTTTTTTTCGTGCGGATAGAAAAAAAGCCCATCTGCGCATCTCTAATGTAAATATTTGTGATCAGTGTACATGAGCAAAAACTAATTTTTTAAAGAATGTTATGAATAGGGGTGGGTTAATATAAGTTTTTCTTTTTCCCACTTCTTTTTGAGAAATGTGCTTTTCTATTATTTACAATGTATATGTAGTATGTATATAACTATTGTTTCTCTCTTGGCACAAACTCAAAATGAAAACAAATCAAACATTCAAAAACTGCAGGTCAAAAAAGGGAAGAGTTGCAAATGGAGTACTAAGAGGTGCACAACCATGAACTCATTTGCTTTGAACGATTCAGTATGTGTGTGTAGAATCCCTCAGTCGTCCAGGTAGAATCCACCGCAAAAGGAGAAATTCAATATGTCAAATGGACAAAACTTTATTTGGTCGAATAAGTTTCGCAGCTCATCCAAGCTGCTTCTTCAGTTCTGCCATACTGCCATACTGTGGAACATTCCAAGCAAAGAAATAGTGTCACATTTTCCAGGAGTATAGGGTATGGAATCTTGGTCACGACTAGGGTGACCATTCGTCCGGATTTCGTCCGGACAGTCCGGTTTTAGAGCTGTCTGTCCGGCCGTCTGTCACTTGTCCTACTTTTTTACATTTTGTCCTCCTTTCAGACCCTTGCATAAATCGTCATAAATCCCCACCCATTATTTACACTTGCTACTCTGCGATGTTGTGTCGTATGCAAACATTCGCGATGCGCGCAGCTGATCCAGCCCGTCAGCCCCTCGTATTGTCCGCTCTCTATCTGCGCTATCAGCCACTCTTTGAGCTGCAACTTGGCTCCTTCTTCCATCTTCATCGCCTTATTACTGTCCCTTAAAATGTTGTTTTCTTTAGTGCCGTGCGTAACAGGTTTCACTTACGTTTCCTCTCAGTGTAGACAGTTCAAATACGTTACAATATTTACATTACGGCTTTCATAATTGCAAATAATATTTTGGGGATTTTGTGCGAATTACACAAATCCAGGTAGCGAGATCTTACCTCTTAAAAGTGAAATGCAGAACTACTAGTTCTGCATTTCTTTCTTCTTTGCCATGGCATATGATGCATGGCAAAGACTGTGTTTTTTCAGTGAATTAGTGAAGATATTGTTTTTTGTTCATTTCATCTTGACCATAATTTGCCACATTTTTCTTTTTCATGGGTGTTCCATGTTAATAAATATATGTTGACTTCATACATTATTCATAAGTTGTTTTTCTTCCCCTTCCCCGAGGGAAAAAAAACAAACGACAAGGTGTCCTCACTTAAGGGCCTTTGTCCTCCTTTTTGGACACAAATGTCCTCCTTTCCTGTTTCATGCCGGTGGTCACCCTAGTCACGACTGAATTTTAAATGTTTGTCTTTCCCATAATTATCTGCTTAAACTGGACAATTCACAAAACCTCATACTGCATATTCATCATATGCCATTTACACCCAGAGTTTAAAGAGGTGGTACTACACAATATTAACTTTTAAGAGTTTTCTACCATATTATAGCTTTATCTCATCAAAAAGATGCCTGAAGAGGTTTTGGATGTCATCCATGCATATTTTAATCTAGTGATCTTTCCGGGGGCCCTCTTAAAACCCTCCTTACATTAGCAATAATTTTCTCTTCAATGCTCAGCCCACAAGCCTACGTCATTCATGCACCCACATGGTCATTTTCCATAAGTATACACTTAACAAACCTGATGAGATGCAGCAGTTTCATTAGCGAAATGCACACCAATTGTAATGTTATATCGCTCTGAACGGGTCACTTTGTGGGGGGAGCAAATGATGAAACAAACTAATCAAACAATAGAAGATAACATGGTGATCTAAATATGCTTTGTGTTAACATAAACTTTAATAGTACAAATGGTTTTATGGCACTTGATTGCAATCTTGTATTTCCCCATTATTCAGGTTAAAACTGGAGACTGTAGCTGATAAAGAACCGGGCCAGCTCCCAGAGGACAGCAAGAAAGAAGAGCCGGTGATGAGTGAAGAAGACCTACCAGACAGCCAGACCCAGCCCGGCACAGCACAGGCCCTGCTGCAGCCAGAGGAGCTGCTCATTGAGGAGTATGACAGTGACTGACCCACACCCCCTTACACACACGGGACTACACGCATGACGGATCACCTACCACCTTATGCAATATTTGGCTTGCAGTGTTCCACCAGACAAAACTAGGTCTAAAGGAGGACTAAATAGACCTAAGTTTGGATGAAAGACTAAACCAGATCTAAACCAAACCTTGATGTAGCACTAAAACATGAATAAACTCATTAAAATTAAAACCTGAAACAATAAAAGACTTTGGGTATCACCAGGGAAGTAGCCATAAACACGAATACAGTGGTACCTCACCTTACGAATGACCCAACAAACGAAAATTTCAAGTTACGAAACGCCTTCAGGTTAAATTTTGGTCTCTAGATACGAAAGAAAATTCAAGTTACGAAAAGCGAAATCTCAAAAATTCCAATAATGCGCGCTCAGCCACACACATTATACGCTTTTCTCAGACTGGATTTAAACTTTTCTCACATTTGTCTCTCGTTTAAACACTCAAACTTTCATAGATTTTCAACAAAATTATTAATAGTGAAGTGTGGGGGGAAGGGGGAGGGGGGAGAAAACTGCACTCTGACACGTGTGATAGCGCAGCATGACCCGGCGCGGAGCTGCCAGCAGGTCTAGACCTGGACTAAACCAGGACTAAACCAGGACTAAACCAGGACTGGACCAGGACTGGACCAGGACTAAACCTGGACTAAACCTGGACTAAACCTGGACTAAACCTGGACTAAACCTGGACTAAACCTGGACTAGACCTGGACTAAACCTGGACTAGACCTGGACTAGACCTGGACTAGACCTGGACTAGACCAGGTGGATTAAAGCGCCGTGCGCGGGTCTATTTCCTGGTTTCGTTTCGAGTCATGGCTGAGGCGAGCAGCGAGGGGGACCGCACGCAGTCTGAGCGCATGAACGAACGCATGCAAGAGCCACGGTGGTCTAGACCTCCTCTAGACCAAGTCTAGAGGAGTTCTAGAGGAGGCACAGTTTGAGCACGGGTCTCGTTCATGCGCTCAGACTGCGTGCGGTCCCCCTCGCTGCTCGCCTCAGCCGTGACTCGAAACAAAACCAGGAAATAGACCTGCGCGCGGCGCTTTAATCCACCTGGTCTAGTCCTGGTTTAGTCCAGGTTTGGTCCAGGTTTAGACCTTGGTCTAGACCTGGTATAGTCCACGTTTAGTCCTGGGTCTACAGTCTCTACGCAGAACACAGTGTTACACTATAAAAAAAAAAACTTGGATCGGGGCCTTGGAATGAATCAGGCTTTTTCCATTGAAATAGCTACTCAATTTACGAATTTTTCACGTTACGAAACCACTTCTGGAACAAATTAATTTCGTAAGGTGAGGTACCACTGTAGTTTTAAAGGGATAGTGTGTTTTTTTTTTTTTTTTAATGTTAATTTGTATGGGTTTCCTTCTAAAAGTTCCGTGTGTTGACACCGGCTTACCTCTGACAGTCTCAGCTGATCCCGGTTCGGCTCGCTTTCTGGAGCCCACATAAGTAGGTCCGGTAACTTCCCTGGAACATGAAATAAAACTTGTTTTTCTTCTCAAAACAAAACATTTGTTAGAAAGGTGATATATTTGCGTCCGAAACAGTTGTCCACGAAACATCCAGCAGCGTATTTCGCATTCGCGTATTGTCTCTCTCCACTCGTATCACTACGCCCATGTTAACTCCATCAGCCTGTTCACCTTCAGCGGATGTCTACGCCGAAGTTTACAAGTGAACAGGCTGATTGGAGAGTGGAGAGAGACAATACGCAAACGCGAAATATGCCGCTGGATATTTTGTGGACAACTGGGACGCAAATATATCACCTTTATGACAAATGTTTTGTTTTGAGAAGAAAAACAAGTTTTATTTCATGTTCCAGGGAAGTTACCGGACCTACTTACGTGGGCTCCAGAAAGCGAGCCGAACCGGGATCAGCTGAGACTGTCAGAGGTAAACCGGTGTCAACACACGGAACTTTTAGAAGGAAACCCATACAGACTAACATAAAAAAAACACACTATCCCTTTAACTGGTTTAAAAAAACAAAAACAAAAAAACATAACTACCACCATATAAAGTCATGAACCGCACTTTGGGTAACCCTGGTCTACTTTAGTTCTCTCCATCTGTTCGCTGTTTTTATACAGTGGTACCTCACCTTACGAATGACCCAACAAACGAAAATTTCAAGTTACGAAACGCCTTCACGGTAAATTTTGGTCTCTAGATACGAAAGAAAATTCAAGTTACGAAACGCGAAATCTCAAAAATTCAAATAATGCGCGCTCAGCCACACACATTATACGCTTTTCTCAGACTGGATTTAAACTTTTCTCACATTTGTCTCTCGTTTAAACACTCAAACTTTCATAGATTTTCAACAAAATTATTAATAGTGAAGTGTGGGGGGAAGGAGGAGGGGGGAGAAAACTGCGCACAGACACGTGTGATAGCGCAGCATGACCCGGTGCGGAGCTGCCAGCAGGTCTAGACCTGGACTGGACCAGGACTGGACCAGGACTGGACCAGGACTGGACCAGGACTGGACCAGGACTAGACCAGGACTAGACCAGGACTAGACCAGGACTGGACCAGGACTGGACCAGGACTGGACCAGGACTAGACCAGGACTAGACCAGGACTAGACCAGGACTAGACCAGGACTAGACCAGGACTAGACCAGGACTAGACCAGGTGGATTAAAGCGCCGCGCGCGGGTCTATTTCCTGGTTTTGTTTCGAGTCACAGCTGAGGCGAGCAGCGAGGGGGACTGCATGCAGTCTGAGCGCATGAACGAACGCGTGCAAGAGCCGCGGTGGTCTAGACCTGATCTAGACCAGCACGGGTCTCGTTCATGCGCTCAAACTGCGTGCGGTCCTCCTCGCTGCTCCCCTCAGCTGTGACTCGAAACGAAACCAGGAAATAGACCCGTGCGCGGCTTTAATTCACCTGGTCTAGTCCTGGTCCAGTCCTGGTCCAGTCCTGGTCCAGTCCTGGTCCAGTCCTGGTCCAGTCCTGGTCCAGTCCTGGTTTAGTCCAGGTCTAGACCTGCTGTCAGCCCCGCGCCGGGTCATGCGCGGGGCTGTCACGTGTCAGAGCGCAGTTTTCTCCCCCCTTCCCCCCACACTTCACTATTAATAATTTTGTTGAAAATCTATGAAAGTTTGAGTGTTTAAACGAGAGACAAATGTGAGAAAAGTTTAAATCCAGTCTGAGAAACCAATCAGGATGCAGAACACAATGTTACACTATAAAAAAAAGTTACACTATAAAAAAAAAAAACTTGGATCGGGGCCTTGGAACGAATCAGGCTTTTTCCATTGAAATAGCTACTCAACTTATGAATTTTTCACGTTACGAAACCACTTCTGGAACGAATTAATTTCGTAAGGTGAGGTACCACTGTATTTAATTGGGGACATTCTTGAGCTGCTGTATAATGTGAGGCCGGTGTCCTGTCGATATGGCCTACCCAGGAGCGCTCCGTGGCTCTTATGTGACATGGGGCAGGTTTATTTGTTCCTCCACACGCCACACCTTTGGTCAATGTTTGCCCTGTTGGAGCTGCCTGTTGTCAGCTGAGTGAAGCTACTGTCCTTTTGTCATTAATTAAAATATATTATTGCTTTTCTTGTTTTCTGAGTTCTATGATTGATCTATGATTTTTCTAAGATAAGATCAAACTTTATTGATCTCACGCAGGAGAAATTTACTTGTCACAGTAGCTCCGGGTAGGGACAGTTTGAACAAGAAAGAAAAGTGCATGCAGGCAAGAATGGCATAAAGATAAGTAATAATCGAATAAGTAATAATAATAAAAGAGTGACAAGGAGAGTATTGGAAAAAAAATGGTGTGTCTGTGTTTGCCTCCTTTCCCTCCATTATGGGAGATTATGCTGTATATTATCTTTGCACAGCCTTCTTTTTGCTCATACTCGAATAATATAATTTGAATAGGAATTTTAACCGCGTTGTCCAAGCCTTACGTCATCAACACATTAGATCACATGACGTTCGTTTTGCTTTCCGCGAGAACCACCCAGGGGCCAGCGAGAGAAGCAGCAGCACACCAGCACACGGGGCTGGACACTTTTGGAAAGCTTTGGAGAGAAACCTTTGAACCAGGACAGGTGCCAGGAGCGCGGAGGCGGTGGAGTGGAGATGAGGAGGCGGGCCTGAGCGCGTCCGGAGCCCCACTGGAGATCAGTGACCTACTCAAAGTGTCACTCAGGTAAGTCACGACTTTACTCAACTACACCGTGTCCTGATAAACAAGAGGAAACGGAAACTCTGCCTTTCATGTGACTGGGACTACAGCCGTTTCCCAACTCAGAATGCACGTTTTTTGGGTTTTTTTGTCATCGCTGTTAATGTTTGTTTCTATGCAGTTAGGACATTCTGATAAGTAAAATTACCCCATCAGAACACAGCTTCCACATTAGTAAGTGCAGGTATGAAGTTCTGATAGGTAAAATTACCCCGTTATGAGCGGCTGCCAAGCCGTGCGCATGCGCAGAACATTACGTAACTTGAGAGTTCGGACTACGTCACTCCTGAGAGGTAATATATCTTGCTTCCACATTAGTAAGAGCAGTTAGGACGTTGTGATAGGTAAAAAATATGCAGGTAGGACATTCTAATACACAGGTAGGATGTTCTGATGCAGGTAGGACGTTCTAATATACAGGTAAGACGTTCTGATATATAGGTAGGACATTCTGATATACAGGTAAGACGTTCTGATATGCAGGTAGGACGTTCTAATATGCAGGTAGGACGTTCTGATGCAGGTAGGACGTTCTAATATGCAGGTAGGACATTCTGATATACAGGTAAGACGTTCTGATATGCAGGTAGGACGTTCTAATATGCAGGTAGGACGTTCTAATATGCAGGTAGGACATTCTAATATGCAGGTAGGACGTTCTGATATACAGGTAGGACATTCTAATATGCAGGTAGGACGTGCGAATATGCAGGTAGGATGTTCTGATATACAGGTAGGACTTTCTAATATACAGGTAGAATGTTCTGATGCAGGTAGGACATTCTAATATACAGGTAGGACATTCTAATTTGCAGGTAGGACGTTCTGATATGCAGGTAGGACGTTCTGATATGCAGGTAGGACGTTCTAATATGCAGATAGGATGTTCTGATGCAGGTAGGATGTTCTGATATACAGGTAGGACGTTCGAATATGCATGTAGGATGTTCTGATATACAGGTAGGACTTTCTAATATACAGGTAGGACGTTCTGATGCAGGTAGGACGTTCTAATATACAGGTAGGACATTTTAATATACAGGTAGGACGTTCTGATATGCAGGTAGGACGTTCTGATATGCAGGTAGGACGTTCTGATATGCAGGTAGGACGTTCTGATGTAGGTAGGACTGTCTAAAATACAGGTAGGACGTTCTGATGCAGGTAGGACGTTCTAATATGCAGGTAGGACGTTCTGATGCAGGTAGGTCATTCTGATATGCAGGTAGGACATTCTGATATGCAGGTAGGATGTTCTGATATGCAGGTAGGACGTTCTGATATGCAGGTAGGACGTTCTGATATGCAGGTAGGACGTTCTGATGTAGGTAGGACTGTCTAAAATACAGGTAGGACGTTCTGATGCAGGTAGGACGTTCTAATATGCAGGTAGGACATTCTGTTGCAGGTAGGACGTTCTGATGCAGGAAGGTCATTCTGATATGCAGGTAGGACATTCTGATATGCAGGTAGGACGTTCTGATGCAGGTAGGACATTCTGATATACAGGTAGGACGTTCTAATATGCAGGTAGGACCTTCTGATGCAGGTAGGACGTTCTAATATGCAGGTAGGACGTTCTGATGCAGGTAGGACGTTCTGATGTTCTGCCTGCTCTTTGTAATGTGAACCATATTCTGATGGGGTAAATTTAACTATCAGTACATCCTACCTGCACTTACTAATGTGGAAGCGTGTTCTGATGCTTTGTAACCATGTAATGTTATACAAATGAACCTCACTTGAGTAAGCTTTTACACACATGTACTCAAATTACAAATAAAAAAACATTAGTATTTTAATTTGTAAAAAACATGGCGCATGTTTTGGGTTGGTCATAAAAACATATATTATTACAACACAACATTATTACACAACATTTACACATTATCAAAATCTACAAAGCTCTCAAAAAATTTCTAAAAATACTAATTCCAAAAAATATATCTAGTTATTACACCCTCTACACTATTTAAATTATTTCTCAATATGTCCCATGCACAGTTAACACGCAGTCCGATCAGTGCAGTCGTTTCCATGGAAATCGGGGCGTGGACCAAGCGTGCAAACATGCACGCTTCACACACTCAAAAGCCCCAGCATGCACAGCGCGGCAGGATATATGACTACAAAGATGGACTCGCCAGCGACATCGCCATGTGACAGTTGCGACTTCACTATAAAACGTGTGTACTGGTTCACCTCATCTACAACTATGCTACATGAAACTCTTCATAAACTACGCTAAACATATGTGACGGTAGCCGTAACGGCATAGTTCACGGCACCTGTATTACCGTTCACATTCTTTTCCCCTTACACTTCTATATTTCCTTTGCTGTTGTGATGCTGGATATTCTACAGTATCGCCATGTCCCAATTCCAAGTATTAGAATAGAATAATATTTTTGTCTTTAGGGAACAAGGGGCAGACCACCCGGCTCACTGAGCTGAGGCGGGACCTGTTCCATCTTGCAGACTCCCATGCGGTCCACGGACTGCACTCAGGACTCAGCGAGTATGCACCGCCTCGACTGCAGGCTGAGACCACACTCCGAACCATGCACTCGCTGAATTGGGGAACGGCTTATGTCAGTGCTGTGCGCAGTTGGCCCACAGTAGCAGCTGTTAAGCCCGCTCACACTAAATACTCATGTTCTTCAATGTAATAAAAACACCCACAATGAACAAACGTATACAATGTTTGTTGTCTTCAGGAGGTCTTCCTTGCTCCACATGACTGGTGTAGTGTTCCTCTGCCAGTGTGATCAGATGCAGAGAGCAGGAGCCCACAGAGGGGCAGCGGCTCCTACAGGTTCAGGTGGTGTGGACGAAGACATGGCAAACGGGGACCTGGGGGACGGCACCAGAATCAAATCCAGGACTGAGCCTGTGATCCAGAGGAGCCCCAGCTGCTCCGGGCTCAGCTCAAAGGGAGGCAGGAGCAGGGCATCTGAGGTGGGGTGGAGTCCAGGGGCTCCATGGAGCTACTCACGGCTGCACAGCATTTTCAGGCGTATGTGTTTTTATGAAATACTTTATTAAACCATTGTCCTGTACTGTAGAGCTACTCTCTTTAGTCCAGTTCATGTTCATCATTTTAAAATACAGTGGTCCCTCGCTCTATCGCGGTTCAATGTTCGCGGCCTCGCTGTTTCGCAGATTAAATTTTTTTTTTTTTAAATAGTGTAACATTCTGTTCTGCGTCCTGATTGGCTAAGAGACTCTAGACCTTTGCCGATTGATAGATGGGGGATGCAGGGGGACCGGGACCAGACCGGGACTAGACCAGGACTAAACGTGGACTAAACCAGGTCTAGAACAGAACTAAACCAGGTCTAGACTAGGGGTGGGTATTGGCAAAGAAGTCACGATTCAATTCGAATCACGATTCATATGCGATACTATCACGATGCATCACGATACTTGAATTATTGCGATGCATTGCAATATATTCGACATACTTCAGTGAAAATGTACCAGAAAAAAAAGAGGATAACTTAAATATCAGTGGCTGTGCATCTGGGTAGTGTCTTCAATTGATACAGAACTCAATTCAGAACTGAATTTATTGAATAACAAAAACAAATAAACCAAACCAATAACAAAAAAAGTGCATAGGATTTTTTCTAAAACAAAAAATGATGTTCAAACATTTGCCATTTTGGAGGTAGCGACCATCATAATGAACAATACCCTTTCACAAAGAAAAACGTGCATAGGATTGATAAAAAAATGACAACTAATAATTAATTAATTTATGTATAATATTAAATTATTAATTAATAATAATACATTTTTGGCATCAAGAATCGATGCAGTATATTGTGAAAGTTAGTATAGCGATGCATTGTCATGACGATTATTTTGCACACCCCTAATCTAGACCAGGTCTAAACCAGGTCTAAACCTGGACTGAACCTGGACTAAACCAGGACTGGACCAGGTCTAGACCTGGACTAAACCGGGACTAGACCAGGTCTAAACCAGGATTAAACTACCACGTGTCGCTCTTTTCGTGCGGTTGGTTTGTGGCTCGGGCTGAGAGGACGCGGTCCGGGCGCCGCGGTTCGATCTCGTGCTCACAGCCCCGGTGTACGCGCGGCCTCGCGCCGGTCGTGCTGCTCTGTCACGGATTTGACCACGATGAGGGGTGCACGTGTCGCGCACTTCTCCAAGGGGTTGGTGCACGTCGCGTCCCGGGACGTGGCAGTGCCGTTGGATGAGCACGGTGCTTCCGGCGGATCCAGTGACTCGTGTCTCCGCGCTCCTCTCGCATCTGGCGGGGCCTCTGGAGCCGTGTCTCCCTCCACACTTCACTATTAATACATTTTGTTGAAAATCTATGAAAGTTTGAGTGTTTAAACGAGAGAGAAATGTGAGAAAAGGTTAATTCCAGTCTGAGAAAAGCGTATGTGTGTGGTGAGGCATTTACAGCCTTAAAACATGTAGAATAATTGTAAAATATAAAGTTGTTCTACTTCGCGGATTTCTCTTATTGCGGGTTATTTCTGGAACCTAACCCCCGCGATAAACGAGGGATTACTGTATACAGTTAAGAAAGAAAAATGACTTGATTAAATGGAATAATAATAAAATGTAATAATCTAATTCAAACTTTCTAAAGACTTCTTGTTTTGCTTTTTGTCCTCAGCGGGCTGCATTGACAAGCTGTCCAAAGAGGAGCTCAGAGACGGACTTCAGAAGGCCACAGAGGTGAGACTGGTCTGTTTGATACTAAAATACAGACTTCAATCTAAACAATCCTAGAATATAAGAAATGCTTTGAATAGAGTTGAGATGCAAAAAGACAGACAGATAAATATAGTTAAAAAATGTATTCTTTGTTAATATTTCCATCACTTGGTGCTGACAGTCTGTGTCCCTGTGTAGACCATCGAGCTGCTGCTGACTGAGCTGGAGGTGGCTCACAGATACCTGGAAGGAAAGTACGCCGCGCTCAAGATCCTTCAGGGACAGGTACTTTACCTTCAGCCATTACCTCTAGGCACCCAATTGGGAGCAGTGGGCCCAGGGATTCATCATGAGCCAGAATCTTGGTCAGCAGTGTCTACACGAAGTATTAACCTACTATACAGTTTAGTAGAAGAATTGAAGTGTGAGGAGATTCTGATATCTAGCACAGTTTATTTTCTATCCCTTTTTTCTCCCCCCAAGACAACAGCTGTGCTAATCACGGCTGTTTACATACCACCACACGCTAACACGAGCGTAGCTCTCGCGCTGCTAGCAGACACCATCAACACATTGCAACAGGCCTACCCCAATGGCGTGCACATCATAGCTTAAAGTCTGTCCTCCCAAAATTCTACCAGCATGTGAAATGCTCAACCAGAGGGGCTAATACGTTAGATTGTGTATACACAAACATTAAACATGCATACAGAGCAATACAACTCCCACACCTTGGCCAGTCAGACCACCTCTCTCTGCTCCTAACCCCAGCCTACACACCACTCAGGAGACAGTCCACTCCCCTGACAAAAACCATCACCGTGTGGCCTGAAGATGCCCTATCCCTGCTCCAGGACTGTTTTGACAACACAGAATGGAGTGTTTTCCATCATGAGGACCTGACTGTACACACTGAGACGCTGCTGTCCTACATCAAGTTCTGTATGGACAATGTTACAGTGGAGAAACACATCCGGGTGTTCCCCAACCAGAAGCCCTGGATGACTAGCCAGGTCAAGGCACTCCTCATACAGCTTTCAGGTCAGGAGACAGAGCTCTTTATAACATTGCCAGAGCTAACCTGAAGAGAGGCATCAGGGAGGCCAAGTTGGACTATAAGAGGAGGATAGAGAACCACCTCTTCCATAACAACTCACGGCAGATGTGGCAGGGGATCCAGCAACTGACCAATTACAGGCAGACAACACCACAGATGGGGAGACAAGTGCTTCTCTGGCAGAAGAAGTGAATGTCTTCTTCTCACGCTTTAAGGTCCCACCTTTGCAATCTTCAGCCACACCAGCCCAGCTCCATACTGAACAAGTATGGGAGGTGGAACAGGTGCTCAGTAGGGTTAACACCAGGAGATCAGCGGGACCGGATGGTGTACCTGGGAAGGTCTTGAAAGCATTGCCCACCAGCTTTCAGAGGTCTTCACCATGATCTTCAATTTGACTCTCTTGTCGAAGTGCTGTTCAGCAAACAACCTGGCGCTGAACACCACAAAGACCAAGGAGATCATCCTGGACTTCAGGAAGAACAGAGCAGACCCGCCCCCACTCCACATCAACAGATGTGTAGAGAGAGTCCACTCCTTCACATTCCTGGGGACCACGATATCAGCTGACCTGCCGTGGTCCAAAAACACCTCAGCACTAGTGAAGAAGGCGCCTGCACTTCCTGTGGCTCCTCAGGATCAATAACATTAGTCAGAAGCTGCTGGTGAACTTCTACCGCTCCTCCATCGAGACAACACTTACATATTGCATCCCAGTGTGGTTCACTCTCTGCGCGGAGGCAGAATGGAAGAGTCTTCAGGGGGTGGTGAAGACGGCCCAGAGGATTATCGGTTGCCCCCTCCCCTCCCTGAAGAACTCCGGAAGGACATCTATGCCTCCCGATGCCTCAGTAGGGTGAAGCAGATTACTCAGGATGTATCCCACCCCGCACACCGTCTCCTTGAACTGTTACCATCAGGCAGGCGCTACAGGTCCATCAGGAGCCAGACCATTAGATTGAGAGACAGTTTCTTTCCCCTAGCCATCACCAGACTGAACTCACATATGCATTAACCCCCTACCCCTACCCCCCAACCACACCACAACACTTTACATCACCGCAAATGCTGCAGCTGCTGCTGTTTGCTGCTATTGTTTGTTTTATTCTGTTTTTATTGAAGATTTGTTGTTTGCCGGTCAAACATACTTTTTTTTTTTTAAATCTGTGATACCTGCGGAGAGCCTTTCCCAATTTCGTTACATTTTTACCTGACATAATGACAATAAAGATTATTCTATTCTATACTATTTCTATTATAATTTCCCTTAATATCAAATACCCATTTTCTGGACTTCAAAGAAACCAACAGCCGGTAAGATCTGCTTGAAAGTATGTGAACCCTCCAGACATGGTCACTGTTTTGTAAAGCACACTTTTCAGATACTGGACACACACAAAAAGAGATATTTTTCCATTGTGTAATTCAACAGATGTGGTTTATTTCACAAAAACTGAAAATATAACGTGCAAACGTATGTGAACCCAATCCAATCCAATCCACTTTATTTATATAGCACATTTCATAAACTAAAAGCGTTTCCAAAGTGCTGCACAGAAACATCATTTAAAATAAACAAATAATCACAAAAACAAGTGTGCATACAAATAAATATACCATAAAATAATAAAAACAACAAACAAACCCTTCTATTAGTAACTTGTGGCTCCCCCTTTGGCAGCAATTACTTCAATCAAATGTCTTCTGTACCCCTCACCAGTCTCTCGCATCTGCTTATGGGGATTTTTGCCCACTCCTCCTTGCAGAACTCAGCCAGTTGAGAGAGGTTGGAGGGACATCTGGCATGTACCACCTTCTTCAGGTCTCGCCACAACATTTCAATAGGATTAAGATCTGGACTTTGACTGGGCCACTCCAGAGTATGAATCCTCTTTCTCTGAAGCCATTCCTTTGTAGTTTTGCTGGAATGCTTTGGGTCATTGTCTTGTTGCATAATCCATTTTCGTCCCAGCTTCAAGTGTCTGACTGATGGCAGGAGATTCTGGTCTACAATTTATTGATACAGTATGCCTGAGAATTCATGGTCCCTTGGATAATATGGAGTCGTCCAGTTCCAGAAGCAGAGAAGCAACCCCAGACCTTCACATTTCCACCACCATGCTTCACGGTTGGGATGAGTTTTTTTTTCTTTCCAAATAACTATTTTAGACTCATCTGTCCAGAGAATAGACTTCCAGAAGGTCTCTGGTTTGTCCAAGTGCTCTCTGGCAAAGTTGAAACGGACAGCTTTGTTCTTCTTTGAGAGCAGAGGCTTCCTTCTAGCAACCCTCCCATGAATGTCATGGCTATTCAATTTTCGTCTGATTGTAGATGCATGCACATTTGTCCCAGATGCTTGCAGAGAGGTCTGCAACTCTCTATAGGTGATGAGTGGGTTGGCCTTTACCTGATTTTTTATTTTTCTGGTGGCTCTGAGTGATAGTTTTGGTGGGCGCCCACTTCTACGCAGAGTTGCTGTCATGTTGAAGGCCCTCCATTTGTAAATTATTTGTCTTACAGTCGATGGATGGAGCTGGAATCTTTTGGAGATGGTCTTGTATCCCTCCCCAGACTGATGGTCACTACACTCTTCTTGATGTCTTCGGATATCTCCTTTCTTCTCTGCATTACTGATGTGTATAGGACCAAGTTGGTTTGGTTGGTTTCCTCCCTCTTTTAATTACTGCAGGCCACTCCCTTTCCCAAGGATGTCTCATTTCATTGGTCTACTGAAATTATTAATTAAGCACTCACATGTGTTTCACCTGAGTCTGTTACCTGCTTGACTTAACCACTGCAGCTGGGGATTCACTTTTGCACATACACTCATTCCATGTTTCATGTAGTTTTTGGGCAACTTAAACAAGTTCCACTAAACAAGTACATGCAATTGATAAAACAAATATCTGACAATTCATAAATAAAAACTGGTAATGATAAAATGACAAAATCATGGTAAACAACAGAAACATCTGAATTGCTCAAGGGGTTCACATACTTTCAAGCAGCACTGTATGTTCTGGACAGATTTGGATCCTTTTTCCAAAATTTAAAGGTCCCATGACATGGTACTTCTTGATGCTTTTATATGGCTCCTTAATGGTTCCCTAATACTGTAAATGAATCCTTCTTCAAAATCAACACTCAGTGCATGAGAAACAGAGATAAGATGAGAAAGAGTCATAAATGTCACTCTGGAACACTCCATTATGGGCATTGTTGCTTGAATGCAAATGAGGAGGACAGAGGTGGCCTATAGTAGGGGGTGGGGGCGTGGCCAAACTCTCCACTCCGCTCTGTGACCCACTTCCGTGTTTTTGCACAAGGGGAGAGATGAGAAGCGTTCCATTGAAAAATAAACACATTTCCACAGAAAATAAAATTAAACCACTGCTGTTTCAGATATCCACAGGCTCAGATAAAGGACTTCCGAGCCTAGAAACACTCGCAAGTTCCTCCAGGCAAATAAAAAACGCATTTCGCATTGCGTAGCTCCTCCGCAGTCCAAACTCTCTGGGCGTGATTTACAGAGACGCTGAGTACAGACAGACGGGGGTGGAACTGCATTTGCATTTCTTTTTTCGAGCTGACGTCAATAAGTTTCCTTGTTCAAAATCGCCTGTTTGAGCTCTGATTTTTTTCTAACGCAGAAAAGGATCGCAAATGCTCAGTTTAGACATTTCGCAACTTTTAACCATGGGGGGGGGGCTAAACAGGGTAGGGGAGCTCACATTAACGTTCAAAAACCTCAGAAAGTGAAAATTTCATGCCATGGGACCTTTAATGGATTTGAAATTACTATTAATATGATTACTGGATGGTTAGGGATGGGCCTATGTGCATTTTTTGATCCAATATTTGGCTTGCTACAATTTGCCAGTATCGATATTTAACTTGTAAAATCCATAACAAGACTTACAGACTTATCTTAAGTTGAAGTGAAGATCACAAATGAAAGTTTCACAAAAAATAATAATAATAAAATGTACCTAACTATTATATATCCCAGATAAATACACATTTGTGCAATCATAGAGCCATATAATCTATTTAATCTAATCTAATAATTGTATTTCCATTGTTACTCATAGCAAATGAAAAATTTAATTAAGTCAGCTATGTCTTGTTAGGAAATGCAACTGAATGGGGGGCTTGGACATCATCTATCTTATTGTGAAAAGGAGAAATTCAATTTGTCAACTGGATAAAAGTTTATTTTAAACTACATTTCACAGCTCATCTAAGCTGCTTCTTCAGTTCTGGCGAGAGTGCTGGTGGACACTGCTTATATCTGCCTGCAGGGAGGAGCTAACTACACTGAAATTACTATGAAACGATCTCACCTATTTGTTTACAGTTTGTGTTAGTTAGGTAAGCCTATTCAATATGCAGTGGGAGTGGAGTGTTAGCAGAGCCATTCATGGCCATAAAAGGTGTTTTCACACCTCTGGACCTGACCTGGCTAGCCCTATTGT
Organism: Paratrypauchen microcephalus; assembly: GCA_036785185.1. Taxonomy (NCBI): domain Eukaryota; kingdom Metazoa; phylum Chordata; class Actinopteri; order Gobiiformes; family Gobiidae; genus Paratrypauchen; species Paratrypauchen microcephalus. The sequence goes on along the minus strand of JAVJIX010000083.1, from coordinate 1,113,227 downwards.
TTTCATTGTTTGTTTTGATGTGTTTGTGGGTTTGAAATGTCCACCCAAAGGACAAAACACGGAGCCACAAACAAAACAATGTGGTCTACTCCATTCAGTGTAGTGAAGACTGCAGTGAGCGCTACACTGGAGAAACAAAACAGCCACTTCACAAGAGGATGTACCAACACAGACGGCCGTGCCAGAGTGGACCTTCATCTGCCGTACATCTTCACCTAGAAGCCACGGGCCATTCTTTTGAGGACAGTGAGGTTCAGATCTTAGCCAGGGAAAAGAACTGGTTTGAGAGGGGAGTTAAAGAGGCTATTTTTGTCAAGAAAGAGAACCCTTCCTTGAACAGAATTGGAGGTCTCACACATAATTTGTCTCCCATCTATAAGTCTATCCTCAAACCTAAATCAAAACAAACAAAGAAAACAATAGGGTTAGCCAGGTCTGGCCCTGAATGGCTATGCCAGGGGTGTCAAACTGTTCCAGAAAGGGGCCGTTGTGGCTGCAGGTTTTCTTTCCAACCAACCAAGACCCACGCCTTCTACTGTCTGAAGACTGAAATCAGTTGATTCAATGAGTCTGGTGTGCTGCTGCTTGGTTGGAAAGAAAACCTGCAGCTTCAATTTAATTTTTCTTGTGCTATGGATCCTACCTAGACTGAGAGATTTCACAGCCATTGTTACTCATGGCTACACAGAGAATGGTGCAGCGGTATTGAATATTGGCCAATACAAGACTGAAGGCCATCTAAAAAAAAAGAAAAGAAAAAGTTGAATATTTTTAGTCATATTTTAAGTCAAACTCATATATATTGAAGCTTTCAAGCCTTTATTTCTTGACATTTTGGTGATTATGTCTTACAGATAAAGAAACCCCAAAACTCTGTCTCAGGAAATTACATTTAAGAATTACAATAAAACATATATATATTTTAAACAGAACTGTCTTCTGAAAAGTATACTAATTTCTATGCACTCGTGGAGGCGATCTCCCTGTGGCACTGCTCTGGTGTAATGGAAGCGCACGTTGCTTCAGTTAAGTCCTTCAGATCATCTGCATTGCTGGGTCTGGGGTGTCATTTTCTTTTTGACAATACCCCATAGATTCTTTGTGGGGTTCAAGTCAGGCAGGTTTCCAGGCCAATCGAGTAACACTGTGGTCACTGAACCAGTTTTTGGTACCTTTGGCTGTGTGGGCAAGTGCCGAGTCCTACTGGAAAATGAAATCGGTATCTCCGTAAAGTTTGTCAGGAAAAGGAAGCATGAAGTGCTCTAAAATGCCCTGGTACATGGCTGCATTGACTGAATGTGCTTGGATACAGTATTCTGAACAACCGGCTTCTTTAGAATAGAATCGTCTTTATTGTCATTATGTCAGGTAAAACATAACGAAATTGGGGAAGGCTTCACCGCAGTGTATCGCAGATACAAAAATACGTATGTATCAATAAAAATACAGAACAAAACAAACAATAGCAGCAAACAGCACTTGGCATGGATGGTGCTCTCTCAAGTCTACTTTTTACTGTGTGTAGTTTTATGTATTTTTGTGTGTGTTTTGGTTTTGTATGAAAAGTGCTTTATAAATAAAGTTTGATTTCCAATATTGAAAAAGAGAGCTTCACTCTGTCACGAGTCTACATAATATATGGGTCTGACTTTCTGAAATAAATGGCAAAAAATATTGAACTTTTTCATGATATTATTTTCTTGGAGATGGTCTGTATATTGAGTTAGAGACAGGTATATTCATGATCATATGAGACTATTTGAACAGCTCAGAAAGTGCTTCATGTTTCTACAGCCACTCCACCTTCATCATCTCAACTTTGACAGTTAATGCTGTTGTTTTTAGCCTCATTTCGACTGCTTCACTCCTCGATGCACCAGCTATGGGCAGGAGGTCAGTGGACAGTGTGTGCTGAATGAATTATTTATGTTCTGTCTCAGGCCATCCTGGAGAAGGCCACCACCCACACTAAGAACGTGCTGCAGAAGAGCGAGGAGCGTGCCAAAGCTCTGGAGAAGGTAACGTCTGACACCACACATGCCAGTGAGCCCTCTGTCAGTGCTGCCCTCTAATGTGCAGGAGGTGAACACCTTGCAGTGGGAGCTGAGCCTGAGCCAGCTGCATATGCGCACTTCAGAGCAGGCCGTCGAGAAGAACTTCTACAGGTAAGCGTACAGAAACAAGAAATTGTAAGAGAGGAGAAAGTCCACAACAGAATCGGACCTAGACACTGCATTTCATGCATTCATTATGTTTGCCACTAACTCGAAGGTAAGAATGAATTAAAACTGTCCCATTGGAATTGGAATTTGCTCTGCCTGAAATGTTCCACAGTGTATTATTACACTTACCTAATATTGTGTTATTTTTGTTATATTGCTCTATATTTGGTGGCCTAGTAGGGATGTCAACAATTAATCGACTTACGATTAATTGTCGATCAAATGCATTAATTGTAATAATAATAAGAAGAAGACAGACTTTATTCATCCCCGTAGGGAAATTATTTCTCTGCATTTGACCCATCCATCAGGAGCAGTGGGACATCAGGACCACGCGGACACGCGCACCCGCGTAGTCACGAATCTAGGCAACCGCGCTGCGCCAAGCTCGACTCACAGCCGGCCGCAGGCACCAACAGCACTGCTCAGCAGCCCCGGTGTACGCGCGAGGCCCGAGATCGAACTGCGGCGCCCGGAATGCGTAGTCTCAGCCCGAGCCACAAACCAGCTGCACGAAACCAGCAGCGGCACGTGGTGGTTTAATCCTGGTTTAGTCCACGTTTAGTCCTGGTCTAGTCTCTTAGCCAATCAGGACAGAACACAATGTTACACTATAAAAAAATGTTACACTATAAAAGAAAATTGAAAAAAATAAAATAAAAAAACGCGACAGAGCGAGGGATTACTGTATTTTGTTATTCAGCATCAATACATTTGTCTGCTTTTTACTAAGGAATAATTAATTGAGGAATATACAATATAATAATACTATGATATTGTAAGGTACAGTGTGCGTTTGGCATGCACTGGTTACTGATTTGCATTCAACTGAGTTTTCCTCTGTCAGAAGGAACAGGCACTTGTTTAAGGGTCGGATATTTATTCAGGAGGAAGGAGAAGGTAATTGAACAGGAGGATTAATTGGTTACATGTATGGGTGTGTGGTTATCTGAAAACAAGAACAAGAAAAAATAAATAATATTAGGGAACAAACTAGGAAAAGAAATAAACATACTATAACACAAAGGAACCACAAGTGGGCGCTCCAGCACAAGGAAACACCCATAGAACATTGAAGCATTGTAAATTAGCGATAGCTCCTTTACCATTAATTATAAACTACAAGAACTATACGTTCAAATAAACTGCCAAATATATACATTTGTAATCAAGTACAGACAATACTCACACAGCAAGAACGCACACGGCACTCATACACACGAACCAAAGGATACCCGAGACCAGCACGAGGAACCGCTCCTTATACAACTAAACAGCGCACACGAACTCTTGGGGCCCCAGTCTCGGGGAACAACAGTTTCAACTACAGGTGCATTATGGGTAATGTAGTCCCATGCCAGACTTTTAACAGCCGCCCCTGTATTTGAAGGTCAAATACACACATGCAAAAAGTCCACTAGTTGGGAGAAGTGCTGCCGGTGTCCTCAGGTACTTCCGGAAGCTCCACTAGTTTGGTTACAGGGCGTATGTAAGTATTGTCTTTAACTTTCACCTCTGCAGTTCGGACAACACCGTCTGATCCTGGGAAAACCTTGGTGATGGTGCCAACAGGCCACAGTCCTCTGGGAAGATTTGCATCCACAATCATAACAACCTGTCCCACAGTCACATTGTCTGTAGATTTCCTCCATTTCTGTCTCAGCTGAAGCCCAGGGAGGTAGTTCTGGATAAAACGCTTCCAGAAATGGTCACTAATCACCTGACTGTATCTCCATCTCCTGTTAGACAGAGCATCATGTGGGCCATACACTGCCTGTGGTAGTGCTGAGTCACGCCTTCCCATTAACAAGAGGTTGGGTGTGATAGGGTCAGGATCAGCCACATCAGAGGAGGCATACCCAAGAGGTTTAGAGTTTAGGATGCCCTCAACCTCTATCAGTGTTGTAAGTAGGACTTCTTCTGCCACGACTTGATCTTTCAGGATGACCTGCAGAGCTGACTTGACGGACCTGATTTCCCTCTCCCAGGCTCCCCCAAAGTGAGGCGCATGCGGTGGGTTGAAGTGGAAGTTAATGGTCTGGGTGGCCAGCTGTTGCTGCAGTTCTGGGGCCATGTTCTCAAAGGCGGTCTGGAGCTCATTGTTACCCCCTCTGAAGTTCGTGCCCTGGTCCGACCACAGCTCGTACGGTTTTCCCCTGCGTGCGATAAACCTGCGTAATGACATAAGAAAGGAGTCAGTGTCAATGCTTGGCAGGAGATCCAAGTGCACACATCTGGTGGTGAGGCACTTGTAGATAATCCCCCAGCGCTTCTCTCTTCTGCGGCCAATCTTAATCATGTATGGACCAAAGCAGTCCACGCCTGTAGACCAGAATGGGGGTTTGTACAGTCGCAGCCGTGACGAGGGAAGGTCCGCCATTTTGGGAGTAGAAGGAGAAGCACGCCATCTTTTGCAGTCCACACACTGGTATTGATGTTTCTTGATGGCTTGGCGTCCTCTGATGATCCAATAGATGCGGCGTATCTCTGCATACAGCCTCTCTGCGCCAGGGTGAAGGAGCTGAGTGTCATAATGCTTTATAAGGAGTTTAGACAGAGGGTGATCTGCGGCCAGCACAATAGGGTGGATGCTGTCTGGGTCTACATCCGTAGCCTGACGCAGGCGGCCTCCAACTCTGATCAAACCACTAAGGCTGTCATACTCAGGAGAGAGGGCACTCAGACGGCTGCTTAAGGGAACAGTGTGGCCTGCTCGGAGAGCTTGAACCTCGTCTGGGAAACTATCAGTTTGTGCAGAGCGGAGGAGTGATGTCTCCGCTTCTAGACGCTCCGCGGCAGTGAGAGCGGTGGCCGCCCCGTGCAGGGACTGGTGAGTGGCGAGGACTAGGTCCTCCAGCGTTGTGTACTGTGCTGGATCTGGGAGATCTGGGAATACAGCTGCATGGCTGCAAAATGTTGCCTTTCGGAGCTCTTCACTGCCACAGTCTGTAGGACCTGTTGGGGGCTTTGGCCACATGTCCTGTGTCTGAGTCAGAAAGTGTGGGCCTTGTGACCAGCGGCTGGAAACCGTTAACTCTGCCAGAGGCTTGCCTCTAGTGATGTCATCTGCAGGATTATTATCGGAGTTTACATAATACCACTGCGCTGGGGAGGTCAACTCCTGGATATCACAGATTCGAGTTCCCACAAATACTTTGTAGCGGCAAGAGCTGGACTGGATCCACTGCAGCACTGTGGTGGAGTCTGTCCACAGGTAGATAGACTGTAGAGGGATGGTGAGTTCTGTTTGGAGCACTTTAGCTAGTTGGGCTCCAGTAAGCGCAGCACACAGCTCCAGTCGGGGCATCGACACCTGTTTGCGGGGAGCTACCCTGGACCGTGCCATGACAAATGAAGTGGAAATGTGCACTTGCTGTTCCATCACCCTCAGATAGGCTACAGCTCCATAGGCCCTCTCAGAGGCATCACAGAAAATGTGAGCCTCATATGTTGCACTGTTACTATGGTGAGAAGGAGTGTAACAGCGAGGCATGGTGATATGCTGGAGATGTGACAACTCGCTCTCCCATTCAAGCCAGGTTTGCAGCAGGGTGCCTTGTATGGGCTCATCCCATCCTCTCTCCGTGCTCCACAAAGCCTGTACTATCAGCTTCGCTCTTGTGGTGTAGGGGCAGATATAACCCAGTGGGTCATATTGACTGGCCAGTACTTTGTACACATTACGCAGTGTGACAGTAGTGTAGGACACTGGGCGGTGCTTGTATGCCAGGATATCGGTTGGGCAGTGCCAGCTGAGACCCAATGTTGACTCCTGTGGATCAAGGCTCTTGAAGTTTAACCACAATTCACAGCTCTCTGACCTGGCCACACTGGGGAGATGAGCAACCACTTCAGGGATGTTGCTCGCCCACTGGCGTATCTCAAATCCACCGCTAAGAAGAAGCTCTCTCATTCGGTCAATAAGCGCCTTGATCTTTTGTGGGTCAGAAAGGGACTGCAGGCAGTTGTCCACATAGAAGGCTGTGTGCACAGAGTCATACACATCCTGGTGAGTGTCTTTATGTTCCCTCACATGCCTCTGTAGAGCAAAAATAGCACAGCAGGGGCTGCACGTGGTTCCAAATGGCAGAACTCTCCACTCATACACGTCTGGGGGCCGCTCTGTTTCACCATCTCGCCACAGGAACCGCAGGAGGGGCCGGTCCTCTGGGAGCAGTCGGATCTGGTGAAACATAGCTTTGATGTCCCCGCTCACAGCTACAGGGTACTGCCGGAAGCGGAGTAGTACACCTAGTAATGTAGGCCCCAGTGTAGGCCCTGGCAGGAGGTAGTGGTTGAGGTTGGTTCCCTGGAACTCAAAGGAGCAGTTAAACACTACTCTAGCCTTGTTGTTGTGATGTACTATGTGGTGTGGAACGTACCAGGATTCAGTAGAGCTATGAATCTCTTCAGGAGTCAGCTTAACCACATAGCCTGAGTCCTTTAACCTCTTGATCTCCTGATTGTAAGTGATAGCTAGATCTGGGTTCCTAGCCAGCTTGCGTTCTGTGGATCTCAGGAGGCCCTTGACCACTTCAGGAGAGACTTGAAGCTGAGGAAAATCTTTCTTCCGGAGTAGGGGAGTGGCGTATCTCTCTACACCATCTACAGGGACTCTGATAGTTTTATCCTCTAGCATGGCTATAGCTTCTCTGTCCTCTTTAGAGCGTGTGACCTCCTTCTCTGGTTTGTGGAGGGGAGTGTCTAGTTGCCACAGGCGCTGCACATTCTGGTGGAGGGCCTCAGCCGGAGAAAGGCATGACAGGTTCAGGCAGGACACCTCACCCTGTTGTGCAGGCAGGCTGCAGCTGGGACCCTGGATGGCCCATCCAAGCTTTGTGCAGATGGCGATTGGCCCGTGGGCTGGCCCACGCAGGACCGAGTGAACAGGTGTGATGAGGTGAGCATTGTCAGAGCCAATCAACACTAAAGGCTGTACCTGTGTGAAACCCTCAAGCTGTACACGCTGTAGGTGGTGATACTTCTCCTTTAAGAATTCAATTGGGCAGGACTGTTCAGTTAGGCATAGCTGTGTTGCTGTGAAGGCACCTGTAATCTTGTAGCGTGTTCTAGGCTTGGCCTTCGGAGAGAGGAGGAATGAGACGCAGGCTCCCTTTACCTGGATCACATCATGGCGGATAGTTCTCAGTGAGAGTGTCTCTTCTTCCTGCTGCAAGCCCAGTGATTTGACTGCAGCTGGGAGAATGATGGTTTTCTCCGAGCCATCATCTAGGAGAGCAAATGTGTCTATGGACTTTCTTTCATGGTGCAGCTGAATGGGCACAACCTTGAGCATAACACGGCTTGAATGACTGAGAGGACCCAGGAAGACTCTGCTGGTGCCCACTGTTAGGATGCTAGGGTCCTGTTTCTTTGCTTCGGCCAGGTCATGTAGCGCTAATAAGTGCTGTTCTCCACAGCTGCTGCACATTTTCTTCAGCGTGCACTGTTCAGGAGTGTGTTTACGGCCACAGCGCCAGCATCTGGATTTCTCCTTTATCCAGGAGGATACAGCTTTGAGATCCAACTTCTTAAAGTCTACACAGCCACTAAGGTAATGCTCTGTCCCTTCACAGTAAGGGCAATAGGGCTTAAACTTCTGCTTCTGCTTAGAGTGGGCCGAAGGAGGAGCTTGTGCCTTCTGCTCTGTCTTAGGTTGTGACCGTGCAGGGTCTGAGCCATAATAGATGGAGGTGGACTTACTCTGTGACTTCGGCCCTGCATTGGCTCTGAGGTGGCTCCTTTCTGGACATGGCCTATCTGCATGCTGAGACTGAGTAGCCTGTCTTGACAGCTGCAATACTTGTGATTTACGCTCCAGCCATTCAGAGAGGTCATACATGTTGTACGTGCGACTGCTACCACTGCGAATGATGCCACGTGTGATACAGTACTCAATGAAACTGTCTCTGTAGCTAGGAGGAAGCTTAGTGAGCAGTCTGTCTACATGTGAACCACACTGGAGCTCACTGGCTGCTACATCATCCATGGTACTGAGGAGGCCAACCAAGCTGGATATTGCAGAGGAGAAGTCTTCAAAGGCCTGAGAGTCACCAGTTTTAACAGGAGGGCAATTAAGGATGGCACTCAGCTCACTCTGGACCAACTGCCTTGGCTGCCCGTACCTTTGCTCCAGAGCTCTCATAGCACTACTATAGGGCGTACGGTCATGAATGTAGCGGCGGGCCACCTGCAAAGCACACGGATGCTCCAAATGATCCAGCAGGATGTGATACTTATACTCCTCTGTGAGATGAGTATGTGGCCCCAGTAAACTGTCCAGTCCCTTCTTCAACAATGCAAAGTCACTCTCTCTGCCCGTTCTAAACGTCATTAGCTTAGGTTTAGGGATGCCGTATGAAGATGCTACTATCATCTCCATCAGGTTAGGATGGGTGACATCTGCTGGAGAAGGATGGTAGGCAGCCTGCTGAGATGGGTAGACGGAGGCCGATGGATAGGTAGGATAGTGGTGATCGGCTGCATCAGTGGGAGGAGCTACATTTGACTGATCATAGGGAATAGGCTGCTGTGTCTCTGCCCCCGGTGGTGAATAATACATGGATGTAGATTGGGGTCTACTGAAGACTGTTGGGTTATGAGGCTCTGCATAAAATACTTGGTTAGAGCGGGTAGGAGGACGTACATGTTGAAACCTCTGGCTGTACATTAGTTCTGAGTGATGTGGTTCAACTCTATCCAGGCACACTGATTGGACTACTTGGCTGTCAGGTTGACGCTCAGGATGGATAACATGACTCACCCTAGGTGGTAGAGCACGTAGCGGCGCAGGCTGACGCACCGGCTGAAGTACTGAAGATGCTCTGGGCTGTGAAGCAGTCAGAGGAGCAGCCAGAGGAGCAGGCCAAGGTGCAGGTTGAGGCACCGCTTGAAAAACATTGGGCTGACTGGCATACTGTGGCGCAGGCTGAACTGCTGGACTGACTCTCGGCAGTAGAGCAGGCGGTGGCATAGGATCTGGAGGCAGTGGAGCTGGCTGGATAAGGATAATGGGGCTCAGAGGGATAGGAGCAGGCTGAGGAGCAGGAGCTACATGTGATTGCACTATGGGATCCAGTGGAGGAGTAGCCAACTGTGATGCAGGCTGGACAGGACTTGTGTGTCCTGCAGTAAGTTCTACTGGCCTAAACAAATTCACGGGAGTTCTGGTATCTCGCCTGGGGACTGGTGCCAGTAGTGGTACAGGTTTGAATACAAGGGGAAGGGAGGCAGCTCTGTCTGATACAGGAGTCTTACTGTGCTGAAAGAGAGGGCTGGAGGACTTACATCCTCGCTCCAGCATCTCCACACGCCTGTTTAATGAGCTATTGGTCTCCCTCATGGTGACTTGCATCTCTTTCATAGTTGTCAGTATTCTGCCCCAAACACTCTCCATCTTCTCCCATCTATTCTCCTCCTCCTTATCTGGTTCATCTAGAAGATAGTCAGACAATTCTGGATCAGGTAAGCCATGTTCATAGTCTGCCAGATGTCCCGGAAGCCTCCTGCTCCTGTGTGGACGGGGACTATGCTGTAGTCTCTCCTCCTGAATATCCTCATCTTGTAGTGAAGTTGCCATCTTGTTAACTCAGCCAAAGGCTATCCGGCTCGAAGGACCACTTGTAAGGTACAGTGTGCGTTTGGCATGCACTGGTTACAGATTTGCATTCAACTGAGTTTTCCTCTGTCAGAAGGAACAGGCACTTGTTTAAGGGTCGGATATTTATTCAGGAGGAAGGAGAAGGTAATTGAACAGGAGGATTAATTGGTTACATGTATGGGTGTGTGGTTATCTGAAAACAAGAACAAGAAAAAATAAATAATATTAGGGAACAAACTAGGAAAAGAAATAAACATACTATAACACAAAGGAACCACAAGTGGGCGCTCCAGCACAAGGAAACACCCATAGAACATTGAAGCATTGTAAATTAGCGATAGCTCCTTTACCATTAATTATAAACTACAAGAACTATACGTTCAAATAAACTGCCAAATATATACATTTGTAATCAAGTACAGACAATACTCACACAGCAAGAACGCACACGGCACTCATACACACGAACCAAAGGATACCCGAGACCAGCACGAGGAACCGCTCCTTATACAACTAAACAGCGCACACGAACTCTTGGGGCCCCAGTCTCGGGGAACAACAGTTTCAACTACAGGTGCATTATGGGTAATGTAGTCCCATGCCAGACTTTTAACAGATATATTTATGACTCAGTGTTATGTTACTATAGCTTATATTCTTAAAGACCCTATTGAAACACTCAAATTCAGGTGAAAAACGCCGCTTATCAGTTAATCGTTAATCGATCGATAAGGTCAATCAACTATCAATTAATGAATTAATCGATCATTTGCATCCCTAGTGGCCTAGCAATAACCTCTGCATCAGGACAAACAGGTGGTGAACCATAAAAACTGACACGAGGCACTTTTGAAGTCCATTATATTAATAGATAAAAGAGTTGTTTTATTCAAAATATGCCTGTCAATTGGAAAATGTGCTCTCTGCATTGGACCCAGCCATCAGCCCCTGGGCACCTGTGAGGAGCAGTGGGCCCAGGGACCCATCTCCACATTATGATGCAGCATCTTGGCCAGGAGTACATAGTGTACATTTTTGTAGAATAATTGAAATGGCAAGAGGTTATGGTCTTGCCATTCCACCGATCTGACCTGTTATGGTGTACTATTTATAGATAAAGTTAAATGTTTAAGATTTTGCACATTGTTCTTAATGTGAAGAGTGCACCTGTGGAACTCTGGTCTGCTGTGTCCCATGTCAGTTGTTACTGCTTTCCTGAACAAACAAAGCTTTGGACACTTCTGAGTAGATGCATCATTGACTTAAGGGTTCTTTTCACCACTGACTGTATAAAGTGTGACATCGCCCATAGTGTTCGGCTCCACTCAAATGAAGCTCACTGATGCTAGGAGCAAATTTGGAGTCAGGTTCTATATTATGAATACGAGTTTTTTTTTTACAGACAAAATAGCGAAACAAAAACACCAGCATCATGTAGAGCAGGGTAATATGAACATTTTAAGACAAAAATGATAAGGATCACTGAAGCAGCTACAGTGAGAGGGGTGACAATATTGGAAGCATTTATTTATCAGACCCCCCAGGATTTCGCGGGCATTTTTTGTGATTGTCGCGGGCTAAAATGCCTGAATATGCGTGAACTTTTCCTGAAAGTTGCGGCGCTTTTAAGGTTTTTGTTGCGATTTCATTGTGGGAGGAAGTGAAAGTTGCGATAAATAGTTGCGATTTTCCCTTTTTGTAATTAAAATTGAGTAATATTTTGAATACTGAGTTATTACTGACAAAGAATAATACAATGACACAGAGATCACAGATATGGTCCTAAAACAACCTTACCAACATCGAAAATAAATGACTACTAGGAGGGGAACTGTTTCGGTCTTTTGCTGTTATTTTTGTGGGCAAATGGCGCCGCAGACATGTTTCTTTGCCATTAGAAGCCGTGTCCCAATTCCCAGAGTGCACAGTTTGGAGCGTGGTTTGAAGGGCATGTGGGTCATTTCTTTTTTGTCCCATGTGCAGTTAACACGCGTTCGCAGACCGCAGTCGTTTCCATGGAAATCGGGGCGTGGACCAAGCGCGTGAAAAAGCACACTTCGCACACTCATATATCCCAGCATGCACAGCGCGCTACTTCTTCTACGGGAGAAAATGGAGTCGGCGGCTGCTTCCCGTAGTTGCGAGACCTGTCGCATTTCGCAGACGGCTATGCGGTCCGCGGAGTGCACTCAGGGCTGAGCAAGTGTGCACCGCCTTGACTGCAGTCTGAGCCCCCTTCAAACCACGCTCCGAACTGGGGACACGGCCGCAGTTTTGTTTCGTCACACGGAAGTAAGGCAGAAGGAAGTTGGTCGACGTGAGTTCAATACGTCGCAGATGATTCAGACCGTCCAGGAATTCGCGATGTTGCGATTTGCAACTTCAACGCAACTTCAGCCAATCCCCGTGAATTCAGGGCGGTGTTGCAATTTTGACCAATCACCGCAACTTTTCCGCAATTTTTACTAATTTTGACCAATCATCGGCGACGTATTGAACTCACGTCGACCAACTTCCTTCTGCTTTACTTCCGTGTGACGAAACGAAACTGCGGCCGTGTCCCCAGTTCCCAGAGCGCACAGTTCGGAGCGCGGCCCGAAGGGGGCTCAGACTGCAGTCAAGGAGGTGCACACTTGCTCAGCGCCGACTGCAGTCCGCGGACCGCTTAACGACTGCGGTCTTCGGACCGCGTGTTAACTGCACATGGGACAAAAAAGAAGTGGGACAGCAGTCGTCGCGCCGGTGTTCTGTCGAAATGTGTGACGCACATGCCCTTCGGGCCACGCTCCGAGCCGCGCACTCTGGGAACTGGGACACGGCTTCTAATGGCAAAGAAACATGTCTGCGGCGCCATTTGCCCACAAAAATAACAGCAAAAGACCGGGCGAAACAGTTCCCCTCCTAGTAGTAATTTATTTTCAATGTTGGTAAGGTTGTTTTCGAACCATAGCCTATCTGTGATCTCTGTGTCTTTGTATTATTCCAGGGCTCTCAATCTCACGCATTGAGAGTGTGACACACGCAATTCGACGTCTTCACACGCTCACACATGGTATTTCACTAGCTAGGACCACGCCATCAACATAATGCAGTGAAGATGTTTATTATTGAATGATAGTGGATGTCTCGGTGAATAGGTGGTGATGGCTGGGTTGAGACAGTGGGTGGGGGCTCCGTCTCAATCTTCGATTGGCCCAGCGGAACGGGACCCCCAAAAGTTTTTGAAAGAGCATAAAGTGGAATGGGTCTGGAGGAGATTGTTGAGGTCGTGACGATCGTACACAAGGTAGGTGCTGGAGACCCGACAACCAAGGGTTCGAATTTTTCCGGTCGGGTACATCTGCCCTGGCCGTGGACATAGTGGCGCCAATGCGAAATAAATGAATGGAGAATGGATGGGGTGTTATGCCAGAAGAGGTCCGTGAAAGGCGAGAGGTTGCCGGAGCGCAGAGTGAGAGTGCAACGGTAGAGAAGGTCCGAAATAAGTGGTAGGCGTTTCGGAGGAAGGCGAGGTTCAGTTTTTTGCAGTCCTTTAATCAGGCACAGGAACATGAAGATGAGACTGGCAGTCTTCACCAGAAATCAGCTTGTATATGAGATTTATCCCTGAGAGGTAAGCCTGGACCTACTCCCGCGGGAGGATTCATGGGGGCCGGTGCATAGTGTTCTGGGCAGCAGATTTGCTGTCCCCGTGACCCGGAAATGGAAAAGCAGAAGATGGATGGATGGATGGATGGCAAGCCTGGACGGTGGAGACGCAGACATTCCTGGAGTGGCGTGAGAGGGTGCTGAAATTGCAGATGATGGTGACGTCAGATGAGCAGAGGGGAAGCTGATGAAGGTGGTGTTGACTGATTTATTATTGTTAGAATGAATGGGAATGCCTGGATTAATCAGACCCCCCAAAAAATGGTGGAAAAGTAGGACGAAGTTCCGATGAAGCTGAAGGCTAATTGTGCGATTCGAGGGCTCTGGAAGCAATGCAGAATCCGACTACTGCCGAAGATTCGGATTGAACACTGGAGAAACTGGAGCTGCGTCGTGAAGGTGCCGTATGGCGAATGAGTCAGGAGTGATGTAGAGAAACCGTGATGTGGAGGGTCTTCTCCCCTGACTGAGGAGTTGGACCTTTGCTGGAGTGGGGGTCACTCGCGCCAGCGCAGATGGTTGACGGACGTGACCATGATAATGCTGATGTGCGTCCTTCAGCATGGGTTCGGATGGCAAGCATAGGAACCTGTAGGTGAAGAAAGCCACGCTCGAATGTTGAGGGTTGGATAGGTGAGGGATGAGGGTCGGAGGGGTGGGGGGCCGGAGTGATGAGGGTAGGGGGGATGAGGGTCGGAGGGATGCGGGTGGGAGGGATGAGGGTTGGAGGGATAAGGGAGGGGGAGGGGGGAGGGGGGGGACCTGTCGGGAGCGAGACCTCACGGGAGGAAGATCTCCTATCGTGAGTCGAGAGAGAGGCAGAGAAAGACCCGTCGTGGGTCGGGAGGGAGGGAGACCCGTCATGGGTCAGGAGAGCGAGGCAGAGAAAGACCCGTTGTGGGTCGGAAAGGAGTGAGACCCGTTGTGGGTCAGGAGAGAGGGAGACCCGTCATGGGTTGGGAGGGAGGGAGACCCGTCGTGGGTCATGAGAGAGAGAGAGAGAGAGAGAGAGAGGCGGAGAAAGACCCGTCGTGGGTCGAGAGACCCATCGTGGGTCGAGAGAGAGACCCGTTGTGGGTCGGGAGACCCGACGTGAGAGCTGGGCGAGCCGTCGTGAGAGCCAGGCGAGCTGTCATGCGGTCGTGAGAGCCGGGTGAGCCGTCGTGAGACCCAGGCGTATTGTCATGCCGTCGACCTGACGGGAGGAAGACCTGTTGTGGGAGAGAGGTGGAGAGAAGAAGACCTGTCGTGGGTCGGGAGAGAGGCAGAGAAAGACCCGTCGTGGGTTGGGAGGAAGGGAGACCCGTCATGGGTCAGGAGAGAGGGAGACCCGTCATGGGTCAGGAGAGAGGGAGACCCGTCGTGGGTCAGGAGAGAGGCAGAGAAAGACCCGTCGTGGGTTGGGAGGAAGGGAGACCCGTCATGGGTCAGGAGAGAGGGAGACCCGTCGTGGGTCAGGAGAGAGGCAGAGAAAGACCCGTTGTGGGTTGGGAGGGAGGGAGACCTGACGGGAGGAAGATCTGCTGGGAGGAAAGGAAGCTATGCCTTTATTAGTCCCACAGTGGGGAAATTCCAGTTCTGGATTTAACCCATCCTGTTATTAGGAGCAGTGGGCAGCACATTACTGCGCCCAGGGACCATCTCCATGATCTTCTTGCTTCGGCTTGGTCAGGACCTAAGCTGGAGGATTTACCCATGGTGCATGTTTTGGGTACATGGGGGAAACCGGAGTGCCCGGAGGAAACCCACCCAGACACGGGGAGAACATGCAAACTCCACACAGAAAGGCCCAGGCGACCCGGGGATCGGACCCAGACCATGCACGCAAACTCCACACAGAACACACACCTGAAGACCTGTTGTGGGTCAGGACAGAGGTGGAGGAGAAGACCCGTTGTGGGTCGGAAGACTCGACGTGAGAGCCGAGCGAGCCGTCGTGAGAGCTTGTCATGAGGCCAAGCGAGCAGTCGTGAGAGCCGTCCTGAGAGCCAAGTGAGCAGTCGTGAGAGCCGTAGTGAGAGCCAGGCGAACCGTCGTGAGAGCCGTCAAGAGAGCCAGGCGAGCCATCGTGAGAGCCATCGAGAGAGCAAAGCGAGCCGTCGTGAGAGCCAGGAGAGCTGTCGTGCCGTCGTGAGAGCCAGGCGAGTTGTCGAGCCGTCGTGAGAGCCAGGCGAGTTGTCGAGCCGTCGTGAGAGCCAGGCGAGTTGTCGAGCCGTCGTGGGAGCCAGGCGAGTTGTCGAGCCGTCGTGGGAGCCAGGCGAGCTGTCGAGCCGTCGTGGGAGCCAGGCGAGCTGTCGAGCCGTCGTGGGAGCCAGGCGAGCTGTCATGCTGTCGTGGGAGCCAGGCAAGCTGTCATGCGGTCGTGAGAGCTGGGTGAGCTGGCGGTCATCATGCTGTCATGAGAGCCGGTGAAACGTTGTGACAATCGGCCAGTCGTCAGTCGGCTTGGAACCTGTGGAAAAGCTAAGGACCTGAGGGTGGATGTTCACAGGGCAGGTACGGGTTGAATGCTGGACAGATGAGAGCGGTCGAATTTGGAGACCGTAATAGGAGTCGCGACATGAGAGCTGAGAATGATGAAAGAATGCAATGATGCATATAGGATAGAATGGTGAAGTCATGAGCTGACGTCGATGGTAGGATCCTCGATCGGGAAAGAGGTGGTGAGCCGAGATGGTGTAGCTCAGGTGAGGGCGGAACTGGGAGGAGCTGAATAGTGTGACACATGGTTATGATGGCTTAAGCTCGCTTGTAATGGATGACGTGAGCTGCCCGAGCTATAATACCGTGAAACAGCAAGGGCCGGAATATGAATTGATGGCGAGCGGGTGTAAAGACAGCTAGCGTACGTCAAAATTGCGTGAGCAGCACGAGCTGAAATTGAGTGAGTGACATGAGTCGATGGGTGCTGAATATTGGAATAGCAGAGAAACGATGTAGAGACTGCTTAGCTAGCATGTGATGGAATGGTGTGAGCTAGCATGAGTTGCATGAGTTAGAATGGTCGGATGCGAGTCGGTAGAAGAGGTTGAATACGAGATGACAGTGTGCCAGTGCAGAGAGGAGTTAAGCGAACAAAAACATTCGTATGACGTTTCGGAGTGTGAACGAAAACAGTGTGAGTGGGCGTGGTGACTTGTGTAGGCTGCAACGACAGATAAAACATTTGGGTGTTGGGGAAAGGGGGGGGGTAGGGTGGGGGGAAGGGATAGAGCAGAAGACGGGAAATGGATTAGAGGCCCTGACTAATGTGGGTAGGGCACGAGAGCCATCTAGCTCATGATGACTGAAAAGAGAGAAATGAGAGATGGGGAGAAGATGCATGTGCATGGGAAATTGTGCAGCCTGCGAGACGGGGACAAGAATGAGACACGAAGGGTACAGGCACAGGGGGAGATGGCCTGCTTGAAAGCAGACTGAAATGATACAAGAGAATTCAAATGAAACTGCACAGTAGACTGGCCACTGGTGGTGATACTACTTAGCCCCCAGCAGGGGGAGCTATGAGGCTGTAGTGGAGGAGAGGAGGGAGTGACGTCTGCAGCTGCACGCGGGAAACTTGATGGGAACCCGGAAGCTCGTTCGTCTCGTTCCAGGGCGCCGGGGTTACATTCTTGATCTAAACTGTTGAAGGTCCCGTCTTGATGTGTCAGCCTGAAGGAGCACGGCGGGTGCTGGGCAGTACCGAACGCTGTGGCTGCTGGAGGCCGGGCCGCGCTGTGCCGAAAGCCGTGGTTGCCAAAGCCGGTCTCTGCGCGCCGAGAGCCGTCTCACTCTGACAGTACACCGGGCTGCGCCAGGCTGCGCGCTCGCCTATACGAGGAGGAGGAGGCGACGAGAGGGACAATGTGGATATCCCGTATATACCGCCAGCACAGAGATATTGACGGTGGGTGCTCCTTAGAGGTGGAGGTCCGCTGCGTGAGCGCGCGCCTGGAGCGTTCGCTGGGCGGCGCGGGCCGTGGGCTGGACGCCGCGGATATGCGATGGAAGATCCTCCGGCTGCGGATTCCTGAATAGAAATCCGTCGCGGTGTAAGGAATTGCGGACTGGAAGGAACGAGGAGACGTGAGGCAGGTTGGTGTTTGAATGTGACGGGTTGTTAACCCAGCTCGAGCGAGCTGACGCGGTTGAGCTGTCGAGATAACCGAGACGAACTGGAATGAAGGGATGAGTGGCTATAAATGGCTCCGGGAAATTAGAGGTGTGGTTATGGTGAACTGTGATTCGCTGGTGAGGAGGAGAAGGTGGTTGAGACGTGGTCCTGCTCCTGAATTTCAGTTAATCACATTAACTCCATTTCTCACGCTGAAATTTAGTTACGCAATTCAAGCGCAGCGCACAGCACTTCTTTGCCCAGAAAATCGGTTAGATAATGCAGGCACCGCGCGTTTTCAGCCGCTCCTTGGGAAAAATTGTTGACCTGTTGTTAATTTTTTTTTTAAAAGAGGTGGCATCCTTCTGGTTCCTAAGACATTGCCCTGTCCATATTTGTATAGATGTACAACATCATTTTTTTTACTTTGGGATCTGATGTCTTTTCTTCCTTTACTGTACTACTGTACTCTAGTGTTACCTGTGCAATAACCTGCTCCATAACCCACGTGCAATACTTATACTATACTGTATTATGTGCAATATGAAATTCATTTAAGCAGTATTATCACCCGTGAAATACTCTACTTACACCTTATTTAATCCTGTACCTTTGTATGTTATTATATTTTATTACATATTTTTTATTATATTGTTTACTTTTTTCCTCTTGTATGTTTATTGCATGCTATTAGTACTTCTTGACTGTCTTAGGGAGTCAACGGGTTCTTCTGATCCTAAGCATTTCATTGCATTGTTGACCTTGTGTTGATCCTGCATATGACAAATAAACAATCTTGGATCTTGAATCTACTTTTTTGAGCAGTGTGTATACAGTCTGTACCAGGGGTCGGCAACCCGCGGCTCTTTGATCCCTCTAATGCGGCTCAGTACAGCGGTCCCTCGTTTATCATGGGGGTTACGTTGTAGAAATAACCCACGATAGGCAAAATCCGTGAAGTAGTCAGTTTTATATTGCGTGTATAAATATGTGTGTATTTCACAGTTCCTCTGACCGAGGCGCCTGGCGTTGCGGGTTTTGTTGGGGAGAAAACTTGCAAACATACAGCACTTCAGAGCAGTGACGGACTGGGATCATCGGCCCTGGCAATTTACACCTAGAAGCGGCCCCGTAGTCTGTGGAACGGGGGGGAGGGGTTCTACAGCTCTGCACCAAACACAGAACTGTAGTGAGAACGCATCCGTGCGCTCTCAGGACTGGTTCAGCCGCCTGGACTCCAGGTTCCAACAGTTCGTTATGCGCAAACATTGCCGCTACTTCCCGATGCGCATTGACCACCCGGAGAAGTGTGCGCGTGGTCAAATCCGTCATAGAGCACGGCCTCGGCCCTTCTGCCATGTGCTCAAATGCCAGACCGCTCAGTCTTCAGAGTCACACTGCTCGTGATCCAACATTTAAATAAATTTGGCAAACTGAACACATTCTGTACAGGAGACACGGAGGAGAATGACTGACAAAGACAAAGGTCTACAGTCCTTTAGCCAATCAGGATGCAGAACACAATACACGTTGATACACTATAAAAAAAAATCAGCGAAACAGCGAGGGACCACTGTATTTAATTAAAATGTATTTTATTTTAGTTCGTTCATATTCAAAATGTAATTCTATGTCACAAAGGTAAAAAAAAGCCATTATATGCAGTGTTATTTCATTTTGTTGCTGTGTCTGACTGCTGCTGCTGCTTGTGTGACAGGATGCTGAGTGAGAGGAACAGTCTGAGTGAGGCCCTGAAGCAGACAGAGCTGGAGAAGGAGCAGCTCCAAGCAGAAAACCTGGGTAATCCTCCTGCCTCACCTTCACCCGCTTCAACCTTCACCTGCTTCATCTTTCACTACTTTGCGTGAAGTGTTTATAGTTTGTTTAGTTTAGTTTATTTTACATGGACTATGAGACATACAAAACATAGTATAAATAGCATAAAACAACGCATATGAAGATGTCATTCCCAATAATGCAGTGAATACCCGACAAAGCCTCCCTGCTCCACCATATCTCACTGCTTCCCTCTCACCTTCACACTGGTGTGTTGTATGTGGTGTGTGCAGCTCTCAGTCAGCACTGCGTGGAGCTCCTGTCCAGGGTCCGTCCTCAGAGCATTTACCCAGTGCCGAAAGCTCCTGAGGGGAGGGAGGACGACCACAGCGGGCCCCAGGTCAGTCAGAGAGAACCTTATGTCTTATTTTAAAGTGGAATATGGTAAATGGTCACATTTTTATACAGCGCTTTTCCACCTTCGAGGCACTCAAAGCACTTTACATCAAGGAACCATTCACCCATTCACACACATTCATAGACCAGTGTTCAAAGCTCAAAGCATGGTTCCGTGGATGGGGTTTGGGTGACGTTTGTTAGTGTTTTTACAAAGGTTCATCTGTGAACACTTTAGCTCTACGTCAAATTGTGGGCCTTAATTAATTCAAAAGATACCAGTACAGTGGTACCTCACCTTACGAAAGACCCAACAAACGAAAATTTCAAGTTACGAAACGCCTTCACGGTAAATTTTGGTCTCTAGATACGAAGAAAATTCAAGTTACGAAACGCGAAATTTCAAAAATTCAAATAATGCGCGCTCAGCCACACACATTATACACTTTTCTCAGACTGGATTTAAACTTTTCTCGCATTTGTCTCTCGTTTAAACACTCAAACTTTCATAGATTTTCAACAAAATTATTAATAGTGAAGTGTGGGGGGAAGGGGGAGGGGGGAGAAAACTGCGCTCTGACACGTGTGATAGCGCAGCATGACCCGGCGCGGGGCTGCCAGCAGGTCTAGACCTGGACTAAACCAGGACTGGACCTGGACTAAACCAGGACTAAACCAGGACTAAACCAGGACTAAACCAGGACTAAACCTGGACTAGACCAGGACTAGACCAGGACTAGACCAGGACTAGACCAGGACTAGACCAGGACTAAACCAGGTGGATTAAAGCAGCGAGGGGGACCGCACGCAGTGTGAGCGCATGAACGAACGCATGCAAGAGCCGTGCTCAAACCGTGCCTCCTCTAGACCTCCTCTAGACCTGGTCTAGAGGAGGTCTAGAGGAGGCACGGAGGAGGCCTCCTCTAGACCTCCTCTAGACCGGGTCTAGAGGAGGTCTAGAGGAGGCACGGTTTGAGCACGGGTCTCATTCATGCGCTCAGACTGCGTGCGGTCCCCCTCGCTGCTCGCCTCAGCCGTGACTCGAAACGAAACCAGGAAATAGACCCGCGCGCAGCGCTTTAATCCACCTGGTCTAGTCCTGGTTTAGTCCAGGTTTAGTCCTGGTTTAGTCCTGGTTTAGTCCAGGTTTAGACCTTGGTCTAGACCTGGTATAGTCCACGTTTAGTCCTGGGTCTACAGTCTCTACGCAGAACACAGTGTTACACTATAAAAAAAAAAAAAAACTTGGATCGGGGCCTTGGAACGAATCAGGCCTTTTCCATTGAAATAGCTACTCAACTTACGAAAAATTCACGTTACGAAACCACTTCTGGAACGAATTAATTTCTTAAGGTGAGGTACCACTGTATGTCCATTTTTAGAGCATGCCAGTCCTTAATGATTCCATGCTTGTGCAGGATATGTGAGAGGACAGGAAGTATGAAATTCAGTACAGTATAGATTAGAACTGTCAGGCAATTAAAAAAAATCTAATTAATCACATTTTAATCTTGTGGGAGAGAGAGAGATTGAGAGAAAGAGAGAGATTGAAAGAGAAAGGGAGTGAGTGAGAGAGAGGCAACCCACTTTACGATTGAGTTTGTCAATTTTTCTGTGGCCGCTTTGCTCATTCAACAAATTCTGCAAGCGTGGTTTGTTGAAGTGCGCTCACACTCGCACTATCACCAGTAACAATGGAACTTGTCCAGATGTGTTTCGTCAGGCTGGAGCAGCTTCTGTGATTGGAAACTTCTTTTTGACAAAAGCTACAAATCACGGCGTTATTGTTGATAGCCCGTCTTCGTTCTTTTTTATAAATAAACTTGCCATTCAAAGGCCCTGGCAGCGATTTGCTTGCCACACCCCAAATTTAAAATGTGTACATCTAATTAATGTGTTAAACTGACAGCCCTAGTATATATAGTTTTAAGATAAGATAAGATAATCCTTTATTTGTCCCACAATGTGGAAATTGCAGTGTCACAACGCAAGTTTCAGAAACAGTTGGAAAAAGAGCATGCATCAAAAATTAAGATAAATAATAATAAGTCTGTACAATCAACTAAAAAAACACAACACTGTAAAGTTAAAGGCACAGGAACGCTGCACAATAAATGTCTTTGATTCTGAGCAGTGAACAAACAGCAGTTAAAGTGACTCCAGTTCAGTGGTACCTCACCTTACGAAATTAATTCGTTCCAGAAGTGGTTTCGTAACGTGAATTTTTCGTAAGTTGAGTAGCTATTTCAATGGAAAAAGCCTGATTCGTTCCAAGGCCCCGATCCAAGTTTTTTTTTTATAGTGTAACTTTTTTTATAGTGTAACATTGTGTTCTGCGTAGAGACTGTAGACCCAGGACTAAACGTGGACTATACCAGGTCTAGACCAAGGTCTAAACCTGGACTAAACCTGGACTAAACCTGGACTAAACCAGGACTAAACCAGGACTAAACCAGGACTAAACCAGGACTAAACCTGGACTAAACCTGGACTAAACCTGGACTAAACCTGGACTAAACCTGGACTAAACCTGGACTAGACCTGGACTAAACCTGGACTAGACCTGGACTAGACCAGGTGGATTAAAGCGCCGCGCGCGGGTCTATTTCCTGGTTTCGTTTCGAGTCACGGCTGAGGCGAGCAGCGAGGGGGACGGCACGCAGTCTGAGCGCATGAACGAGACCCGTGCTCAAACCGTGCCTCCTCTAGACCTCCTCTAGACCTGGTCTAGACCTGGTCTAGACCTGGTCTAGACCACCGCAGCTCTTGCATGCGTTCGTTCATGCGCTCAGACTGCGTGCGGTCCCCCTCGCTGCTCGCCTCAGTCGTGACTCGAAACGAAACCAGGAAATAGACCCGCGCGCGGCGCTTTAATCCACCTGGTCTAGTCCTGGTTTAGTCCAGGTTTAGTCCAGGTTTAGTCCTGGTTTAGTCCAGGTTTAGTCCAGGTTTAGTCCTGTTTAGTCCAGGTCTAGACCTGCTGGCAGCTCCGCGCCGGGTCATGCTGCGCTATCACACGTGTCAGAGCGCAGTTTTCTCCCCCCTCCCCCTTCCCCCCACACTTCACTATTAATCATTTTGTTGAAAATCTATGAAAGTTTGAGTGTTTAAACGAGAGACAAATGTGAGAAAAGTTTAAATCCAGTCTGAGAAAAGCGTATAATGTGTGTGGCTGAGCGCGCATTATTTGAATTTTTGAGATTTCGCGTTTTGTAACTTGAATTTTCGTTCGTATCTAGAGACCAAAATTTAACGTGAAGGCGTTTCGTAACTTGGAATTTTCGTTTGTTGGGTCTTTCGTAAGGTGAGGTACCACTGTATATAATATCACTACAATAAAGTGACTCAGATGATTGTGTACAGTGCAGTGATGGGCAGTGGTTGTTACATAAATAAGTAGCAGGCAAAGTGACTTTAAATAATATTGCACATGTCATTATTACTATGGAGATGACACATGGTTTTCCACAATAATCTAATTTAAAGATCTTTAAATAACCCTTTTAGAATATCATAGTGTGATGTTCCTGTCATGGGCCTCGCCTCTGCCTTTGGCCCCTGCACTGATTTCATGCACATGGCCCTTGCTCTGGCCCCTACCTCTGACCTGCAGTGCCTGTGTTAGACCCATGAGAGGATTGTAGTGGTGTTTTTGCCCAGCAGAGGGCACCAGAGATCTGCAGTCTGATAAAGTGTGTGATAAAAAGCATACTGTACAGGACACTTTGGAATTGCAGTTATTCTATCAGTTTTGTGCACATCAATAATTGAGAAAGAAAAGCTGGAACTGTGCTGTACTTTTAGGGAAGCACTGATACAATCCTGGTATCAAATATCGACGTGGATACTAAAAATGTATGTGGTATCAGATATTGATTAAATGCATTATTACATTTTTGTATAAAGGAAATAAGTGCCATTTTCAGTCTCTGCCCTGCTATCTGGTGATATCGGATATCAGCAAATACTTAAAGCCATAGTATTGAAATCAGAACTGATACTGGCTGGATTGATGTGTCCCTAGTTTCTACACTCACAACAACCTCCAGCATTTGGGTGCTAAGATTTGGTTCAGATTTCTTGATGAAATATTTGACATACTGTATGATATAACTCCTGATTCATATGCACAGTGACCTGTAGTAGCTGTTGTTATTCAAGATTCAACATTTGTGGAGAATCCCTCAGTCGTCCAGGTAGAATCCATGGTAAAGGGAGAAATTCAATTTGTCAACTGGACAAAGTTTATTTGGTCGAAGTCGTTTCGCAGCTCATCCAAGCTGCTTCGTCAGTTCTGGCTAGAGTGCTGGTGGACACTGCTTATATCTGCCTGAAGGGAGGAGCTAACTACAATGAAATTACTATGAAACTATCACACCTATTTGTTTTCAGTTTCTGTCTTTTGTTTTCAGTTTCTGTCTGGGGTCTTGTTTAGCATACCCATTCAGTAACCATAATGGGTGTTTTCACACCTCAGGACCTGGCCTGGCTACCTGGATTCTCTTTTTTGACAAAAATAGCCTCTTTAACTCCCCTCTCAAACCAGCTCTTTTCCCTGGCTAAGATCTGAACCTCACTGTCCTCAAAGGAGTGGCCCGTGGCTTCTAGGTGAAGATGTACGCCAGATGAAGGTCCACTCTTTGAACAGGAATGGAGGGGTCAGACACAATTAGTCTCCCATATATAATTCCATTTTATTTTCCTGACACCAGCTGGTCAGTGATTTCACGTCCTCTCTGTAGGCACTCTCGTTGTTAGTGATGAGGCCTAAGATGGTGGTGTCGTCGGTAAACTTGAGGATGATGCTGGATCTGTGCCTGGCGGTACAGTCATAGGTGAACAGGGAGTACAGGAGAGGGCTGAGAACACAGCCCTGGGGTGCCCCAGTGCTGAGGACACGTGTGGAGGAGACGTGGCTGCCGATCCTCACCGCCTGTCACCTGTTAGTGAGGATGTCCCATATCCAGCAGCAGATGGACGTCCCCAGGCCTGACATGGAGCGACTGATCAGTGTGGCCATCTTGTGGCGCAGCTTGATGACGTATGTTATGCATTTCCCACAGTGACAGTGCTGTCGTGTGGCCCCTGGGTCTTGTAAATGGATCAGAGTGTGTCTCCTGACCCCAGGGCGCCTCTGCTCCTGTTACCAAGGAAACCCAAGCTCAAATCAATGTGGACCAGCTGCTATGCCAAAATAGCACACATTGCTTCCACTAATCCTGGGCTGAATCCGGAGTCTAACCCTCAACCAAGAGACAGGACAGCCACTCTGCCACAGTAACACAGTAACTCGGAGAGATCAGGAGTCTAACTCACAACCTATCAATCTTACGAGAGCTACAAATGAGTTGGGGGCCACAGTCAATAGTGTAAAGAGGGGTATTATGCAAAATAGATTATTTTTTTTGGAGCTTTCTACCATGTTAAAACAGGGAAGGGACATATTCCGCTTTATCAGACTCTGTGAGGTGAGGGACAGTGGATGTGCTGCTCAGTGTCCTTGGGTTGCAGGCTCCATCAGGCTTGTAGAGGTGGTCAATAATGTCCAGTGTGGAGGTCAGAGCATCATGTGTCTATGCCTCATTAGCCCCAGTTAGCCATGCAACACCAGCTCACACTCCCCACACAAATGCATGTACACGCACACACACACACACACACACACACACACGCACGCACGCAGGGGCCACCAGATGATCAAATTTAGGCCAACATGTTTCCTTATGCTGTGATGACGTTATGATGGGTAAAATCTACTACTGATTATTGTAAGAAGAAACATCCCCATTTAACCATGATGAAGAACGCTCTCATCAGGACACAGAAGCCTTTAGCAGACACAGGGAGGACATTCATTTTGGTCATTCGATTTTTGATTTCGATTTGACGCAGCCCTATCTAACATCTCATTTTTAGTTTGCACATATTACAAATATATATTTGCCTGAGATATTCTGTATAGGGCAGTAACTTGAGAGTGAAAACATGGATTGGTTAAATTCCTTTTACCAGTGTGACTATTATCTACAGTAAGCAACAGATACAGCCAATACATTATAATGTGTGTTTAAAAACTTTGGATCTTTTTCTGCAGAATGACACCTGTAGTGTTATTGTGTTGTAGTGCAGTAGTAAATTGTTCTAGTGTCATATAGATAACACTTTACTGTGCACTGAAGTCCACATTCTCCTTTCAATCACCTCTTGTTCATTATGAACACTTACACACTGCTTTTAAATGGACCATGTTTGTTGTTAAGAGCTGATGTCAGCCCCCCTTCCCTCCTTTCTACATGGCCCCGGGGCCCTGTATTTGGGGTGTTCCAAGCCCAGGGCTTTCTCACTTTGTGTGTGCAGATAATATTGACTCAGTGCAGCTCCATTGATTGAAGCGGCTGTGTGCGTGGCTGATTCATTTGAAAAGAAAGAGCTTTCTATTTTGGCTGCTGCGTGTTCGTGTGTGTGTGCGTGCGTGTGTGCGTGCGTGTGTGTGTGTATATGTGTGTGTGTGTGCGTGTGAGTGAGGGGTATAGCGCAGGAGGAGGAGGGGGGCATGTGCATTAGCCCGCCGCACCGCTGTGCTCTGACAGCTCTCTGCTCTGGCCCATTAGCCAGACCTGCTCTGAGTGCATTATGTGCCACTGCCATTAGAGCTGTGACTGACACACTGCCTCTGTTCGCTCGCTCTCCTCCTCCTCTCTCTCTGTCTCTCTCTCTCTGTACACTTTCTCTCTCTCTCTCTCTCTCTCTGCCTGCCTGTCTCTCTCTTTTTCCACTTTCTCTTCACTTTTTCCTCTTTCTTCAGTTCCTCTCTCTACGTATCTGCCTCTCTCACCCCTCTCTCCATCCCTCCCCACTATATTCCCTCTCTCTCCTCTCTCCCCGCTGTCCATATTTCACTCTCTTCTCTGCGTCTCTCACCCTCCTCCTCCCTCTCCGCTCTGTCTCTCTTCCTCTTTTGTCCCTCCCCATCTCTTTCTGTCTCTTCCTCTCTCTTCTGATCGATCAGCTGATGCATGTTTACTTTATCTTTCTGGCCGTTCCACAGTGCACTCATTAGCGACGGGCCTGAAGGACACATGCACGCGCACGCCGCACATACACACACGTCCTTCAGAGCCGTGTGTCTTGTCGAGACACATGTACACAGTGTTGTCACATACTAATGTTTCAAACTTTATTTCGATACTAAGGAATAGGCTCAATACCAATTCTTCATGATGATAATAAAAAAACACTCTTTTTTAGACAATAGAATGTGATTTTCAATATTAAATTGAAGTACAGTGGTACCTCACCTTACGAAATTAATTCGTTCCAGAAGTGGTTTCATAACGTGAATTTTTCCTAAGTTGAGTAGCTATTTCAATGGAAAAGGCCTGATTCGTTCCAAGGCCCCGATCCAAGTTTTTTTTTGATAGTGTAACTTTTTTTATAGTGTAACAGTGTGTTCTGCGTAGAGACTGTAGACCCAGGACTAAACGTGGACTATACCAGGTCTAGACCAAGGTCTAAACCTGGACTAAACCAGGACTAGACCAGGTGGATTAAAGCGCCGCGCGCGGGTCTATTTCCTGGTTTCGTTTCGAGTCACGGCTGAGGCGAGCAGCGAGGGGGACCGCACGCAGTCTGAGCGCATGAACGAGACCCGTGCTCAAACCGTGCCTCCTCTAGACCTCCTCTAGACCAGGTCTAGACCTGGTCTAGACCACCGCGGCTCTTGCATGCGTTCGTTCATGCGCTCAGACTGCGTGCGGTCCCCCTCGCTGCTCGCCTCAGCCGTGACTCGAAACGAAACCAGGAAATAGACCCGCGCGCGGCGCTTTAATCCACCTGGTCTAGTCCTGGTTTAGTCCAGGTTTAGTCCTGGTCCAGTCCTGGTTTAGTCCAGGTCTAGACCTGCTGGCAGCGGGTCATGCTGGCAGCATGACCCGCGCCGGGTCATGCTGCGCTATCACACGTGTCAGAGCGCAGTTTTCTCCCCCCTCCCCCTTCCCCCCACACTTCACTATTAATAATTTTGTTGAAAATCTATGAAAGTTTGAGTGTTTAAACAGACAAATGTGAGAAAAGTTTAAATTCAGTCTGAGAAAAGCGTATAATGTGTGTGGCTGAGCGCGAATTATTTGAATTTTTGAGATTTCGCGTTTCGTAACTTGAATTTTCTTTCGTATCTAGAGACCAAAATTTAACGTGAAGGCGTTTCGTAACTTGAAATTTTCGTTTGTTGGGTCTTTCGTAAGGTGAGGTACCACTGTACTTTCTTTTCCCATGTGTCATGTGTAATCCCTCAGTGGTCCATGGGTGTATCCTTCTGATACAACTCAAAAATCGTTCTAAAGCGATTCAGGAAAGGTTAATTTCTGTCCTGTCAGTGTCACTTTTAGTGTCGATACTTGCTCAAATGAGTGTCTAGTTTTGATACTTTTGACAATCCTAGTTACTACACTACATTGGACGTGTTTCGTGTGTTCGCTCGATGCCCTCTCGCTGCCCCCTTCCCTCGTCTCTAAGTAGGTCTTGTGTGCTAACTGGGGTTAACAATGCCATTTAGGCCAGTCTCTGTTTGTGTACACACTACCAAAGCAGGGCTGATCTATTGACCAATGAGAGAGTGGGTGCATGTGCGATCAACCAGTCCGAGTGGAGGAGCATGCATGACAAAACACTGACAAATGGGGTGTGTGGCCATGATGTTCCATTTGGGCATTGAGCAGGGAAAGGTCGCTAACTGTTAGTTCATTGGGAGAATGATTAATAAATCAATAGGAGCTGGAGAGAGTCAGTCCATCAAATGATTTCACCCAAGTGAGCAGGGCTGGCCTCAACTGCACCTGACCGGCACCGCCACCATCTTGGGACTGTAGGATAATCTCCCACTCACAGGACACACAGGGTCCCTCTATTTTTCACTTGGTCTGTACCTGTGTTTGTGTTTTGGCTGTGAACGTATTGTGAGCGGGCTCGCATCTCCACAAATCTGACTCTTATTTGGCTCAGAAAGTCATAAACATAACAGGGCTCTCAAGTCTCACGCTTTGAGAGTGTGACGCACGCAATTCGACGTGTTCACACGCTCACACGCCACACATGGTATTTCTCACGCTGAATTTTTTTAAAGCAATTCAAAACTGTAGCCACTGTTCACAGCGCTTCTGTGCCCAGAAAATCGGTAAGTTAATGCAGGCACTGCGCGTTTTCAGCGAAAAAAAAGTCACTCGCACACCAGTACTCGAGTTGAGCGATCAGCTGTGAGGCCGATCGCGCACAGCTGTGAGCGAGCCGCGTGAATGTTTACGCGGCATTTCCAAGAGAATAAGAATCCTTAACTTGCTACGTTAATGCTACGTAAGAAGGAACTCTCGCCTCGGGACACGGGATAAGTTCGAGATATGTCCTTTTCTCCGGAGCTCCGGATTATTAAAGACCGTGACACGTGCATACATGGATACGAGTGACCGCGTTTTTATGGGTGAGTCATATCAGATTATATCTGCATCTATTTCGGCACTAAACCAGGACTAAACCAGGACTAAACCAGGACTAAACCAGAACTAAACCAGGTCTAAACCAAGACTAAGCCAGGACTGTGTGTGATAACATTTTATCCTGTGCATTATTGAATGATAATATGGACTTTTAGTAATAAAAGCATTTCCATATTAACAAAGTACCTTCTAATTCTGCCCTGCCCTTCCACCAGCCCCCCGGTTTCATTTTATAACTTGACCCCCCCTTCCTGCTCCACAGAAATCTCACTCCTAGCAATCTTCAAAACTTGAGAGCCCTGAACATAAACTGTATGCACATAGCTAGCCTGCAGCATTCCAAATAGAAAGTGAACATGGGTGTACTTCCGGCTCCATTGTATCTGGTTCCAGTTCACTTTCTATAGAAAAAAGTGTCTCCCCCTTTTCTGTTACTTGTCAGCCTGTCCTAATTTTGTTTTAATTTCACTATTTTGTCCCTAAATCAAGAAATGAACATTAATAACAGACGCCTTCATTCCCCAAGGACGCTCGTGCTTGCGTTAGCAACAGGTTTGATTAAAGGAATATTAATGTTTTTTACACCTTATTTCGGTAATAAAACACGCTGATTTACTCACCCATGTCACTTTAGTAACGTTTGGAGCAGTTCTGTAGATTTGGTAGGTTAGGATATCCGGGTAACGTGAGTGCTCGGGGAACCATGTTACGGTCAACAAATAACACAAACTTTAGCACTTTTCAAATCACAGTAGATCGCTGTGTCAGCATAGACTTTAAGTGGAGTCCAAAGCGGCCTGAAACCCGATATCCAGCTATATTTTCATTTGATGACGTCATCATAGAGGACAGCGCGCATGCATGAATTCCCAGCTGATTCGCAGATAAACACCGCTCTGAACTTTTCTGTTGCGAGCGAGACATGACTGAAGATTCGGACTTTGAAGTGGGTACTGCAAACACGATGGTCCAAACGTCTTACAGCTTTGTCTTTCATGTCTGGGTCCATTCTCAAAGCAACGAGCCACATTTTCAATAACTCCGGATTGTGATGAGGAAGCCTGTGAAAGCTCAACTTCGTCCAAGATGTCATTTTGTTTTCACAGCCGGGATAAATGCATGTTCGCACCATTTTCTCAAGCGGAGATGTTTTTGTCTTCTTAGCTTCTTTCGGACTGTACATCTGACAGCTGGGAATTCGCACATGCACGCTGTCCTCTACGATGACGTCCATCAATCCATCCATTTTCTTCCGCTTATCTGGGGCCGGGTCGCGGGGGCAACAGTCTAAGCAGGGACGCCCAGACCTCCTTCACCCCGGACACTTCCTCCAGCTCCTCCGGGGGGACCCCAAGGCTTTCCCAGGCCAGCCGGGACACATAGTCCCGCCAGCACGTCCTGGGTCTTCCTCGGGGCCTCCTCCCGGTGGGACATGCCCGGAACACCTCCCGAGGGAGGCGTCCAGGAGGCATCTGGAACAGATGCCCGAGCCACCTCAGCTGGCTCCTCTCGACGTGAAGAAGCAGCGGCTCTACTCCGAGCTCCTCCTGTGTGACTGAGCTCCTCACTCTATCTCTAAGGGAGCGCCCAGCCACTCTACGGAGGAAACTCATTTCGGCCGCTTGTATCTGCGATCTCGTCCTTTCGGTCATTACCCAGAGCTCATGACCATAGGTGAGGGTAGGAACGTAGATTGACCGGTAAATTGAGAGCTTCGCCTTTCGGCTCAGCTCCCTCTTCACCACAACAGTCCGGTACAACGACCGCATCACTGCCGACGCTGCACCGATCCACCTGTCAATCTCACGCTCCATCCTCCCCTCACTCGTGATGACGTCATCAAATGAAACTATAGCTGCATATCGGGTTTCAGGCCGCTTTGGACTCCACTTAAAGTCTACGCTGACACAGCGATCTTCTGTGATTTGAAAAGTGCTAAAGTTTGTGTTATTTGTTGACCGCAACATGGTGCCCTGAGCACTCACGTTACCTGGATATATCCTAACCTACCAAATCTACGGAACTGCTCCAAACGTTACTAAAGTGAGGTTCAAAGTTCAAAGTTCAAAGTCAGCTTTATTGTCAATTCTGCCATATGTGTTCAACATACAGTGAATCGAAATTTCGTTTCTCTCTGGTCAGGTAGTGCAAAAAGACAGTGTACAAAATACAATATGAAGACAAAACACAACAAAAACTATCTAAGACAGAGATCTAAGTTAAAACTAAAGTCTACGGTCTAAAATCTTAGGTGAGTAAATCAACGTGTTTTATTACCAAAATAAGGTTCAGATTGTAAAAAACGTTAATATTCCTTTAACAGTGTTGCTAAGCGTCCGCTCCCTGCTAAACCAGCGGTGCAGGCAGGAAGGGGTGTTACCTTCACCAGCCTCTCTCCTGATTGGCTCTTTGGTTGCTATGATACATGTGCTCAGATTTCCAAATATGGAACTTGGCTCCAGATTAGCAGATATAACTTCATTTTGAGCTAAACACTGCGGGTGACATCATGCTCCCTGAGTGCACTTCTTTATAAATAAAATAAAACTGATCAACTAATTAATTAGTTTAATGCATTGTTTTGGGCAAATATGTCATTTTAGGAAAGGTTAACGGTAACATGGTGATCTAAATATTTGACGTGTTAGCAGTTAATACCCCAGACGCGTGTAAAATCCCCTCCGGAAAGTTCATCTCAAGAGATTCTCATGTTTTTAGTTTGAGTTTTGAATGCTGAACCAAAAGATTAATTCAAAAAGAAACGTGTTTACAAAAGTACTTTGTGTCTAATGCATGTCCTCTTTGAGCAGGTCCCTGATCCCAGCCCACCACCAGAGGACAAGGCTCGTCCACCCTGACCATCACCCGGGCTGGACACTGTTCTACTGGACACAGTTCTTCTAAAAGCTGTCCCTCAACACTGTCCCCAAGAAATGATGCTGAACACTGACCCAGGACACTGGAAATCAGGCTAATAACACCACTGTCAGAGCCTTCACCCCAGTCATTTTATTTTCTCCTGATTGGACACGTGTTGTGATGCTTAGATCACATCTTTACTTCATTTCACAGTTGTAAGCAGACATATTGTGCTTTTGTCTGCTACATAGTTATAATTTATGATATCATTATGTTATCATTTTTAATTGCAAAATTCATCTACAACGACTTAAAAGAAATACTCATTCTAAGATGGAACACGGTGGAGCCCTATGAGAGCTGATTCCCTTTACAGAACGTTGCAGCAAACGTCATCACAACAAGAGCCCCATTACTACTAAAATGACTCCGCGCCCTGCTGAATCCAGCATGCATCACAGATTTGGAAAATTAAACTGGAGAAGGAAGTACAGAGCAGTGGACATGTACCGGTTGGATACGGCAGAATAAAGATGACTCAAACATGCATGAATCACTCTAAATACAACTTCAAATACATATGAGAAACGACTATAACACAGTTAAAGGCTCTTAAAAGGATTTTGCAGAATA
Organism: Paratrypauchen microcephalus; assembly: GCA_036785185.1. Taxonomy (NCBI): domain Eukaryota; kingdom Metazoa; phylum Chordata; class Actinopteri; order Gobiiformes; family Gobiidae; genus Paratrypauchen; species Paratrypauchen microcephalus. Next base: position 1,080,509 of record JAVJIX010000083.1, on the reverse strand, counting down.
TATAAATATATATATATATATATATATAAATATATATATATATATATATATATATATATATATATATAGTGCTGTCAGGAGATTTAAAAATTAATCTAATTTATTACAGGATTTGTAGTTAATCTAATCACATTTTAAAAGTGTGTGAGAGAGAGAGAGATTGTGAGTGAGCGAATCCACTTTGTGATTGAGTTTGTCAGTTTTCAGGTGTTCACTTTGCTAATTCGTTTTCCAAATTCTACGAGCGTGGTTTGGTGGTTTGGTGGTTTGGTGAAGTGCGCACTATCACCTGGTAACGATGGAACTTGTCCGGATGTGTTTGTCGTACAATTGATCCGTCAGGCTGGAGCAGCTTCGGCGATCGGAAAATTCTTTTTGACAAAAGTTACAAATCAGCGCCTTGTTCTTTTCATAAATAAACTTGTCGTTCAAAGACCCGAGCAGCGCCAAATTTAAAATGTGTGTGTGTGTATATATATATATATATATATATATATATATATATAACAAATATAAAGAACAAGGCACAAACAATAAATAGCTACGCCCTGTCCAGCACCCTGAGACTGTACACGAGCCGGAAGGAAGGAGGCTGAGGACTGTGGGAACCACTGTCCAGGATGAAACATCCAAAATCCATAAGTACATCAAGGACAAGGCCCCGACAGATGATGTGCTCAGGGAATGCCTCAGGCAGTGGAGTGCAGAGGAAGAGGTGCTGGAGGGACCATCATGGCAGGACAAACCCCTACATGGGGCGTACTCCTGACTGGCTGATATCAAGAAAGGATATCACTGCGGAGAATGACCGAGCCAAGATCCTGTGGGACTTCCAGATACAGACTGACAGAATGGTGATGGCGAACCAACCAGACATAGTGGTGGTGGATAAGCAACAGAACAGAGCCGTGGTGGTGGACATTGCAATACCAAGCGATGGTAACATCAGGAAAAAGGAACACGAGAAACTAGAGAAATACCAGAGGAAGAGGAAGAACTGGAGAAGGTCTGGAAGGTGAAAGCATCAGTGGGGCCCGTGGTGATCGGAGCACTTGGGGCTGTAACCCCCAAACTGGAGGAGTGGCTACAACAGATCCCAGGAAAAACACCAGACATCTCAGTCCAGAAAAGTGCAGTACAGGAAAATGGAGGTCCCTTTGCTCCTGAAATGTGTAACCCAGAGATGGGTCAAGTGCAGAGGATACATTTCTTTCCTTTTTCCATGGACAATAAAGTGTAACTTGCCTTAAACTCGCAAAAAGGGGCAAATGATTTTTTTTTTTCTTTACACTTTTTTGTAAATAAATATGATGTAATTTGAATAAAATCTCATTAAAAATGTCCCTGCTTTTTTCATTTGCTGTGACTGACTAAGGTAAATGTGTTTTTTTGTTTGTTTTTCTTTTCTTTTTTTCTAATTTACAACACCACAGAAAGTCAACGTGCAGGTACCACATATTCATTATTGCTCACAAAATATTTGAACCTGACTGGACTCAGAACTAAACCTGGACTAGACTCAGTTTAGTCTACATCAGGACTAAATTGTGGACACGTCCCAACTGTCTTACAGCTTGTGTCACTTAGGGCAAGATTACGCCAAATCAAAATGAACGGACAATGCAATTTGCAATTTTTGAAGTAGCATGATTTCCACAAACAATTAGCACAAATGATAAAGCCTCTTATTCTCCCTCATTTAGTTTAAATCTGTACATGCAAGTTGGATTAATAGGAACCCCATATTTCAATATTTCATACAAAGGCACAATGAGGGCCACTTAGTCTAAAGAAAATCTAATACAGGATTAAACCAGGTCTAAATCAGGACTATACGCAGAGCCACCCACAGGGGGCAGTAGTGATCCACAACACTGCACTGAGTTCAATCAGCTGCTTTACTTCTTATTTGTATGTTTAGATGTGATGAGCAGAGCGTAAATAACAGCACAGACTCATCCCGGGCTGTATGAAGAAGAAAGACCTGGAGCATTTCTCACTTTCTCATCTCAGGGTCATTTTCAGCCGCTGCAGGTGAGTTGGAGAACACAGAGTGATGAATAAATGAAATTATTTCACGTTGGCAGTTTGTTCATAAGTATGCCAAAATGCACAATGTAATAATAATAATAATAATACATTTTATTTATTAGGCGCCTTTCTGGACACTCAAGGTCGCCTTACAACAAGTGTAATATACAAACAGTTAAAAACAAACAGTTAAACATTTAAACAATAAAACTTTTTAAAACAGTACACTCACTGACAGATTTTTATTTATTTATTTATTTATTTTTCTCGCAGTTGAATAAAAATCTAAGGGTCGCAATCACCAAATCGCAAAGAATGCAATTTCGACTTTTACAAACATAATCTGGAAAGCATTCGGACATATTTCAGATGTACAGTATGTGTGTACAGCACGTTAGCTATATCCATTTATATATTGGCTATGGTATGTGCATGTGTGTGTTTTTTTATTTTTTATTTAAACCTTTATTTAACCAGGGAAATCCCGTTGAGATTAAAAACTTCTTTTTCAAGGGAGCCCTGACCTAGAGGCAGCAAAAAGACAATTAAAACACAATTAAAATGACATATAAATTAGTTAAAATTACATATAAATTGGTTAAAACAGGTACTGTTTTGAGAGAAGCTGTTGGGAAAGTAAAAGCAGTCAGTAGGCTATAGAATTAATGGTAAGACACTGTTGGTGAATAGAAAATAAAAATATTTAGAGACGTCCTTTTCAAATGTTCTGAATAATACTGTACTGACATCCATAGAATAATCGCATGTTTTCACACGTGTGACAAAAATCCCTAGTATTTTTGATCATACATTTGCAGGTCTGGACTGGGACAAAAAAATGGCCCTGGCATTTTTGGCTTAGACCGGCCCTTCATAATTAGTCCTGGTTTAGTCCTGGTTCAGACCTGATTTAGTCCTGATTTAGACCTGATTAATCCTGGTTTAGTCCTGGTTCAGACCTGATTTAGTCCTGGTTTAGTCCTGGTTCAGACCTGATGTAGTTCTGATTTAGATGTAATTAGTCCAGGTTTAGTCCTGGTTCAATCCTGATTTAGTCCTGGTTCAGAACTGATTTAGTCCTGATTTAGACCTGATTAGTCCTGGTTTAGTCCTGGTTCAATCCTGTTTTAGTCCTGATTTAGACCTGATTAGTCCTGGTTTAGTCCTGGTTCAATCCTGTTTTAGTCCTGATTTAGACCTGATTAGTCCTGGTTTAGTCCTGGTTCAATCCTGATTTAGTCCTGGTTTAGTCCTGGTTCAGTCCTGGTTCAGACCTGGTTTAGTCCTGGTTCAGACCTGGTTTAGTCCTGGTTCAGTCCTAAATTGTGTGTCTCTAAGTAAAAAAAAAAAAAAAAAAGAACGGCATCAGCCCCTAGGTCGGCCCACCGGGAAAATGCCCGGTATGCCCGATTACCAGTCCAGGCCTGTACATTTGTGTAATAGGCCTATTTATTACTTGATGGAAAAAAAAGTAGAATTAAATTTTGTAGTTAAAACCCAATCAGGCTGTGAATTAAAACAAACCCTCTTGTATATGTGGCCCTGTGTGTGGAGGGCATGTGTGTACATGTAGGTGCTACTGTAATTGTATATGTTCGGTCCGAGTAAAAACACATTTGATCAGTGCTAGTTCAAATTACTGATTTTTCCTCATATCTGAAAATCAATAGAGTGAAATTTTAAAACCTCTTCATTGTGGTCTTTACTGCAGTGAAAATCCTGCATGCTCACTGGAACTGGGCTTGCTCTACTTTTATTACATTTAAGTCACTCCATCCCTGCACTATACTTTCCTGGTGGATGGACGCCAACTGCTTGTCTCCATGGCGATGTAAATGCTTTTCCTGGAATAAATTTCACATTTTTTAACTTCGTGTGTTTTTATTGCATATCTAACATGCAGAGCTAACACTAACGTGCAGTCCATTGGGACGGGGGTCCTCTCTTCACAGATCTGGCCTTGACCTGGTGGCTTGATTCCAAAGAGATAGAGAGGCTTAATGCAATACTGTGGAACATTCCAACCAATGCAATAACATCTCCATTTATTTATTTTTAGTAGTAAATGTTTGAGTAGTAAATGAAGATATGCACTTTTTTTAATCTAACAGAACATATGGGGCCAAAAAGTATAAAACATCACAATAATATGAATACAAACATTTATTTACATTTACATTTACATTTACATTTATTTATTGAATTGCCAATTGAGCAGCCCTACTGCAAATGATCGGAGGAAAAAAAAGACAATGGCACTCTCTGACCTCTGTGACCATGAGACGCTGTCCCTCAGGAGTGTGCTGCTCTGTCTCGACAGGTTTATACATGCAAGAACACACTGTACAGGTTTATGCCTGTAAGAACACACTGTACAGGTTTATGCATGTAAGAACACACTGTACAGGTTTATATATGTAAGAACACACTGTACAGGTTTATATATGTAAGAACACACTGTACAGGTTTATACATGTAAGAACACACTGTACAGGTTGTGTGTTCTTACATGCATAAACCTGTACAGTGTGTTCTTACATGTATAAACCTGTACAGTGTGTTCTTACATGCATAAACCTGTACAGTGTGTTCTTACATATATAAACCTGTACGGTGTGTTCTTACATGCATAAGCCTGTACGGTGTGTTCTTACATCCATAAACCTGTACAGTGTGTTCTTACATGCATAAACCTGTACAGTGTGCTCTTACATATATAAACCTGTACAGTGTGTTCTTACATGTATAAACCTGTACAGTGTGTTCTTACATGCATAAACCTGTACAGTAACACACCGTACAGGTTTATGCATGTAAGAATACACTGTACAGGTTTATGCATGTAAGAACACACTGTACAGGTTTATACATTTAAGAACACACTGTACAGGTTTATACGTGTAAGAACACACTGTACAGGTTTATGCGTGTAAGAACACACTGTACAGGTTTATGCGTGTAAGAACACACTGTACAGGTTTATACATGTAAGAACACACTGTACAGGTTTATGCATGTAAGAACACACTGTACAGGTTTATACATGTAAGAACACACTGTACAGGTTTATGCATGTAAGAACACACTGTACAGGTTTATACATGTAAGAACACACTGTACAGGTTTATGCATGTAAGAACACACTGTACAGGTTTATATACACTCAACAAAAATATAAACGCAACACTTTTGTTTTTGCTCCCATTTTTCCTGAGATGGACCCAAAGATCCAAAATTCACTCCAGATACACAACACTACCATTTCTCTCAAACATTGTTCACAAATCTGTCCAAATGTGTGACAGCGAGCACCTCTGCCCCGCCGAGACAATCCACCCCACCTCACAGGTGCGCCACATCAAGATGCCGATCCGACATCATGACCAGTGCACAGTGCGCCCCAGACTGCCCACAATAAAAGGCCACCCCGAAATGTGCATTTTTTTTGCTTTATTGGGGGTCTGGGGACTCAGAACCAGTCAGTATCTGGTGTGACCACCATTTGCCTCATGCAGTGCAACACATCTTCTTCGCATAGAGTTTATCAGATTGTCAATTGTGGCCTGTGGAATGTTGGTCCACTCCTCTTCAAAGGCTGTTATGGACGAAGAACACAGGTGCATTTTATTGATGGCATTTTGAATGCACAGAGATACCGTGATGAGATCCTGAGGCCCATTGTTGTGCCATACATCCATGAACATCACCTCATGTTTCAGCAAGATAATGCACGGCCCCATGTTGCAAGGATCTGTACACAATTCTTGGAAGCTGAAAATGTCCCAGTTCTTGCATGGCCAGCATACTCACCGGACATGTCACCCATTGAGCATGTTTGGGATGTGCTTGACCGGCGTATACGACAGCGTGTACCAGCTCCCACTAATATCCAGCAACTTCGCACAACCATTGAAGAGGAGTGGACCAACATTCCACAGGCCACAATTGACAATCTGATAAACTCTATGCGAAGAAGATGTGTTGCACTGCATGAGGCAAATGGTGGTCACACCAGATACTGACTGGTTCTGAGTCCCCAGACCCCCAATAAAGCAAAAAAATGCACATTTCGGGGTGTCCTTTTATTGTGGGCAGTCTGGGGCGCACCTGTGCACTGGTCATGATGTCGGATCAGCATCTTGATGTGGCGCACCTGTGAGGTGGGGTGGATTGTCTCGGCGGGGCAGAGGTGCTCGCTGTCACACATTTGGACAGATTTGTGAACAATGTTTGAGAGAAATGGTAGTGTTGTGTATCTGGAGTGAATTTTGGATCTTTGGGTCCATCTCAGGAAAAATGGGAGCAAAAACAAAAGTGTTGCGTTTATATTTTTGTTGAGTATATGTAAGAACACACTGTACAGGTTTATGCATGTAAGAACACACTGTACAGGTTTATACATGTAAGATCACACTGTACATGTTTATTCATGAAATATCATGACATACATATTGACATGTTTTAGTACAGTATCGTTAAAAGGCCTGAGCTACAACAAATAAATAGCAAGAAAAACCAAGAACTTTTTCCTCCCTCTTCAGCTTAAATCTGACCGTATTACATGGAAAATAACAGAAACCTCCCCACTATTGCAACAAAAATATGCAGACGATAAATATTAAGCTCCAAAATATATTGTTCTAGCTCTCATACTGTATATTAAAGGGTAAGTCCATATAGTGATGCTTGTGGCCATACCTGCTTGTCAAAGCCTGATCCCGTCACATCTCAGAAGCTCAGCAGGGCCTGGTCAGTACTTGGATGAGAGACACTGGGAATTCCAGGAGCCACAGGGGGGCGCCAGTCGTTGTGTCCTTAGGCAAGACACTTCACCCACATTGCCTAGTATGAAAGTGGTGTGTGTGTGAGAGTTGGAGGTGGTCAGAGGGGCCGATGGTGCAGATTGGCAGCCTCGCTTCTGTCAGTCTGCCCCAGGGCAGCTGTGGCTACAGAAAGTAGCTTACCACCACCAAGTGTGGAGTGAATGAACAAAGAACTGTAAAGAGCTTTGGGTGTCATGAAAGGCGCTGTATAAATGCAATGACTTATTATTATTATTATTATTATTATTAGGCCTGAGCGCTAAAGCATAGGGCCTATTGTTTTGTTTCTTCTTCTTCTTCTTCTTCTTCTTCTTCTTCTTCTTCTTCTTCTTCTTCTTCTTCTTCTTCTTCTTCTTCTTCTTCTTCTTCTTCTTCTTCTTCTTCTTCTTCTTCTTCTTCTTCTTCTTCTTCTTCTTCTTCTTCTTCTTCTTCTTCTTCTTCTTCTTCTTCTTCTTCTTCTTCTTCTTCTTCTTCTTCTTCTTATTATTATTATTATTATTATTATTAATTATTATTATTATTATTATTATTATTATTATTATTATTATTATTATTATTATTATTATTATTATCATTATTATTATTTTCCTCCTCCCCTTTTTGCAAGGTTTGGGTACTTGCTCAAGACTCACCTTTTTAAAACTGCTTTTAATGGTTCTTAATGTTTAATGTTTTTCTGATTTATTGTTTTGTTACTTGTTTTATTACTGATTTTACCTCTTGTACAGCATATTTGAGTGTCTTGAAAAGCGCTTTATAAATAAAATGTATTATTATTATTATTATTATTATTATTATTATTATTATTATTACTTCCCACTGACGAAAACACAAAATTTTGCGCAAAATTCAAGAACATCAAAAAAGGAATTTACAAATAATCTGTATTAAAAAAAATCTTTAAAAATGTCTCGACAGCGCCACCTGGAAAATCAAAATACATTGCGCCTATGGCTATACCCGTGTTGCCATGGCAACAGGCCAAACGTCTGTCCTCGCCAATGGGACGCCCGGCAAAAACTTTGTCGTAGCCAAACCAAATTTGGTACACAGATGCATCATGGGAATAGGAACAAATTATTATTAGGCCTGAGCGCTAAAGCGTAGGGCCTTCTTCTTCTTCTTCTTCTTCTTCTTCTTCTTCTTCTTCTTCTTCTTCTTCTTCTTCTTCTTCTTATTATTATTATTATTATTATTATTATTATTATTATTATTATTATTATTATTATTATTATTATTATTATTATTATTATTATTATTATTGTGACAGGCCTACCGGAAGGGACTATGAGAGAGTGAACTTCACTGTCCAGTACTGATGATGAGTGGAGCATGTCTGGAGTTGTGTGTAAACCCTGTGTGTGAGTGAAAGTCCCTCACAGACCTCATGTGCTCACACCCCTCTCACCCTCAGTGTGCTTAAAGTGACTGGTCTCCCACACACGCTTTTAATATTGTCCAAAAGTGCAACAACAAAACAAGAAATAAACTCAATTTCATCCATTTCTGTTCATTTGAATAATAATTCTGTATTTTTATTGCTTGGTTTCATTGACCCTAAGTATCAAAGAAAATTGTGCAGAATGTTGACTTTATGTGCTAGAAAATGTCTCCTAGTGAACTGGATCTCTGAGCAGGGTCCCTCCGGAGTGGCAGAAGATAGTTATTGTTGGTTTCGTTTCCCTCGGTTACCTGACGTGTTCGCTTCACCATAAAGATGATATCTGTAAGAAGAACTGGCAACATGTGACGTTAACTGGACTTGAGGTTTCAGCCATTATGAACAAGGCATGTACAGTTTGAAACGGCTGTAACTGTGTCTAATACATGAGTGGGCAATGTTTGTTTTTTCTGACTAAACTAAAGAACTAAACTAAACTAAAGAAATAAATACAACAGTACTGACAACGGTTGTGTAAGATGAACAGATTCTACAGGGTTATTAAAGTCCCACACAGCACGAGCTCAATACAGCCAGTGTGGAGGGCCATTTATCCAGTAAGTGTATGTCCACTTCTCTAAGAACCAGGGGCCACTGTAACATACACGGGCTCCAACCAGACCCCCTGACCCCTGCTTTGGCCCCTGACTCCAGCTCTCCTTACAGCTGCTCTGCTCGTACATGGTGTTTTGTGGCACATTACACCACTGTGGTTTGAAGGTGAACAGCCAGACAAGCTCAACACATGCTCTTAAAGGAAAAGAAACGTTTTTTTTTTTACAATCTGAGCCTTCTTTCGGCAATAAAACAAGTAGTTTTACTCACCCATAGCAGTTTGGTGTCACTTGGAGCAGTTTCTTAGAAGTTATTTTGTAGCCGTTCTGTTCTACTAATGGTCCCGTATCCCATAGATTCCAAAACGGCCTGAAACCCGATATCGCAACAGAAAAGTAAAGTTCAGAGCGGTGTTAGCTTCTTTCGGACTAGCGGTGTTTACAAAACAGCTGAGTTCACGCATGCGCACTGTCATCTCTGATGACGTCATCAAATGAAACTATAGCTGCATATCGGGTTTCAGGCCGTTTTGGAATCCACTAAAAGTCTACGCTGACACAGCGATCTTCTGTGATTTGAAAAGTGCTAAAGTTTGTGTTATTTGGAGACCACAAAGTAATGCCCCGAGCACTCACGCTAACGGATACGGGATCATTAGTAGAACAGAATGGCTCCAACATAACTTCTGCGATACCACTCCAATTGACACCAAAGTGCTATGGGTGAGTAAAACTACTTGTTTTATTGCCGAAAGAAGGCTCAGATTGTAAAAAAATCGTTACTTTTCATTTAAAGGGGGACAAGCCGTTACTCTTCAGTCAGGACAGTCCAGTTTTGAGCCCTGTGTCCCAGTGGATTTATCCTACTGGTCCACGCCAGTACGATAATTGACTAAACATGAGCAGAACACACACACAGACACAAGTGCCAGATAGTGACTCTTGTGTGGAGGAATCATGAATGAACCCAGTGCTAATAACATTTGATTTATTTCACCTTTATTTACCAGACCTGTAAATCCTCCAGACCTTCTCCACACACCCCTGGCCTTCTCCACTACCAACAGATCTCCTCAGTCTGTACACCCTCCAGGCCTTTGTCACACCTTCAAGCCTCCTCCACCCCTCCACGCCCTAGCAGGATAGCTTGAGGGAGGCCGGCTGCAGTATAAGCCTCTCCAGATGAAGAGAGAAAGTGTGGCTGTCAGTATCCAGCTCTAAGTAGCACTAAGCTCCTCGAAGTATCCCTGATCTGAGGATGCACTTAAGGCTGCCCTAATCCTGCTCAGCTGCTCACATGGCCCCCTCATGGCCCCCTCATGAGAGACCAGACCTGGTGCACTTCTGTCTGTGCACATGTGTGTCACTGGTCCTGTGTGTGCACATGTGTGTGTTACAGACTCACAGGGAGTGTGTGTGCACATGTGTGTGTTACAGACTCACAGGTCCTGTGTGTGCACATGTGTGTGTTACAGACTCACAGGTCCTGTGTGTGCACATGTGTGTGTTACAGACTCACAGGTCCTGTGTGTGCACATGTGTGTGTTACAGACTCACTGGGAGTGTGTGTGCACATGTGTGTGTTACAGACTCACAGGTCCTGTGTGTGCACATGTGTGTGTTACAGACTCACAGGTCCTGTGTGTGCACATGTGTGTGTTACAGACTCACAGGTCCTGTCTGTGCACATGTGTGTGTTACAGACTCACTGGTCCTGTGTGTGCACATGTGTGTGTTACAGACTCACTGGTCCTGTGTGTGCACATGTGTGTGTTACAGACTCACAGGGAGTGTGTGTGCACATGTGTGTGTTACAGACTCACTGGGAGTGTGTGTGCACATGTGTGTGTGCACATGTGTGTTACAGACTCACTGGGAGTGTGTGTGCACATGTGTGTGTTACAGACTCACTGGGAGTGTCTGTGCACATGTGTGTGTTACAGACTCACTGGTCCTGTGTGTGCACATGTGTGTGTTACAGACTCACTGGGAGTGTCTGTGCACATGTGTGTGTTACAGACTCACTGGTCCTGTGTGTGCACATGTGTGTGTTACAGACTCACTGGGAGTGTGTGTGTGCACATGTGTGTGTTACAGACTCACTGGGAGTGTGTGTGTGCACATGTGTGTGTTACAGACTCACTGGTCCTGTGTGTGCACATGTGTGTGTTACAGACTCACTGGGAGTGTGTGTGCACATGTGTGTGTTACAGACTCACTGGGAGTGTGTGTGCACATGTGTGTTACAGACTCACTGGGAGTGTGTGTGCACATGTGTGTGTTACAGACTCACTGGGAATGTGTGTGCACATGTGTGTGTTACAGACTCACAGGGAGTGTGTGTGCACATGTGTGTGTTACAGACTCACTGGGAGTGTGTGTGCACATGTGTGTGTGCACATGTGTGTGTTACAGAGTCACTGAGAGTGTGTGTGCACATGTGTGTTACAGACTCACTGGGAGTGTGTGTGCACATGTGTGTGTGCACATGTGTGTGTTACAGAGTCACTGGGAGTGTGTGTGCACATGTGTGTGTTACAGAGTCAGAGGGAGCGTGTGTGCACATGTGTGTGTTACAGACTCACTGGGAGTGTGTGTGCACATGTGTGTGTGCACATGTGTGTGTTACAGAGTCACTGAGAGTGTGTGTGCACATGTGTGTGTTACAGAGTCACTGGGAGTGTGTGTGCACATGTGTGTGTGCACATGTGTGTGTTACAGACTCACTGGGAGTGTGTGTGCACATGTGTGTGTTACAGACTCACAGGGAGTGTGTGTGCACATGTGTGTGTTACAGACTCACAGGGAGTGTGTGTGCACATGTGTGTGTTACAGACTCACTGGTCCTGTGTGTGCACATGTGTGTGTTACAGACTCACAGGGAGTGTGTGTGCACATGTGTGTGTTACAGACTCACAGGGAGTGTGTGTGCACATGTGTGTGTTACAGACTCACTGGTCCTGTGTGTGCACATGTGTGTGTTACAGACTCACAGGGAGTGTGTGTGCACATGTGTGTGTTTTATACAGTCACTAAGGGGGTCTGGGGCCAAATAAGAACAACGTCAAAGAATTAGAATGATGATAGATGAATGAGTCTTTGTAACAAAGAACATAACTTGCAAATGGGGTAAAGTAGCACAAAATTGTACAAAGTACAAACGTAGTGGTTCAAAAAAATTACTCAAGAGTTTAAAAAAATGGGAAAATTGCTACTCCAGAGTAACTTAAGTAAGAGTAACAGTGGCAATGTAACATCTGATGTATTTACTTAAATAAATAAATCATGAATTACATTAACTTAAAGTAAGTGTAATGTGACGGACTCAACTTTAAATCATGTAGAAATTCTGATATTTCAAAGGACAGACACAAAAACTAGACAAACAAACATATACTGTATCTGAAGGAGCGCTGCAAGAAACACAAATGTTGAAATCATTTCATGTTGTCAACATAAAGCTTTTGTCAATCGTAGTCTCACAGTACTGTGACTACAGTGTGAGGCTCCGCCCTGAAGAGGGCACTGCATGTGTGCGTGGGTGTTCTGTGTGGATATATTACGTGTGTGGATTATATAGCGCTTTTACACATTCTCAAGGGCACTTTTTACAATATGTTCATTATTCACTCTCTTCAGTGAGAGTTAGCTGCCTCTGTCCTGCCACAGCTGCCAAGGGGGGAAACTAGTGGAAGCCAGTCTTGGATCGTTGGATCATTTCACAAACCCCTTTGACTCACTCAGAGAAATTGTGTTTTGCTCAAGAGCATTACCAAATGCACTGGTATGAGGTGGGGTTTGTGTGAGAAAGCTGCTGCTGCAGTCTTTGTAGCCCCAGAAAATCAGAAGCTCCAGTGCAAGGCTGCAGGTTCTGTTGATTTACTTCAGTGTTTCACTGAATCATGAATACATAAAGTACATAAAGTACACCTGCCACGTGAACGAAGACTTTCACTTGTGACCTGCTCTGAGGGGATGTTGGAATGTTTGGCTCTTTAATGAGAGCTGATTGTTTCCATTACTCAAAAGACTGGACAATCAGCTCACACTGAACATTTTTTAAGTTATAAATACCCCTTTAATTGAATCCATTTGTGAAATGAAACATTCTTTTTCAGGGGAAAGCGTTGGACTGCTAGCTGTAAAGTTACACTGTGCATTTTTAAAGAACATTTCAAAAGAATCCTGTCATCATGAACATCACATTTAAAATCGTGCGTGCCTTTGGGTAAAACTGCAGAAAATAAATAAATAAATAAATGAATAAAATAAAATGATTAGAATAAAAGGAGTGTGTCAAGTGTGTCCAGCCCAGAGGAGCAACATCTGCTCCCTGCTCTCCTCTAAAGCAGATTATTTTAAAGCTGGCTTTTACATTTTTCTAATCCTACCTCCATAATCTAATCTGATCTGTCTCAATCCAATTGTTAATGCTGGCGACACAGGGCATTAGAGGCCTGTGCTTTGTAGGCCATTTGGCAGTGAGGGCATCTGCTGCTGTTTACAACCTACACAACTGGAGCACTGCAGCATCCAGGCGACATAAAAGACACTGTGGATTTGCTCTGTATCTGACGAAAAACACAATAAAACATCATTTGTTTGAAAATAGATTATACAACTAGAGAACGAAGTGTAGACAATTTTCACTATGGGACAACAAAGTGTATCTTAACCTTAATTTGAGTTAGGTTTATTTTTGGTTTCTAAAACAAGTGACACATTCTGTATTTAGCTCAACATAAAAATGTTTTGGAGACAGCATGTTGATGAAGCGCACGGTCTTCCTGAGTGAGATAGTGTGGATGGTCTGTACGTGTGAGTGCACTGAGGCATGAGCGTTGACGCCACAGTGGATGAGCACCATTATACTCCTAATGGACTGGTCCATGTGTGTGCGTGTTTACTGAGCATGTTTACTAACTGTGTTTGCACTGTGATAGCAGCAGTTCGCCCGGACAGGTCAATATTTAGAGAAAACCAGCAGCTGTTTGTCAGGATGCCATTAAGTCTCTGCGTTTCTCCGTGACTTCAGCACATGCTCTGAACAACACTGTTACACCTCCAGCAGAAACTCAACAGGTTAACACTGTTACACCTCCACTACATACTCTACATGTCAACACTGTTACACCTCTACCACATAGTTCCATGGCAGTGGAGTAGTTGGCTGCTTTTATGGCTACCTGGTTCACACACTGAGCAGATTTGGAAACTTTTTGTATTTTGGGCTCCGTTTTTAACATCCTGTCATGGGATTTCAACCAACTAAGAAGTGCAGCTTGTGCACACAAAGGACACAAGTAAGGGACTGATTTTGGGGACTGATTTTGTGAAATGCGCTGTTTGCTTTTCCCGTATCTATGGAGACCATGCAAGAGACTAGCTGTAATGTCCGTAATTTATACAAAAAGAAGAATGACTTTATTGATCTCACACAGGAGAAATTGTTCTCTGCATTTAACCCATCTTGTTATTAGGAGGAGTGGACAGCACATTACTGCCCCGGAGACCATCTGCATAATCTTGTTGCTTAGGCTTGGTCAGGACCTCAGCTGGAGGATTTTACCTATGGTGCATGTTTTGGGTTGATGAGGGAAACCAGAGTGCTCAGAGGAAACCCACCCAAACACGGGAAGAACATGCAAACTCCACACAGAAAGGCTTGGGGGGGATCCTGGGGATCGAACCCGGAACCTTCTTGCTGTGAAGCGCGAGTGCTAGCCACTATGCCGCCAATTGTTATGAATAACAATAATAATTTCTGATGTGAAGGGGGAGAGAGTTCCAGAGGGTGGGAGCGGCCATGACAGCCATGGTGGGGCTGGACGAGGTCTGAGAGGTAAGGAGGAGCCTGGTTATGGAGCGTTTTGTAGGTGAACAGGAGGATCTTGAAATTGATGCACTGTTGGATGGGGAGCCAGTGGAGTTGTTGCAGAACAGGAGTGATATGGTCTTGTGAGTGGATATGGGTGAGGAGGCGAGCGGCAGAGTTCTGAACATAATTAAGTTTTTGAAGGTCAGTGGAGGGAAGTCCATAAAGGAGGCTATTGCAGTAATCAAGTCTGGAGGTAATGAAGGCATGGATGAGGGTTTCAGCAGCAGAGGGGGAGAGGGAGCGGCGAAGCCTGGTGATGTTTTGAAGGTGGAAGAAGGCAGTCTTGGTGAGGGGATGACTGCCTGGCCTTCTATGGTGAGCGTAAAGTTCTGTACAGAGGAGAAGAGAGATTTGGGACCAATGAAAATGATTTCAGATTTCTTGCAGTTGAGTTTGAGGAAATTGGTCGTCATCCAGGATTTTATGGCAGAGAGGCAATATGAGAGGATGGAGGTGGTAGCAGAAGTGATGGTTTTGGTGGAGAGATAACGCTGCGTGTCTTCGGCATAGCAGTGAAATTTGGTACATGTTGGAGGATGATGCGACCAAGGGGAACCATGTAAAGGATGAAGAGGAGGGGGCCGAGCACCAAGCCTTGAGGGACTCCTTGGGTAACTGGTATGATGTGAGATGAACAGTTATTAATGAAAATGTAATGGGATCGATTTGAGAGGCAGGAGGTGAGCCAGGAGAGAGCTGAGCCGGTGATGCCAATGGAGTGAAGATGGTGGAGGAGAATGGAGTGACCAATTGTGTCAAAGGCGGTGGAGAGGCTGGTTAGCTCAACTGGTAAGTCATGGACTTTCCCCCTGGGGGTTGTAGGTTCAAACCCCCCTCGGGCAATGAGCTAACCAGTGTGGGTCCTTGGGCAAGACCCTTCACGGTACTGCCCCCCGGGCGCCGAAAAAGATGGCTGCTCACTGCTCCTGAAAAAGGATGGGTCAAATGCAGAAGTCAAATTTCTCCCGTGTGTCACTGTGTGTCATTGTGTGTGAGACCAATAAAGGCTTAAGCCTAAAATTAAAAAAAAAAAAAGAGGTCAAGAAGGAGGAGAATGAAGTTCTGAGGCAGGGGAGGCATGTTTTGATCAGGGGAGAGGGGATGGGATCTAGTGCACATGAGGACAGTTTGCTCTTCCTGAAGTATTCGGTGAGATTGGAGGTTGAGATGGGTGAGAAGGAGGACAGGCAATTTTGTGAGGTGTTGGGCAGGACAGGTTGAGAGTCATGGCTGGAAAAAGTGGAAGTAGATAATTGCTGGTGGATGTTGTCAATTTTGGAGTGGAGGAACGCAAGGAAGGTGTTACATTTGTCTGTGGTATAGAAATGGGAGATATTGTCCATGGGCTTAAGAAGGTTGTTTACAGTGTTAAACAGTGAGCAGGGGTTGGAGGAGTCCTTGAGGATTATGCCAGAGTAATATGGTGTGCGGGAGAGAATATGAGAGTGCAGTTCTGTAGAGGTGGGTCTGGTCTATGTAAGCTTGAGTGTGTACTGTGTGTCTGGTTTTGTTAGAGAGGCGTTCACATTTCCTGCATTGTTTTTTGAGTTGGTGAAGTTCAGGGGAGTACTAGGGGATGGAGCGAGTGAATGAGACGTTTGGTTTTGACAGGGGCAAGAAAGCCACGGCAGGAGGAGAGTGTGTTGTTTAAATCCTGGAACGAGTCATAGCCACCCAGTGCAAAGCCCATCTCAAATCCAATAGCCCTTTTGAACCATTTCAGTCTGGTTTCCGTCCACAACACAGTACAGAAACAGCCCTTCTCAAAGTCACCAATGATCTCCTCCTCTCCTCTGACTCAGGCCACTTCCGTTTCCTCATCCTCCTGGACCTTACAGCAGCATTTGACACTATCAGCCACTCCATCCTCCTCTCCCGTCTCAAGAACTCTTTCAACATCACCGGCTCAGCACTATCCTGGATCAACTCTTACCTCACTAACCGGCAACAAGTCATCCATATCAACAACTGGTGTCCCCCAAGGTTCGGTGCTTGGTCCCCTCCTGTTCATCCTCTACCTCCTCCCCCTTGGAAGCATCATTCGCCGCCACGGCCTCCATTTCCATTGCTACACCGACGATATTCAACTTTACATAACTACTAAATCCATCAACTCCTCAACTCACTCTTCCCTCACCCACTGTGTCTCCGAAATCAAAATGTGGATGCAACACAATTTCCTAAAACTGAACTGTGACAAATCCGACTTAATCATTATTGGCCCCAATAACATTACCAAATCCACTCAAGACTTCAGCCTGACCATAGACAACACAACCCTCACTCCATCCCCACTCATCCGAAACCTTGGCATTCTCTTTGACACCACACTCTCATACCAACACATAAACTACATAATCCATCCCTTTCTTTCTCTGCTGCTGAAACTCTCATTCATGCATTCATCACTTCTCGAATCAATTACTGCAATAGCCTTTTCTATGGTCTACCCTCCAAAACTCTCAACAAACTCCAATACATCCAAAACTCTGCTGCCCGCCTCCTCACCCACACCCGCTCCCGAGACCACATCACTCCTGTCCTCCAAAACCTCCACTGGCTCCCCATCCCTCAGCGCATCCAATTCAAAGTCCTCCTCCTGACCCACAAAGCCCTCCATAACCTGGCCCCATCATACCTCTCTGACCTCCTGCACCGCCACACCCCATCCCGCTCCCTCCGTTCCTCCGACACCAACCTCCTGTCCCTCCCCTACAGGACCAGGCTCCGAACCTGCCCCCACCCTCTGGAACTCACTCCCGCGACCTATCCGTGACTGCTCTAACCTCCCCACCTTCAAAAAACTGCTCAAGACTCACCTTTTTAAAACTGCTTTTAATGTTTCTTAATGCTTAATGTTTGTCTGATTGTTGAATATTTTTTATTTATTTGTCATTGTCACAAGTACAACGAAATTTGTCCTCTGCATTTAACCCATCCTATCATCAGGAGCAGTGGGCAGCACATTACTGCGCCCGGGGACCATCTCCATGATCTTGCTTCGGCTTGGTCAGGACTTCAGCTGGAGAATCCTCCCACAGGTGGCTCACGTCACAACGGGCCTCGATGTATCTTCTGCCATGGGGGCTACCAGTGTCCGCAGACACTGGGGGCGAGGTGGGGTTAAGTGTCTTGCCCAAGGACACAACGGCAGCGCTCATCTGTGGGAGCTTGGATCACATGTGGTCCACCCGTCAAGAGCGGGATTCGAACCGCCAACCCCTGGATCACCAGGCAAGCGCTCTACCACTGAGCTAATATTGTTTTATTACTTGTTTTATTACTGATTTTACCTTCTGTACAGCGTCTTTGAGTGATTTGAAAAGCGCTTTGTATTATTATTATTGTTATTATTGTAGTATGTGACCAGGTCCTCAGTGGTTAGGTTATTGGGGAGGGTGGATGTAGTGAGGGTGTTGGAGACGTGGGTGCTGAGGGTGGAGGGGCAGAGTGATTTCAGATTATGGAAAAATATGATATGTGTTTCTGTTGATTTGGGATTGGTTATATTGATGGTGCAGGTTATTGCAAGATGGCCTGAGATGGCAAGGTGAGTGTGTAGGAGTGAGTCAGTGACAATAACAGAGGTGCAGATGAGGTCCAATATGTGTCCACGGGTGTGGGTGGGAAAGTCAACATGTTGGATGAAGTTAAAGTTGTTTAAGATGTCCATAATGTCATGTGCAGTGTTACAGGAGGGGGAGTCAATGTGGATGTTGAAGTCACCTAAGAGCAGAGTGGGTGTAGAGTATGAGGAAATTTGTGTGATAAATTCTGCAAAATCTGACAGAAAGGATAGGTTTCTTTTGGGGAGGGGGTGATGGTGATGGTCAATGGAGTTGAGCCAAGGAGTTTAAAAGTGAGATGTTCAAAAGCGGGTGCTGGAGAAATAGGGAGAGGCTGGGCTCTCAGGATTTGTTGGTAGATAGCAGCAATACCCATGTACCAACATGCTGAGACAACAGTATGTGGTTGCTTGGCGTGTAGTTTTACTGAGCTGCATACTGTTTAAGAATGAAAATACTTCCCAGAACACCTTGTGCTCAGGTCTCTTGTATGTCAGTTACAGTTACTTTTAATGTCAACCATACAATACAAATTAGCATCCAGGGCCATGACATGGAAATAGTGGACTGTTACAAGTACCTTGGTAACCATGTGAACAACAGTCTAGACTGGGTCTCTCCTCAAAAGAGAATGACCCACTACAGAATAATACAAATTTATATATGCTTATCACATTTGTCTAATGAATTAATACTGTTTACAAAAATTATATTTTGTGTTGTCCAAACACATTGTATTAAGCCTCACTTTATCTATAATTAAATGTATGTATCACAAATTAAAGCTTAACCCCTTGATGCTGGGTGTCGCTAATTAGCGACAAACCGCTTCCTGCAGCCTGCAGCCAACATAAGCCGTGTCTCAGTGCACAGTTCGGCGCAGTTCCGCGTTTTAAGCACTTAGGAAGATATGAGACGCATCCCATTTAAAAAAAAAAAACATTTCCACAGAAAATAAAATTAAACCACTGCTGTTTCAGAGTCTTTCCAGAGCCGGCGGCTCTCTCACGTCTCTCCAGGCAAAAAAAAACAACAACAACTCGTTTGCGGTCCAAACTCTCTGGGCGTGATTTCCAGAGACGGGGTGGACATCCAGACGGGGGGTGGAAACCTTTCCCCGAGTGTGACCTCAGAAAATTCCCTTGTTCAGAATCGCCCGTTTGGGCTGTCTTTTTTTCAAACGTGGAAAAGGATCGCAATTGCTCAGTTTACACATTTCGCAGCTTTTAGCCATGGGGGGCCCCTAAACAGGGTAGAGGAGCTCACATTAACGTTCAAAACCTCAGAAAGTGAAAATTTCATGCCATGGGACCTTTAAGGGGGCTCAGACTGCAGTCAAGTCTGTGCATAATACTTGCTCAGCCCTGAGTGCAGTCTGGGGACCGCATCGGCGTCGGTGAAATGTGACTAGTCTCACAACTACGGGAAGCAGCCGCCGACTCCATTTTCTCCCGTAGAAGAAGTAGCGCGCGGTGCATGCTGGATATATGAGTGCACAAAGCGTGCTTTTTCACACTCTTGGGCCACACCCCGATTTCCCTGGAAACGACTGCAGTCTTTGGACTCCGTGTTAACTGTGCATGGGACAAAAAAGAAATGGGACAGCAGTCGTTGCGTCAGATGTGACGCACATTCCCTTAAAACCACGCTCCGAACTGTGCACTCTGTGCTTCAATGCATGCAATTCCTCTAATGCCGGTTTGTGCATGTTCAGGAAGTACCTAGGAACCTTTTGCAAGCACTCGTTTCTTGTAGGATTGCTCAGAGGCTGAACAACATCCGGGTGATGGAAGCTAAGTGGAAGTAGCAAATCTCCGTTTTGAGGCTGAAACGTTTCAGAAATTTTCCAAGGTGAGGTAAGTTGTACTAAGATGAAAATATGTACCAGTTCATTGACTCCATCTTCAACTTATTTATTGGAATAGACTTTATGTGAGTGATACTTTTTGATTTATTTAAAGATTTCTGTTTGTTGCGAATTAGCGTCATCCGTCCATAAGAGCTAACTGCGTTAGCCTCGATAACTTGCATACATACAGCAATAATGAGTGCATTTTAGTAGTATTTAGATCGATTTCAGTGCCAACAAGCACTGTGTTTTTTTAGGAAACACAATTGTACAAAATTTCTATAATCACTGAGTAAAATAGCATTCTGGAATATATATATTTTTTCTATATTTTACACAGAACAAAATGAAGCTGTCTATGTTTTATGCAAAGGGATGATTGAGGGATGATTTTGACTACCCCCCCCCCCCCCCCCATGGAGAAAATTATCTTCATTTTCTCCATGAATGAGAATATCATTAAACTCCTCTGTTCGTCTATAATCTGGTGTAGTGGGTGAGCAGGAGTGTCCATGATGGAGAGCAGTTTGTCCAGTGTCCTCCTGTCCCTCACTGTGACAAATGTCTCCAGCTCACAGCTGATCACGTAACTGGATTTACGGATCAGTTTGTTAATCCGCCCAATGTCCCTTTTAGTGGTACAACTCCCCCAGCAGACCACAGTGAAGTACAGGGCGCTGGCCACCATAGACTGGTAGAAGATCTCCAGTAACTTGGTGCACATATTGAAAGACCTGAGCTTTCTCAGGAAGTAGTCTACTCATACCCTCCTTGTACACAGCATTACAGTTGTCCCTCCAGTCCAGCCTGTTGTTCACATGGATGCCAAGTTACTTGTAACAGTCCACTATTTCCACATCATGGCCCTGGATGGTGATAGGTTTCACTGGTGTCCTCTTTCTCCTGAAGTCAATCACCAGTTCCTTGGTCTTGTCAGCGTTCAGGAGCAGTTTGTCTGGGACCACTCCACAAAATTTGCAATCAGTGTCCTGTACTCCAGCTCCCCTCCATCCCTGATAAACCTTACCACTGCAGAGTCATCAGAGAACGTCTGCAGATGGCAGGACCCGGAGCTGTACTGGAAATCAGAGGTGTAAAATAGGGGGCTCCTACATTACTGACCACAGTATCAGACAGAGTGGTCCCCAGTCGCACGTACTGAGGCCTGCCTGAACTTGTTCGATCACTTTCAGTAAGGTTAAGTCCGCCTTGAATTGGAACTTTCAGGACATGAATGCCCACGACCAAGCGATCTCTGATATGCTCATCCCCAGATTCACAGTGTTCCGCCAACTCTTACAGAACAGGAATGTTCTACTCCACTGTTTCCCCAGTTGCTGGCTGGGTTGATAGAAGCATGCCCGCTCATGTATAATGTTGCGGTGGGGAATAAAGTACTCATCAAACTTCTGCAGCACCACATCATAGCTTTTCTTGTTGTCTTCACTAGCAAAGTGGAACTAGCTAAATACGTGATCTGTTCAGCTTTGCTTCCCATTGAATAGATCAGTGAACTCACTTGAATGTCCCCACTGTCTTTGCTCAACTTTGTCGCTAGCTGATAATGGGAAAATCTTTGTTTCCATTCTGGCCTGGATGGTCACACAGTGAATTAAACTTCGCCATCGTGGTGATCGTGTGTCCTTGTTTCTTCTGACACCATGTAATATCCGCAATTTATACAACATGAATAATGAGACGGCATGTGTTTGCTTGGCGTGTAGTTTTACTGAGGTGCGTACTGTATAAGAATGAACATACTGTATATAGCATAACAAGTCTCACGCTTTGAGAGTGTGACACACGCATTTCCACGAGTTCACACGCTCACATGCCACACATGGTATTTCTCACGCTGAAATTTTGTTAAGCAATTCAAAACTCTAGGCACTGGTCACAGCGCTTCTGTAGACAGATAATCGGCCTGTGTGGCTCAGAAGAGTTAGTTATCCAGGCAGTACTCACTTCAGTCCGGACGATTTTTTACCAGCAAAATAAAAGAAGGAAGGCCAACGGATTCAGCGCACGGTTCTCAGAAGTAATGCAATACCGATCACTGTTCTCTGGTGCGCTGCTCCTCAAACTGTCTCCACTTCCTTCTTTCTAATACCTCCTCATCCGTATACTCAGGCTCAAAACGACAGGGACGGCCATCATACTCAAATAAGTCCTCTTCAGTCTCCAAGTCCGAATCTTCAGCCATGTCTCGCTCGCAACAGAAAAGTTCTGAGAGTCTTCTAAGCAAAGTAGCAGAATGAATGCGCGCATGCACGCTGTCTTCGATGACGTTATCCAATCGGAACCATGGATATCGGATTACAGGCCACTTTTGACTCAAACGAACGTGTAGACTAACACATTGAACTTTTGTCATTTGAAAAGTACTAAAGTTTGTGTTATTTGGTGACTGCAACAGTCTGCCCCGACCATTCACGTTAAACGGATATCGCTAAATCTCCGGAAATGCTCCAAATGACACCAAAGTACAATGAAACAGAAAAAAACAGAAGTGAACTTTATTGATCTCACACTGGAGAAATTCTTCTCTGCATTTTAACCCATCCTATATATATATACATATATTAGGAGCAGTGGGCAGCACACATTAGGGCGCCCGGGGACCATCTCCATGATCTTCTTGCTTCGGCTTGGTCAGGACCTAAGCTGGAGTACCTATGGTGCATGTTTTGGGTTGTGGGTGAGTAAATGACGTTGTTTTATCACCGAAATAAGGTCCAGATCAGGGCTCTCAAGTCTCACGCTTTGAGAGTGTGACACACGCAATTCGACATGTTCACACGCTCACACGCCACTGTTCACAGCGCTTCTGTGCCCAGAAAATCGGTAAGTTAATGCAGGCACCGCGCATTTTCAGAAATATGTACCAGTTCATTGACTCCATCTTCAACTTATTTATTGGAATATACTTTATGTGAGTGATACTTTTTGATTTATTTGAAGAAAAAAAGACCCCCCCCCCCCCCCCCCGATCCTCGGAAAAAAGTCACTTGCACCCCCCCCCCCCCCCGCACCACCACTCCTCGGAAAAAACGCAGTCACACGCACCACCCCGCTCCCCCAATATAAATCTCACTCCGACCAAACTTCAAAACTTGAGAGGTCTGTGGTCCAGATTGTAAAAATGTTACTTTTCCTTTAAGTAGCTAGAAACACTTTGAGGGAAAGGACCATTTCATCACCAACCGAAACACCAGAGCGGAGTAAGAGTGAGGCCTTTCCTGTTGTGTTCAACTGTTTTCCCCTGGATAATGCTTTGATGCTGCAGGACACAGGGACACTTTTGGCTCTTCCTCTCCTAAAACTGCCCTGACACAGGATCTGCTGACCCTCCCTGACCAGTCCTCCTGTTAACCTTTGACTGAGACGCAAAGGTGAGACGTGTAGTGAAAATGTTGCAGCAACATCAACTGTATCTGTCTGTTCTACAGGTCAACACTGTTACACCTTCACCACGTGCTCTACAACAACAAACATCTTATAGATCAACACAGTTACAAATATACTCACTGGAGGTCATCACTGTTACACCTCCAGCTCATGTTCCCCAGGTCAACACTGTTATTCCTTCAGTCCACTTTCTATAGATCAACACCTACAGCAAACACTCCTCAGGTATTATTTATTTATTTGATAAAAACACATTCATCAACACCAGACACTTAAAAGAGTCTACCAGAGGGGTATTCCACGAACGTGGCTAAACTTAGCGGCGACTAAGTGCTAAGTTCTTGCCTGGCTGAGACACAACTTAGACAAAAGCCTGAACCCGTTCCACAAACGCATTTCAGCTGCGCCTAGTCAGAGCTAAGCTCAGTCTGGCCTAATCAGGCCGGGCCAAGACGCGTGCACGGGGTAAATAAGAATCCCTGAACAAGCGACTGTCGAAAACGCGATCATGTCGAAGATTCAGGCCGATTATTTCAACGCATCAGAACAGAAGTTGCTTTTGGAACTCTACAACACATCTGCAATAACCAAGGCCAGAGACATGGCGTGGCAGAAGATCGCCGAACGCTTAAATACGTAAGTTAAGTCCTATAACAGTGCTGGAGGTTGAGTTAATTAATTATGTTTTTCACCATAGAAATCAGCGTTTATCTGTGGCGCGGGGGAAAAGTTACCGCCTGAGGTGCGGGAGATTGTGAGTTCGTTTCTCATCTTATGGTGGGCAGTTGATGGCATAATTGTTATATATTTGTATAGCAGTCTTGTCAGTTGTAATTTATTTTTACTGTGTAAAAGTATTTGCTCCAACTAATACGTTAAACTGTGTTATCTTGTCTTTGAGCTGGAATAATGTGAAGAGGACTGTTTTGCAGGTAAAGACAAAGCATAAAAACATTTTGCAGAGTGGTAAGTAATAATATTAATATTATTATTCAGTGAAATTAGTAATACTGTTGAAATGGTACATTAATTTAATTTAATTTTTTTGCTGATATTGTTTTCGGACAACACAGATACTCATGCGGGAGGTGTGCGGAACTGTTTGTTTGACAAACAGTTCCACGTATTCCATATCCCCTTCTGTTCAACAGGTCAACATGTCAACTCTTTCCCTTGTTCTGTTAATGTCCATTCCTTCTGCACACACTGCACAGATCAAAAACTGTTATGTCCCAATAAATCGCAGAGCTAGTTAAATAATAGTTTGGCCTTTCTTACCAAGAGCACGACCAACATTCAAAGGTCAGCACTGTGACCTGTTAGCACACAGTCCACTGGTCAGCACTTGTTACTGAGCTGTCCACAGACTCCACAGAAGGTCCCCCAGCACAGTGAAGGTAGTCTCCATGGCGTATCTATGAGGACCCAGGTATTCTTTGTTTATGGATGTTCCTTATCAGTGTAGTTACACAGTACACGTGTGTTATCAGAGAACTTGAGAGGATGTCAAGAGAATGTGCTGTAGAGTCAATAAACCAAAGGCAGTGGTCTCTTTTTTATTGACCACAGACAAACAGAGTCTGGTGAAAACATCTGACCAATGTTTTGTTTGACTGAAGGCCATTTCAGTCTATTTGCTACATTTATCGCACTGGATGATCCTCACATATCACACCTACACATAGAAACAAGAGACTGAATGTCAAAACATTTCTTATGAAAAATAATAGAGCAATTTCAATGCATGAGAAGGAGCATCATAAAAACAAACAAACAAACATACAAATGTATGTTTTCTCTCTTGAAGCTTGTTTGATCATTGAGTGAAAACCAGCCGATGTGGTACCGTGAGCGCTGGGCTTCAGACTGGCTCAAGGTGGTACAGAGTTTATGGAGTGTGTGAAGTGTAATGACAGATATAAATAAGCAATAGATGGCATAAATGAGTTTGAACTAAATTAGTTTGAACAAATTTATGCCATTGACACAATAATCCTAAAGCAAGATGGTCCCTCCAAAAACAGTTCTACAGGTCAAACCTGATCGTAGAACAGAAGTAACTGCAGCAGGCAGTGGATCAGCAGGTGGGGCGGTCAGCGCTTGGACACCACAGCTTCTCTGCTCTGGTGGACGGCTTGACTGTGACAGATTTTCGTGGATTTCGAATTCTGACTAGGTTTGGTGGGATAGTATAGTTGTTATGGAATTACCTCTATGTGTGTCATATCTAGAGATTGATAAATATGTTTTGTTTTTGTTTGTTTTTGTTCAACGCCCTCACCGACTGTTTAGAATACAGAGAAACCGATGGCTGGGATATTTCTAGTCTGATATGTAAGGCTGATTTTGATCATTTTCCACAAATTATGTAATTTTAATTTACTAATTTAATTTAATTTAATTTACTGCCCCCAACCCTTGTGTAGTTCCAATTTGTGCCTTTATCTCTTCGCGCTGAAGTGTTCAAATAAACCATTATGTTTTTAGCAGCAAAAAGAAACATCAACCTGTTCAGGATTTAAGGCCTGTTGGCCTCAAATCCTATTTAATGTGTCAGCATTTTTAAAAAGTGCAAATATCTGCCCTGTATATCTGCCACCCGTGTCCAACCAGAAAGTATTATAACCATGAAACAACATTTCCATGGAAACAAGCAGGAGGTGGCCCTCCTCCAGGCCAAAGAAGAGGCAGGTTTGTGGAGTATAAATACATAAAGAAATATATATATATATAACTCATTTGGACAGAAAGCCCTCCTGCTCTGTTCTGTACTGGTCAGTACTGGTCAGTACTGTTCTGTACTGTACTGGTCTGTACTGTACTGGTCTGTACTGTTCTGTACTGGTCTGTACTGGTCTGTACTGGTCTGTACTGTACTGGTCTGTACTGGTCTGTACTGGTCTGTACTGTACTGGTCTGTACTGGTCTGTACTGGTCAGTACTGTTCTGTACTGGTCAGTACTCTTCTGTACTAGTCTGTACTGGTCTGCACTGTACTGGTCTGTACTGTTCTGTACTGGTCTGTACTGGTCTGTACTGGTCTGTACTGTACTGATCTGTACTGGTCAGTACTCTTCTGTACCGGTCTGTACTGTACTGGTCTGTACTGGTCTGTACTAGTCTGTACTGTACTGGTCTGTACTGGTCAGTACTGGTCAGTACTGGTCTGTACTGGTCAGTACTGGTCTGTACTGTTCTGTACTGTTCTGTACTGTTCTGTACTGTACTGGTCTGTACTGGTCTGTACTGGTCAGTACTGTTCTGTACTGGTCAGTACTGTTCTGTACTGGTCTGTACTGTACTGGTCTGTACTGGTCTGTACTGGTCAGTACTGTTCTGTACTGTTCTGTACTGTTCTGTACTGTACTGGTCTGTACTGGTCAGTACTGGTCTGTACTGGTCTGTACTGGTCTGTACTGTACTGGTCTGTACTGGTCAGTACTGTTCTGTACTGGTCAGTACTGGTCTGTACTGGTCTGTACTGTTCTGTACTGGTCAGTACTGTTCTGTACTGTTCTGTACTGTTCTGTACTGTACTGGTCTGTACTGGTCTGTACTGGTCTGTACTGTACTGGTCTGTACTGGTCTGTACTGGTCTGTACTGGTCAGTACTGGCCTGTACTGGTCTGTACTGGTCTGTACTGATCTGTACTGTACTGGTCTGTACTGGTCTGTACTGGTCTGTACTGTACTGGTCTGTACTGGTCTGTACTGGTCTGTACTGGTCTGTACTGGTCTGTACTGTACTGGTCTGTACTGGTCTGTACTGGTCAGTACTCTTCTGTACTGGTCTGTACTCTTCTGTACTGGTCTGTACTGTTCTGTACTGTACTGGTCTGTACTGGTCAGTACTGTTCTGTACTGGTCAGTACTGGTCAGTACTCTCTATGGACTTTAAACATGTGCTCTCCCTGTTGGTTTGCATGAGTTCAGAATCTACTGAAAATGTGATTGGTGATTCTCAGTGTGACTTTAAAGAGGGGATATTATGCAAAATCTTGAGATGTTCCCTCATCAAAAACATGCCTGAAGTGTCATCCATGCATGGTTGAATTATTTAATCATCTTTCTTTTCCTTATTCAAACCCTTGTTAAGCTTAGTAGTGTGATTTTGTCAAAGGTTCTGCCAACAAGCCTACTTCCCATACACGACAATGCTTTATACAAAAACAATACACTACAACTTGACAAACCTGTTTTGTGCAGTAGTTTATTAAACACTGAGTGTGTTGTGATAGTGCCTCTGAAGGAGGAGTGACTTAGCAGTGAGAGCGTTCTGATGAGTAAGTGTCATAAAAGTGAAACTTATTAATCATCTTTTGACATTGATTTAAAGAAGGAGAAGAAGAAGAAGAAGAAGACATCCTTTATTTATCCCCACATTTGACCCATCCTTCAGGAGCAGTGGGCAGCTCGTCTTTCAGGCGCCCGGGGACCATCTCCATGATCTTATTGCTCG